>VXAL01007551.1:31213-88713 GCA_013399475.1 Chauna torquata | reverse complement strand
TGTATAAAAATGTATAAATTGAATTTATTTGGGTTCTTATTATAGATTTTGGAGCTTTTAGTTGTAATGAATGATATTTGATCTGTTGACAGATAACTTCCATGAGAAGGGTAGCAAGGATGGGATTTTAAGAACAGAATAAAGAACTTTTCCAAGTCACTCATTATTGGACTGTAAAAAGTGGTGGGTAGTGTCCCAAAGCGGGTATCATCCACTAACTGTCTGGTGGCACACCCCAATAAACAGTGTAGTCTCAGTCCAGGTCATAAAATCCCCATAGCTGGCTCATTGTAACAGGTCAAAGGCAAAAGATTGTTCAAAATGGATTTCATGTTACCTCTTCCTCTGAGACATGTTCAAGTATGGCAAGGGGAGAACGAGCCCTGCCTCCACCCGTTCACTAAGTTTGTCTATATTTTACAAGAGTGAATATTGTCTTAGAGGAAAAGAGTATTAAATAAAAAAAAAGAAAGAAAAATTACTAAAAAATTGTCATGGAACTCCACTCAGTAGCTACAAAATATTTTCAGGTGACTTTTTCTTTACATTGCATGAAAGAGCTAGCTTTGAACATCCTGAATTGAAAAGCCTTGGACACACCTATAACAAATGCAATACCACTGAAAAAAGGTGATTTGAATACAAGTTGTATTTCCAGTCAACCCACCCGGGTGGGTGGGTCTTGGCTTTTGCTTCAAGAGCTCTTGTGTGTGTGCTTATGGTCACTCATACCACAAGGAAGAAAACTGCTGCTAGGACATGACATGGTATAAAATTAAATACATGCCCTTCCCTTTGCAGGATCAGAAGTTTGTAAATGGTATTGGAAAAATGAGGGAGGGGAAAAGGTGCTCTTTGCAAAGCCAGTCTAAAATGAATTAAATTTTACTTATCACTTTCAACCACGGCCAGTATTTGGGGAAAAACTGAAATCCAAGATTATCCTAATCCATTCAGCATCAAGAAAGCAGTATGGCCTGCAGTACACAAGATACAGTGACCCATTTTTGTCAATTGTAAGCATTTTTAATCCTGGTGTTTATGCTTTAAATATAAGGAACTTCCCCTAGGGTGGTTCAGCTAAGAAACTCATCCAAACAGAGCTGAAAATATTTGCTCTGATTCTTACAGTTCAACTCTCCCCAAACAGTAAGTAACACACATGCCATTCTGTATTTTCACTGTTTGGTTAGGAAAGGAGAAATTGGATAGTGCTTTTAATAGCAGTTCTGTTGCCCCAAATCTAGTTTTCTCCGGTCATCATTATTATGCTGTCACTTGATTTTTCACTGCAGAAAAAATCACTAGGCTTAAATCCCGACTCCTCCTAAACCACTTTTATTCCCATACCTTTTTCAACGATTCTGTAAATAACAATGGAGACAGACAGAACTGGCTCTCTTTTAAGAGAAAATAAATGAGTAAATATGTCGAAAAGGATTTGTGTTTTCTTCAGCAGCAGTTAGGGGTAATATGGATTAAACAGTTTTCATAACCAGCATCAGCGTAATTACTAGAAAAATTTGAGGGAGTGCAGTTTGTGACACAATTATACGAAACGTTTTCACAACAGAGCATCCAGTGAAGGGGAAAAAAGCAATAATTTTACCATTACAATATCCACAATTTTATATTGGTAAATCAAGCATAAAATTAGTAGTTGAAATGCTTCCAGCAAGTCTTTGTTTAGAAATTCCTTTATTCATCAGTATATTATCTTGGTCACTTACTTGCTAACTGCTGTCATTCCTGAAGATGAGCTATTGTGTTTACCATGTTATTATGACTGTATTAAAAATGTGCCATTTTCTTGTGTTTATTGGGTTGTGCAAGAAAAATAGGAATCATAATTCATACTGAAAAACCTGCAAGAACAGACTATTCAGAATTATTTTGCTTATTTTAATGATATACTGACTGAGGTAATTTCAGTACTTTGTGTGCATTTGTTTTTAATACAGGTATCATATCCACATTTCTTCACGTCCACCCTTTTGGAGCCAATATAGAATATCTTTGGTCTTATATGCAGCAGTTGGACTCTAGGGTAAAAAAATTTAATCAAAATCTTTTTTCTCTATAGAAATACTGTATTATTCTTTACTGCAGGTTAAACTCTTCGTGTGTTTCCATTAGAAAGATAATGGGATATGGGGCTTGGGGGTTTGCAGTCTTTATTCATTCGCAAATTACAATGCACATACTTGTGTTGAGGTCCTTTGCCTTGCTCTGGTTAGCTATTCTGTGTGGCAAAGAGCAGAGCTTTAAATGGCAAAGACTAGCTGCTGAGTTCGTGAATACATGATCCTGAAATATAGCTGAGGAGAAAGAAAACAAAACAAGAGGCAGATGTAGCTGTGGCCATTAACTGTACAGAATTTTAGGAGATGATTCCTTATTCTTCTAAAAGTTGTTAGTCTTGGGTCACACTGAACATGAACTTTTATGAACACATACCTGGACTATGACACATACATACCCTGTGTCTCAACGTGGAAGCACAGTGGGCCTCATAAAGGAACTGGCTGACCCTCTGTGGCCAACACAAATGTGAGGCCAACACACTATAGCATGAAAAGTATTTCTCAACGTGTCAGTTTCTACAGTCCACAGCCAGTACACACCTGTAGAATAAGATACTTTGACTTTTAAAAATCTATCATAGGATGAGATGAATCAAGCCCTCTAAGTGCCTACTCCTTTCCACTGAATGGTAAGCAAGTCAAGGGTGAGAAGCTCAGCTGTAAGATAGCCACCTTTGATCAGGTGAATTCTACTCTCAGTTCTAAACAAGGGCTCTGCAAGATGCTGGACTGCATGAGATACTTGGCAGATTCAGGGGTCACCCTCTGATTAGCCACAGCTCTGATCCACATCTGCCACTGTCTCTTCTGAACATGGAGATTATGGTGTTTGCCCAGATCTTCTTGCAACATGGAATTAGGATGCAGCCATAAAGCACACGTGGGCTCAGAATGTAAGCAGCACTCCTTGTATGGTGCTTGTTAGACATAACTCCACTGATCCTGGTAACATTTTGTTCCTGAAGACTTCCTCCAACCATGTCACCCATAGCCAAGATCACCTTCCAGCTGCTTTGGTGGGCTGCTTCATGCCTCTGGAGAATCCTTCTTCTGTTTCTATGAAGCAGAGCAGATCCTCTAAAAGCAGACCCTCTAAAAGCAGAGGAGATTCTGAGCTAGTAGTCCATTGGAAATAAGAGAGGTTGCATGGCAAAGTGAGGAAGGATGATGAAGTTCATAGGCATTATCTTCAGGCCATGACAGTTCAGATTTGATGGTGTTTTAAAGTCTACTGATACCCACCATGACAAGGGAGTAGGGGAAGCGGATGGTAGTAAAAGGTGAGGAATTACCGAATTTCAAATTCAAAAAAATCTGATTTTATCAAGCACTGATATAATCAGAGCTTCACAGCTGTATTTGAAGCCCCTCCTCTTCTGCTTCATTATTCTGTGCCTCTGCCACAGTTCCTGCAGCACCCAGTCTGCCCAATCTCCTCAGTCATCCTCCAAGTCCCTCCTTAGCACACAGCTTTTGGCTAAGTTTCAACAGCTTTTTCCCCTTGCTGACCACTCCAGCTCTCTTTCTCTTGACTGACAACAATCATTTGAAATACCAGTTCCTTGGGCTCCAGCCCCGCTGCTCATTGCTTCTGCCTGCTGAGCTCTTCAGCTGCCTCCCCCTTCACTGCTGCAGTCCTTCCTCATGCGTGTTTATGGCCTCTTGTCCTTGAATTTCTACCCATGTGAGCAGCCTGTTGGCTTCTGCGAGGCTGCCAGGATCAGGCCTTTAACTTGCAATGGATGGGGCTTTGTCTCGGTCTCTCTGAGGCATCAGAGTACCAGCCCCTGCAGCTACCACTCAACCTACCTGCTGCATAATAAACACAAGCTGCAGAATTTGACCTCACTGGTTTACTTTGGAAGTAACTGCTTGTAGCAACAAATTACTTTTTAATAGCGCAATCCTGAGATGCAATCTCAGAGATTAATTTCAATTACTTTCCATGGTTAGCCTGTCATTCCTCACCTGAACAGGAATGATAAGGTCAGAATACCCATGTGGGCTGAGGGCTCAGTATAGAGCTCAGATACATTACCCAAAGGTAACCAGCTATCCATTACTGCCATGAGAGTACATAAAAGATGGACCTGATTACTTTGGGGCTCTAGCCTGACAGCCTCCAACACAGATTTTTTAGCACCAGTTTAACAAATCATTTAATCTTTCTGTCTTACTACCCTCTTTGGGAAAAATAAAAGGCGATAGATACTTTGTCACTTCCTTTGGGTGTAATGAGGTGTAATTAGTGTATTTTATGTTTATACACTGCTTTGAAAATAAAACTTTCCACCATGGAAGTGTTCTACTAATATGAATAAGCAGAAATATCGTTGCCAGAGAAGCCTATCAAAGCATGGAGATACCTGTGGATGACAGGTAGAACCAATACATTTCTTTACTGTTCCTTGCATGACCATCACTTTTGAAGAGGTAGCTACAAGACAGAATGGTTCATTTTCCATGACCATTCAATTCTTGGCTTCTCTACTGATTATACCAGAAAGGTTGCCTTTGTGAAAGTGTTTTCTGCAGTGAGAGCATCTTTCCCGTTAGGATTGTGACCAGTTATTAGTGTTTCAAGACCACAGAAACATGCTGAGCCATGCTGAGTCAGGAACTTCACTGCTCATTTATCTGGGACTGCTGAACTGGGCCAGACTGGGAGACGACGGCTCCATAGATAGTCAGCCCTAAGTAACAAAAGTTGTTATTTAATTAAAGCTAATTATAAGTAACACCTCTGCATTAGCTTTTTGCAAGAGAAAAACTGAGGGAGCTAAGCAGAGAAGGATTCAAGAGCTCAGGGGATGAGAAGGAAGAATAAGGTCCCATTGGCTTGCTCCTCCTCATAACTGTACTGCAAGTGTCATTCTTAGGTGGGCTTTGTACAACATTATGTGATAGCAGCCCCAACACAGCAGTTGTCATTCTTTTGCAACGGGACTCTGCTTAAAAAAGCAGAATCATTCTTGAAAGAAATCTGCATTTGCTTTAGAGTCTGGAAATTCATGTCAGACTAAGGTTAAAAATAATAATAACAGTTGGCTTTGTTTTCACCTGCCCTGGATTTTTTTTTTTCCCCTTTCCAACCTACAGGGCAGTTTTCTCACTTGAATTTTACTTTTCTGTCTTTCCCAGATCTCTGCAAATGAGATAGAAATGCTTTTAATGAGACTGCCACGCATGTTTAAACAAGAATTCACTGGTGTAGGAGCAACACTGGAAAAGAGGTGGAAGTTTTGTGCCTTTGAAGGAATTAAAACTATCTGACTGTGACTGGTAATGAAGCTATGCAGAAGAAGAATTCCTAGAGCATGGCAGGGTTATAAAGTATTAAAGTAAGAAATTTGGGTTTTGGCACATAGTAGTATGTTTTCAAAGTTATCCAGACCTAATTTTAGTTACATTTGTGACGTTCTCTTGTGAGTGGAAATGTAGTTGTGCACCAGTTCCTAAAATAAAATAAAATCAAAAAAAAAAAAAAAAAAGGCAAACAAACAAAAATTTTCAAAATGTGACAGATCTGTTTCCTATGAAAACTGAAGAAAGATACCACAGTCATAATGATTTCAAAATACTACATGTCCTACGCCTAAGAAAAGCTCATTGAGCAAAGAGTTAAAGAGAAAGATTGCCCGGTTGTGGTCACTAAGCCACAGCGATGTATATGTAATAGGTAGTAGAACTCATTAAGTTTTGTTATTGAAAGTTCTTTCTGTTTAGTAAGAAAATTAAGTAATTTTACAGTGAGGAAAAGCATACCAAAAGAAAACTTGAAGATGTGTCTGAAGTTATTGTATTTTGTAAATTAAGTTATATGCTGTACCAGGGATTTTTGCCTTATTGAAAGAGGCCTGAAAATGTGATTGGAGTCCTCGAGAATGCTTTATCAAGAATATTATTTTTCTAATGTAACTATTCTCCATTACAAGTTCTTTTAACATGGATTACATATCAATTTTCATAAACATGTAAATAAGGAGGAAACCAGTGTTACTGTATTGTATTTGGTATGTAACATTCAGGTTTATGCATCAAAATAAATATTCAGTTGCATTACTGTTACAAATTTTATAGCAGATATATTAATTTTTATCAATAAATATGACTTCTACCTTATTGTTTGTACAAGTTTTTCTTCTGATGTTTTTGAATTCTTATCAACCCCACAAGAGTCTGCTGGCATTTGTCTTTGTCCTAAACTATTAATTATAGATAACTTGGATAAATTAATTGGGAATCAAAAAAGAGCTTGCAAGATTAGCTATAATTAAAAAAGCTAAAGTTATTGCTAGAAGAAACACCAGCATGGAGTTTTGTTTAGCTGACCAGATTTCATTTGTTTTTCAGAAGGGCAGCCAGGTTAAAAGCAAACCTCATTTTCAGTGTGGTGTTGGGTAGTTGCAATGCGTCCAATTAGTTGCTTCTTCTAACTCCCAGCTAATGCTTCTGGCCTTTGGCCAGACAAGGAATGGAATAACTTCTGGTGGTGTTCCTTAAGTAGGGACATTGACCTGAATCATTATTTAGGATTTACTGTCAAATACACAGTACTCCGGCACTCCTGTAAGAGCCAGTGAAAACTGAAGAAGTGTGTGTATAAACCAAGTCAGGCGAGTATGGAAGGAATGTCTCCTCCCAGAGCCCTACTTTGAAGAACTGCATCAGTACAGCATTTAGCACTGTGCTCAATAAGAAACAGCAGCCCCCTCCAAGTCACACCTCTACGTAGGCAGAGGAGCCGGCCACAAGAGAGCCGGCCCTATAAAGTGGGGCACCAGCAGCAGGAAATATGGCAAATTGCAAAAGATGCAGGGAGTATCCAGACACATGTCAGAGTGATGTTTCACTCAGGTTCTTCAATAAACAGCAATTAGTGTCAAAAGCAATTAGTCATGAAGGAATTCTCTTACATGGCTGTTAGTGATTACTGCTTTAGAACCTATTTCTCTTTTGGCATCTACCTGGAATATGGAAATATTATATAAAATGTTAGTTGTGTACAAAAGGGAAAAAGAAAGAGGCTTAGCAGGTCTATTATGGGAGAAAATTATGCTTTCAGCCAGTACACACCAAAAACGTTTTAAAGAATATACACCTCTATTATGGTTGCTGCAAGGGTTGCATTAAGGTAAGTTACTTTGGTGAAACTAGTAATTATATGCCAGTTATGTTAATGAAAATTAACTAGTTTAATCCAAATAGCTACTCTTTCTTCTCTTGTGATCATACAGATTTATGAATAATTCAAGCAAAAATGTGTTAGGTCTGACAGCTCTTATTTAAGTACTGTAACATAAATGTGTATGGATGGCACTTAGACTGGGGAGAAGAGATGTGAGAAAACTTTCACCTCACATTTTTTCATGCCATATTTATTCATTATATTATGCTCTCCTCCCTTTTCTCATGTCCTCCTTTTTTCCCTTTAGCTCATCTCCTCTCCCACAAAACAACTCCTATTCCAGATATCCACAAAATATTTTAAAACTGACAGGACCTTGTAGCCCAATCACCACATTTGCTCTGCTTGTGTTTTCTCTTCCTTTTTCTCTTCTGGGTTTTTCCTGTATTTCCTAGACTGTAAGTACTTTAAGAGAGTGGATTATTGGTCCTTGTGTAGTACCAGCTCAAAGGGAACCTCCTTGACTGGCCATCATGAAAGATCTAAACCTTATGTCTAAATGTCATGTGGCATCCTGCAATATTGTAACATAACAGCTGAAACCTTGAAACTCATGGGTCCCTCATCAGGATCAGGTTGGGCCCCAAAACTGGCTTTGAAGTGATGTGCTTGGTGGCTTTGGGGGAAACTGGATGAAAATGCTCAGCTCCATCACTTAGCTGCTGAAATGTTCTGGTGATGACTCATAGGGGTTCTACCCTGAAAATGGTACAATGAGATGAATATTAAGGAAGCCACTCTCAAAAGAGATCTCTTACAGATACGTTACTGATATATGGAGAAGACAGTGATGTTCTGGAAGCTAGTGTTAAATTCTAGCAATGCACCCTTTAGCCTGCTAATCTGAGCAGTAGTGTCAGTCAATCTGATGCCACCGTCGCCCGGAAAAATTCACTGCGTCAAGTGTATCACCGGATGATGGCTTTAAACCAGTGGACCTATGGCTATGGTGACAGTGCCTTTCTTAGCACTATTGGGCATTGCAGCAAAACAGCTTCTGAAAATTGAGAAATTTTTACAAGAGAAGAGAAAGCTTAGGGGGAATCTCACCAATACATATAAACACCTGAAGGGAGGATATAATGAAGACAGAGCCAAGATCTTTCCGGTAGTGCCCAGTGACAGGTCAAGAGGCAATGGGCACAAACTGGAACACAGAAGGTCCCTTCTGAACATCAGGAAGCACTTCTGTCTGTGAGGGTGATGGAGCACTGGCACCGGTTGCCCAGAGAGGTTGTGGAGCCTCCCTGCTTGGAGATGTTTAGAAGTCATTTGGACATGGTCCTGGGTAACTGCTCTATGTGTCCCTGCTTGAGAAGGGGGGTTAGACCAGATGACCTCCAGAGGTCCCTTTCAACCTCAGCCATTCTGTGATACTCTGAAAATGGCACAAGGTGATGCCATATACCTATAATAAAAGTAGTCAGTATGATGGGAAAGCAGACTAGTCAGTTTCTACCTCACTTTATCCTGATGACTACAACAGAGACTTGATCAGCCACCATGGAAGTTAGTGCGCTCTCCACCAGAAATAGGAACACGTTGAAGTGGCTGAGCAGTATTCAGAGAAATGAGGCAGTGCAACACCTAAAGCAGGTTTCTCTGTTTGAGTCAGGTTGCAGCAGGTCACACATTTGACAAAGACTCAATGTCATTTACAGTTAGCAGGAGCCTCACAATGGTAGTTGGAAGGAAAACAAGGAAAGTTGAGGCCAAAGACACCACACCATCAAGCTAAACATGAGCTCAGCAGGTAAGACTACGCAATGGTCTGGCATGAAACTGCAAGTTATGGCAGAAGGTTGTAGCAGTGCCCCCCTTCTTAAATAGGGACTAGTGAAGCAGGAGAAGATTTGGTTTCTTATTGAGCAAACATGCCTAGGGTATTTTGCTGTGAGCTGTGAGCTTGGTTGGCCTGAACTTCAGTTCTTCTGTGAGAGCTTTTTAGCTCATCCTTGGCTTTGAATTGTCTTGGAGTGGTAGCAGAGTTGACTTTCATCAGTTTAGAAGGCCAGTGTCTTGCTGCACTGTGTTTGTTTCCCACTTGAAGGATTAAGAGAGACACTGTGCAAAACCTCCTGGACTAATGTGCATTTTACCCTGCACATTCAAGGGAGATGAGTGTACCTTCTTTGATCAACTGCATTTTACTTAAACAAGAGATACACTGTTTGATTAAGACTGCATTATCACCGTTACTAGAAAGGAAATTTCTAATACCTCCTTGTACTATAGTGCATAGTGAAGCCTGATTTTTTATTAAAGTGTGTATATTTCAGGCAAAACTTGCATGTTCACAACTGCCAGACCATCCCATTCACTTAAGGAACAGCAATACTGAGATTTAGAGAAAATCCTGTATCAAGCAATGTGTAACTACATTTAGTTGCATGTCATGTAAAGAAAAGACTATGGATTCTAGAGTCAAAAAATTTGTCTTGAAAGCATTCTGGGTGGTTTGTTTAAGTCAAAATTCTGGTCTTGTAAGCATTGTTTTATTTAAAATCAGAATGGATGTGACAGTCAACATCAGTATGACAAAAATATTCTGCTCTGATATGAGCTGATTTGAGGAGGGGGAGGTTTGCGTAGAGGAAAGGGGAAAGGAATTGATTGGTTTGGGAGATACATTCTTCTTGTGCCTCCAGGAGCAGCCAGGTCTGATATAGGACTGATGTTCATGTTGCACCATATTCTGCCCATCTCCCTGAATCTTCCTACATTTATTGGCATTAAGTGCCAATAAAACAGGACAAGATCTGCAGGAAGCTGCTCCTTCTCCCAGACTCTTTGAGAGCACAGCCAGCGTGACTGCTTGGACTTACTTACTTGAATTAAAATAGAGTGCTTCTAAAACCAGTAAGTCAACTGAAAAAGCAGCCAAATTAGGAAATTATGTTTACATGGTGCAGATCTTCTGACTACAGAAACTCATTACATTGAATATGTGGAAATCCTTATTTGTAAACAAAATCAAGTGGGTATGCTCAGGAATATCTTTGATTAAGAGTTCTGACTCGCACTGGGTAATTAACATTGTGTCTGTTCAGACTTAATGTCTGAACAACATCATACTTCTTCTCAACAGGGATACTTGGGGGGCAGAGAGAGGAAAAAAATATGTCTTCCTTTAAATCTAGTAGAGAGCACTCCTGCAACACTACCATAGCAATATTATAATCAATTGCTCAAACTTATGGTAAGTACTTCTTGCCAATTTATGTGCCTCTAAAGACATTATATTGAAGCCCAAAATAAGTCATCCACTTGGACTGCTTGTATCATATCCATGTTATAGTTAATTCTGTAGTGATTCCAAAAGTATATGGTGGATTAAAACACATCTCCCATATAAACATCTAGCTGTAATCAAAGCTATCAAGTGATGGGAAAGATACTTTTTCGCTTGGTAGTTTGTTAGAAGAGATTAGTGTTGTCAAAATTCTGTCCCTCTTTCCTAACTTGATTTTTCCTGGCTTCGTCTAGACAGTTTTGCTTTTCTCTGCAAGATTTAATAATCCTTTAGTACTGCATATTTTCTCCCTGTGAAGATATTTATATTATTGTAGCCTACTTACTTCTCAGTATTCTTTCTCATAAACTAAACAGATTGAGCTTTTAAGTGTTCTGCTGTAAAGTATTTCTCTTCCCTTCTGCAAATCATTCTTTTTTTTTTTTTTTTAATATCATTCCCAATTTTTCAACACCTGTTTTAAAATGTGCCCAGAAAAGCAGTTAGGTGTATTAGTCTGATCAATGCTGTACACAGATGTGAAGTCATGTCTCTGCTCCTGCTCACCTCTCTACCTTATGTTCTGATCAGACTGCTAGCTAACCACAAATGTCAAAGTGCTAGTACAAGTAAATCACTGTTAGGTCATCTTGTTCATCCTCCTGGTGTAACAGATTCCCCTGCATTGGTGCATTTCTGTATGCCAAGCATGGCTTTTCAATCCCTGCAGATAGGCTTGTTTGCACAAGGGCAAAGGTCCCACCCTGTGAGGGCATTTTGGGGCTTAGATCCCATGCACGGCCTTCAGGATTTGTTCTTTACTGAGAGGAAAAGATGGATAATTCCATGATGTTTATAGCCTTACATGATTAAAATGGGTTAATCAGATCTGCTGTCAGGATATTAGCTGATCACATCAAGCATTCAGAGGGCAATCGCACAGGCTTTGTCTAGACTAGGGTTTAAATGTGTGCCATTAGCACATATTAGCTGATACATTTTAAAAGTCTGAGGCAGACAAGGCATAATGCCCTTAATGTGAGAAGCTGGCTGAGTTAGGCCCTTGGGCATTGGCGTCTACATGGGTTTGTCTATTTCAGAGTTTTAGAATAAGTTAGCCAAGGGCTTGTCTGCAAAGAGCAGTTGATTTGGAAGAAGGTAGGCTATGATTTTAAAGGACTACAATTACTCCTGGTCTCTAAGACCAGAAAGGGATTCATTCTCAAGTAGTTACTCTGAAATAGCTCTGTATAGTAGCATTATACACTTATCTAGGTAAGTTTTCTTTTTTTGAAAACCTTTCCCCAAAAAACAATTCCCATATGAGAGGTGCTATATTTATAAATTAACCTGCTGGTGCATTTTTGTTTTCATCACTGCTCCCTGTTGAATATAGCTGATTAGTCAGTTCTTATCTGGGGAGGAGGCTGGAAAACTTGTACACTCTGCAGATCTGGTTGCTGATGTTAAAAGCTGACTTGCATTTCACAGGGGGAAAACATGTAATGCTTGTGAGAGGAACGTGAGTGGAGCAACAGAACACCATAAAATAGGATTAAAAACAGAGACTAGAGGGATTTTGTTAAAGCCTGGCATTCCATCAAAAAAAAAAAACAAAAAAAACAAATCCCAGGACATCCCAGAAGCCTCCTATAGACTAAATGGAGGAAGCAGGAAAGAAAAAGAGACAAGATTTGATAGTACAAATCATTGTAAAGTACGGTGGTACTGAATGAATGAGGGTTTCTGAGTTTTCTTAGTTGGTTCTGCCCAAGGGGTCAGCTCAGGTGGGTGTCATCTCTGAGTCTCTCTAAAGAGGAACCTTCCAAAATTGCTCTGCAGCCAGGTCTACCCCAGAAATAAGCTACTCAAATCATACAAACTTCCAATGGTAGAGGAGCCCTTATGCTGGAAAAACCTACAGATCCAGCTCTGCAGTTCATGGATCGATAACGCATGGTGATGTTAGCAGAAAACTTTTCTTGTACTTGAAGGCTAGTGAGGACATACATTGCTCATGGAAAGCAAACATTTGCCAGGCAGTCACAACTGATTTCAGAATGTCATCTCTGCCCCCTACCCCTCCACTCTGACTGGCTCTCACCCCTGCTGGGATTTGTCACTTGGTTAGATGGAGACAACAAAGCTAAAATCTCATCAGAGCAGAACCTATGCTTTTGTCTTCAGAATATGAACCACCATGGGTAACATCATGCCATCAGTCCAAAGCTAATTTTGTTAATAAAGAACTGCCAGGCAGGCACTGCTTTATGGGAGGATAGTAGAAGCCTTTTTTGCACAATGAAACTTATCGACAGAGAAGGAAGCCAGATGGTGGCTCAACAGCAGATTTCTGAAATTAATTTCCTACCCTGAGAAGTTCTTGATTGGCAGTTCTGGAAACAGACTTTGTTTGTCCACAGGGCAGGACAGGAAAAGTGTCTAATATTGTCCCAGCAGAGATGTACAGACATCACTTGCCATTTCATTTCCATCCGTATGAAATCCTTGCCTCATCTGTGCAAACTGCAGATAAAGGAGACATCTGCAGAATGCACATTTGACCCTGACTGGAGGCCACAGAACTTTTGCTCATTAAAAGTTTAGTTTCAGGGCTAGATTCAAATCTATGATCTATAAAATGGATCTCCTACTGTCCTAGTACAAAGTTATCCAATGACCGGGGAGGGGAAGGCAGCCTTCCTTGAGGTACAAATGAAGAAGCATGCCCTGGTGACCCCATTCTTCCCTCTCAACCCTCGCAATAAGCATAGAAGGTTTGGAATTGCATAGCTTGCGAAGAGGTTCATCTTATTAGAAAGAAGGAAAAAGAAAGATCTCACGTTCTGTTCACATACAGCGTTTTGAGATGATATTTTATGTCTAAAGCAAACCCTTTTGTTTGTTGCTGTGAAATGCTCTTAAAACAGAGGTTAGAATGGGGAACTGGAGCAGCAACGAAGTAAAAAGTGTTACCATTTACGAGCACTTCACTATTCTTCCTCTTTGAAAGGATTTCAGAGTGGAGGCTGAAATCCCTGTTGTTTCAAAGGTTTACAGTCAAGAGCAGGAATAACATGGGATTTACAGTCTTTGTTTGATTTTTCTGGTCTGTGCAGTTCAAACGTCGAAAGAAAAATGTGGAGGTGTGTATCCAGGTGAAATGGAACTGGGCGATGGTTCACACAACACAAAATAGTTGCTTTTCTGCAGTGTAGAGCTTTTTACTTAAAGCAAAAAAAAAAAAAAAAAAAAGCCACAGGTGGATGGTCAGAAGTTCACTGCTGCATACTGGTCATGCAACCAGCAAGGAATTTACACGTTCAGGATTCAGGCTTCAACTTTCTGTTTGTCTCTCAAGAGTGGTGAGAATGCATGTTCTGTCACACAGAGCCATGAACAGACAGTGGAGGGTAAACGGGGTGGATCTGGTCAAAAAGCTCTAGTCAAAGGCTAACTAGCGATGTGACTGCCACGCAGTACTGGGCAGAGATAACCATGCTAACAGTGAACGGGCTAGTTTGGCCACAGAAAACATGATAGCTGTGTTTGTACGGTCTCTCTACAGCTCAGTACACTCTACTTGCCACTCCCAGGTAACATGATGCCACTGGGTCTCTTCTTCCGGCCTTCTTTCTCCATGGTTTCTTTTTCTGTAAAGTTTATTTTGAAATAGGTCAAACATTGTTCCAGTCAGCCAAGAAGATGTAGTGTCAACAGAAGATTGTGAATTATCTGCAGCAAGAGTGGGTGGATCCTAGCCAAAAAAAAAGAAAGCCTGGACACCTTTTCACCTTTTTCCTGAATTCACTAAAACCCTTGAAATAACTTCAATTGCTGATTTCCAAAGGAGATGGAGCAGCAAAAAGGTTTCCAGAAATAGGGTTTCAGCAGATGGTCCAGACCTATTTGACTCATACCTGTCCCAAGTTCCCCAACCCAATCGTGCAGCAATGCTCAGAGGAAAGCAAAAATTGTTCCAGAGTTTAAGTCATGTGAGTAATTCAAAGCTTTGTGAAGGTTACGAGAGGGTCCCTTGCGTGCAATCCCAAGATCAATGCTACTGTTATTCTGTGTAGTTAATCTAAAATAAGGTTTTCATTAACTCTCTTTATTTGATGCATTGTGAAACAAACTGAATGAGAATGTTTGGGCTGGCAAATAAAGCTACACAAAATCCCACAAGAGCCCAGCTAAACAACACACATCAAGAGCTGAGTAACACAGAAAATAACTCTTGATATGTGAAGTCTCAGTTTTGCAGCTGAGCAGAAGATTGACAAGTTTAAGGCTATACATGAGTACCAGGGCTTTTTTTCCCGTTACAGATGTCAGGAAATTACCACTTTGTGCCATGTCATAGAAATATACCTTACTACTAAAAAGTTCTTGTTAATCACAGACGTATTACATGACAACACAGAGACTTGGCCTAGGTCATAGCCTCCTTGCTTTCTGAACCACTGAGCATCTGAGAGCTGTCACCAAAAAAAAAGTACAGGAGAACAAGAGAATCTGTGACTGAGGCTGATATTAACACTACTCAGCAACACTCCCAACCCCAGCCAGATGGTGCACATTTCCCACCAAGAATTCGCTTTTAAAATCTAAACCATCAATACCAGGATTTTAACTGGAATGGGGACAGACAGCTAAAGATGTGAAGGATTTTAGCCACTAGACTAAGTTCACAGAATATCCTGTGACTGGAGGCACTCACCACTTCATGCTATAGCCCAGAGAACAGAGCCTGATTTTACTTGTCCAGATGAGCACTTTTTCTGCTGAACTCTTGGATAAGCAAGATGTCACAGTGCCCCATTTCCACCAGTTTAAGGTTTTATCCGGGTTTAATCCAGACCTTGAAGTATAGCATATGGATGGGTAGGATGTTGTTCCTGTGCTTGGGTAGGATGTTCTTCCTGTGCTTCTAAGGGGGCCTCTCTTCAGATCTTCTTAATTCAGACCTTTATTCCCTCCTATTCTCTACAGATTGGTGTGTGTCTGTATGAGCTCTCAAGACCATTCATGTAGACTATAGCTTCTTATCTCCTCAGCACATCACACCTCTCAATTTGTTCATTACATAATTTTTGTTTATTTTACTGGAAATCATATAGGCGGAGGGGAATTGCGAAGGACAAATGTCTATCAATCCATGTAATATAACATGTATAATGACAGTCTCATACATAGGGCAAATTAACATGTAAATGGCACCCATACAATTTACAAAGAGGTAAGGAATGAGCAATTGCAACTGACAACCCATAAAGATTTAAATAAATACGTAATATGAATTAGCCTTGAACGACGAAAGGCTGCCTTTTCAGAGTCAGTTAGTCCTAACAGACAAAAAGCTGCCAGCTATTTAAATTTTAGTTCAAATATGAGAAACAAGAAACCTGAACTATTGTGCCTTACTGAGACCATGGTGTCTTAGTAAGTACCGAACTTCAGGCACTGACACTACTACAGCATCTAAATTCAGGACAGCAAGGTGGGACTCAAGGTTCCTGCCATATGACTGGTTAAGGGAAGCAGCCACCAAGCCTCAGTGTGGCATTCAGGCAGGTAGGGGCAGAATCCAGCCTTCGTTCATCAGGTCCTGTGTAAACAGCGCTGGACCTTCCCTTCACAGTCCAAACATGCTGGAAGAGTGGGAATAGCTCCCATCGGTCACTCAGGGCACTGCTTTTCTTGTGTCATGACAAGGTATGTGATACCACAGTTAGCTGAGGGGGAGAAAATGTGGGGATAGAGAACTTAGTCTTCATCACAGGCAGCTGCAATAAAATGAAGGGTTACAATATCCATGGAGATGATTTTATTCCAAACACAGAGGGCAGGAATGTGTCTGCGGCAGTGACTTTATCTCATCCCAGTTTAGACTCTTGAGCAGATAGATCTTGTGCTCAGTCCAGTCCCAGATCCTGCACTGCCATCCTGTTAAGCAGATACTGAGTTTGTGGGACCATCTTCAGATGTGATACATTCACTGGAAATGCTAGACCACTGCTCATCAGCTTCCCCAGGCCTTCCAATTTTAGTGAAACAAGGGAACAGCTGATAAGTGTTGCCACTTTAAGCAGGGTTTTCAGTGATGGGTACCACAATTGCTGTTGCCCAGGGTGCTCCTAAGTCTGCAGAGCACCACCTTGCTGTTGCTTCACCTCCAAACCAATGTCACTCACTGAAGCTATCTGTCAGCAGAGAACGCTGCCACAGCCAACACACGTAGGCAGTGATTTATTCATGGCACTTCCAGAAGAGGCAAGTCACACAAAGGTCATGGTGCTGCAGACAAAGTAAATAGCTTGCTATAATATATGTAGTGAATCATAATTATAGCATAGAGGAGAGGAGAGGGAAAAGTGTATTTCCTCTTGCTTTAAATTTATTGAATGATCAATATTCATCAATCGTTCACTAATGAATGATCAAGGGGAAATGCAGTTGAGAGACTTGGATAGGAAAGGAGTTCTCTCCTGCAAAGGAAAAATGTCTATCAATCCATGTAATATAACATGTATAATGACAGTCTCATACATAGGGCAAATTCACATGTAAATGGCAACCCATCCAGTTTACAAAGAAGTAAGGAACGAGAAATTAAAAATTAAACTTTTTTCTCATTCCCTATCCCTGCCTAAAATACAAAATACAGCCTACATAATAGATTTATAAATGAGCAAAAACAGTAGCGCATACCAGATCAGCACTCCATTAATTTGTATTTCAATGTTTTAGCAAAAACTGACTGTGACAACAAACACTTCACAGACTAATTTTCAGATACATGAGTTTTTGTTTGGTTTACCTACATATTTTCTGAGTTCTGTGCCAAAAAAATATTTCCGTTCTTGCACTGAAACGTAACATTGACACATGTCAAACTGCTTGTTTTGTATGGGCTTAGGCATACTTTCTCTTTGTGCTTTTTGTAGTTTCATACATATTAGACACACATCTTTGGGTTTTAATTATAAAATTAATGTAGACAACAATCAGAAAGAAAGCTGACAAATCTAATTTCCCAAGTAACTCAATATCATTTCAGGATCTCTGAGGAGGAAAAGAAAAAATTATGCCCAAGAGGTTACAAGAATTTTTCTGAAGGGACAACTTAAAAAGCAAACAAACAAAAAACCTGATCAGATTAATACAGGAGTATTTCCCTAGTGTCAAATTCCATATTTATCACCAGTCAGGAGAATGTGATGGTATTTTAAACGTGAAATGACTTTTCATACTGCTTCTAATCCCAGACACTTAGGGGGAAAAGCTATACAGATATACATCGTAAATGTGTCCTAAAAGAAAATAGTTTCTAAAAATAGTCCTTTAATGACCCCGTACAGTGCTGTACCTGCTCAAACCATGTAAACTCCCTCCCATGCATTAGATTTAATCTAAAACTTTTTTTCAAAGCAATTGACCTATCCCAAGTATTGACAGAAAGAGAGGATTGCTGTTATATAAGCAGAGAAAGCTGTTAAGTGACACGGACAGGCTGAGACCTACACTGTTGTGGAAGGGGCTCCACGACAAAATGTCACAGATACATGAAGATTATCTTGAACATACAAAAAAAAAACAAAAAAACAAATTTACAAATGAAATACAATCCCAGCCAGCAACTGGTTGTTCTGCCAGGAGGAGGTCAAGAAATAAAAAGGAGCCCTGACAGAAAAACATCATTTACTAAACAGAAATCTGAACTCAAACTTAGATCTAGGGAGGCTTTTTTTAATCCGGTTGCTGAAGTCTTCTACGCCTGTATCCTCCCAGAGAAGAGCGTAGGACTAGGATCCACAAACACATCCACACCTCTAAGATACTGTTGCATCCACTGGAGAGAAGCTTGCTGATGATGTGCTGCTGGAAGGAGTAATCACGCCTTCACTAGGTAGGCTGAGGATTAATAGTTTAAGAGACATGGCCTGGGAGTGAATTTTTCCACAAGCATGTCAGCTGTAGAGAGGCTTCAGTCACTTCCAGAGAGCAGCAGCTTCTGTTCCACCCAGTCATCATAGCGAAAGGTTGTTATGCTTTTCCCATCAGCACATGTGCTCCAGAGATGACCCTTCCCTGTGAAGATAAGGAGGCCTTCCACCCAACATCTGCGGTGTCATCACATCAAATGATATTCTGATCATTTATTGTGATTGTAATGACAAGTCTGGATGCAACTAGACGTGGTGGATCAATATAAAGAATTGTCTCAGAGCTGGTTGCACTACCTCCAGTGCCAAGTTACTGCCTCCTAAGTAGGTTGATTACAAGCTAACAGTTATCCATACACTTGCTTGAACTAGTTCCCAAGTACACAATCACCTGAAGTGTTTCCCTTCTCAAAATACCAATATTCAATCAATTGTAAAACAGACAGGTCCGCAAGGATTCAATGTATTCAAAACTGAGGGCCAGATCTCCAGAGAGGTTGATAACCTTCCCCATTGCCCTCAGTAGAGAAGCCGTTACAGTCAGTGGAAAAGCAAGTCAGTCTAAGCTGAGATAGTCTGCAGGGCTCTTGAGCTGGCCAGATGTAGATGCCTACTTCTTGGAGAGGTATGTGTTCCTGTATCCAGCCAGCTGAGTAACTCCCCAGATTTGGCCTTAGTCATCCTTATTGCGGACACCTGCGAGTTCATTTGCATGGGATTTAGCTCAGGCTAACGTGGACCATACCTGTCTTCCAGAGCCAAGGTAGAACTCAAGACCCAGAATTCCCATTCAATTCTGCAGTCTATAAAAATGCTAATTTTAATCCATAGCCAAAAAGTGTTTTGAGGTTCTTGCAGCTTTTGGCCAACATGGCTTGATGATTTTTCGATCACTTCTGTATCTTAAACAGTATCATTGTGAGTTGTGCACGAACATACTTGGGCTCTAACATGCAAAACTTCTAGGAATCTTGTAAAAGCTTTCATTTGGAAGTTGAATTTATACAACTGTGTGTTAATGACTTGGCATCTTAAAGGGGTTATTTTGAGTGCTGTCTTTAACTTCATTAGTGTTAAATTATTCCAAAGAGATGCTGGCAGCTTGTGGCCTAATGCTTTGAACCAATTTAAAAATTCATATGTAGAGTTTGTGATAGTCCACAGTCAAGGGGACATTTCAACAGTGGGAAGCAATTAAGCAGTCTTTGAGAGATCAAGAGGTGTTCATCTTAGTTGCACAATGTTGATCCTTGTTCTATGTTTTTTCTGCATAAAATGAATTGGCAGTCAAAACTTCAGCAGGTCAAAATCTATCACAAATACCCAAACCATGTGGTAAAGCACAATCCACGTAGTCTTTATTTTGCAAGTAATTATTGAAGGCTGAACCCCTCAGTTTACTGTCTTGCCATGTGCACATAGTAAAGGTGTAAAGCTTCCAGAAATCAGGTTCCACCTGAACAGTCATTCCCAAATGTTTTTCACTCCTGAAGAAGACCTTAAGAGAAAACAGCATCTTGAGAGAAAAATTCATCTCCAATAATTTGGCAGTGCCCTGTAAGGTCAGCATGCAGCTAGCCCAGATTTCAGAATTGTATTCCATTTCACTTATAGAAGTAATATAAAAGGACAAAATCAGCGATTATTGGGCTTTCTTAATCCTTTACATGATCCTAATGTTGCCGTAGGGACTGCTGGTGCTAGGAGTTTCCAACTGTGAAAAAATTAGGGAATACAGTTATTTCACACAAACTCCACAAATAAATGTTGTTCTTCCTTAGCCAATGCTGTACTAAATCACCGCAAGGGAAAAGGAAGTATAGACAACTTAATGTACAGTTAGATTCATCCACAGGTTAATGCGGTCAGCATATTTTCTTGTAGTTACTGACCAAGAGATCAATGACCTCTGAGAATATATTTGCCTCACTCTAAGATGCTTTTAGAAATGGGGATAAAGAAAACATTTTTAAGATAAAATTTTTGCCTTGTGAAGTGTTTTCTTGATTAGAAGAAACCTTGTTTTTGTAACCATGATTTTGGGGGTAAAGGCAAATGTAAAGGGCAATTCTGGTACTTACATGAACACTTTATTTTCCTGTCATACGTTCCCACGCCTCCCAAGGTTTTTGCTAAGCACTTTAAAGTTATTGTGGGATAGGGGACAATTGGTATTACCGCTATAAAAGCATCTCCTCAGTTGTCCCCAGCATGAATCAGAAGTATAAATTGCTGCGCCTAAGTGGGAGAGGTAAGAAATAGACTGTTCCCACTGGAAAGATAAGTGACTGGAAATGAGCCTAAAAATTTGTGTTTAGGAGTCTCAAAGCTGGAATACTGCTACAGTGGATTACCAGGGAAACCAGAAATGTGCAGGAACCAGAGCCTAAACATCTGACAGTTCTTGCCAGGCATATATTTTGGAGAGAGATGCAGTGTGCATAAAGAGCTCGGATTCACTTCACTGCACATCTCAATAAAGAGATATTTTCTACTAAATTGCTGTAGGACATCATTTCTCTCTGGTTGAACCTTTGATTTCTTAGAAGTAGTGTGCTCCTGTGTACATCCAATGACCCTGAGTTATAGCAAACAGCATCTTATTTTTGCCTACCTGAATGCTCTGGTATGGTGAAAGAGGGAGGAAGGAAGCATCTATGCCAATTTTACTCCTACTCCTCATTCCCAGTGACACAGGACACTCTACATATCTTCTGCCCAGTGATGGATCTGGAACGCCCACCCGCCCTATATTTCCTCTTTTGAAAATATTGGCTATGTGACAGCCTCCTTCTAGGTGGCAATTATAGCAACAGAGTCGCCTTGCCATCTCCCCCTCTCCATCTTTCCACTCTCCAAAAAAAAAAAAAAAATCTTGCTACATCTTGCTTAAAATCCCTGCTGCATCTTTTGGGTTTTGATTCCTCAACAGGCCTTCAATCCCACCTTCAAGGTTTTTTTCTCCTACGCTTACAAGAACTAGAAACATATTTAAGAGAAGGGTCTTAAAAGATATCAAGGACCCTCAGACCCTGAGAGACCTGGCCCAAACATGTGTGCAAATGCATACAAATGTGCACTCACAGCTTCTCTGCAAGGTCTACCATCAGTGCAGAATTTGCCCTAATTCTGAGAAGCTCATTTCTAACCCTCCCCTACACTCACACATACTCTATGCACTCCCTCTTGTACAAGTCCACCCTCTCCCACGCTGCCATATATATTCTCTCTCTCCTTCCCCACTCTCTTTGCCTCTGAACTAAATTACTCTACCGTGGAAATTGCCATCAGCAGTTTTCACCCTTTGCTGCTCTCTCAAGGAGTTTATGCAATGATGCAGTCATGATGTTCAATTATCCACTTGATATCTTTTGAGATATTTTCCAACTATTTGCACCCATGTGTTGCAGGACAGCATTGTTTCTCGTGATTTCTGAGTACTTACGGCATGGGCTGGAGTGAATGAGGTTGCACTTCCTTGTAGATTAGGCTCAAATGGATGTTTTGGGGACTACATTGGTCCCATTACAAGGCCTCTGCCTAGCTGCCAAGCACGTACGTGTTAAGTCACGTATGGTGCATGTTTGCATTTTATAGAGAGAAGGTTAGTTCAGAAACTGAAGCAATGTCCTAAGAATTGGAGGTAGTCTGAAATCCTGGTGCTATCACTAAGGGAACAGATGTCCTTTCTGGGATTTTTGTTAAAATTTGTAACATCACCCAGCTGCTTCTTCCCATCCTCACAGCTTGTGGTGAAGAGTGTGATGAGTGGGGTGAACACTCTGAGGCTGTTTCAATGTAGTCAGCTGGGTTGTCTTAATTCCAGAGATATCCCATAAGGACACTGCATTATTCCCAGGTCAGAGATGTGAAAGTTGCTGTGACACATTTTCCTTACAAGTAAGCTTGAAAGGAAGTGACGAGGTCCAAGCTGAAGGCATGGCTTGAATTCTTCACCTCTTATTGACTTTCCCAGGCCATGAGAAGAGTCTTCTAACCTTTCTGTGCTTCGATTTCTCAGTTACAACAAACAGTACTTCCTACTACATGGGGAAATTTTGAAGAAAACACATTAAAGACTGTGGGCAGTATCACAGTAGAGTAGCAAGCGACATACAAGTGCCCAAGCATTTTTTTTGGTTGTTTTTCATATGTGAGAATAAAAAAGCAAATAAAACAGGTTCAAATTCTTACATTTGGGATGGAGGCAAGAGTACTGTAAGGTTTACTTATTACTTATCTCTGGAGCTCTGAGACAGTATAGATCTAGCTGATGTAAGAATTGCACTGTGATCTAGACAGTTTAATGAGCTGAACCAGCCCTGGCAGATTTTTTTCTTTTTTTTTTTTTTTTTTAACTTTGAAGACATTCCTTTAGATTTATCTTTGTGAATCACAAAATATGTATATATACACATACATTTGAGAGCTGATGCACCTCTCCTATGAAAACAGGCTGAGAGAGTTGGGGTTGCTCAGCCTGGAGAAGAGAAGGCTCTAAAGAGACCTTATAGCAGCCTTCCTCTACCTAAAGGGGGCCTACAGGACAGCTGGGGAGGGACTCTTTATCAGGGAGCGTAGTGATAGGACAAGGGGTAACAGCTTTAAACTAAAAAGGGTAGGTTTAGATTAGATATACATAAGCAATTCTTTACTCTGAGGGTGGTGAGGCACTGGAACAGGTTGCCCAGAGAAGCTGTGGGTGCCCCATCCCTGGAAGTGTTCAAGGCCAGGCTGGATGGGGCTTTGGGCAGCCTGATCTCATGGGAGGTGTCCCTGCCCGTGGCAGGGGGGTTGGAACTAGGTGATCCTTAAGGATCCCTTCCAAGCCAAACCATTCTATGATTCTATGACTCTATACAGATGAATTTAAAGGAGAAAAAATGCTGTGGATTGAGAAAGTAGACGAATCTTTTTTTCACATTAAAATGGTGGCGCCTTCATATTTATAATTCCCTTTAAATACTGCTGGTGGTCATATCTAAGAAGCTGGGCCTAAGCATTCAGTGGCTGAAGGAAGAAGAGTAGGGATAATTCATTTCTTGCCTAAGGGCATGTCAAAGAAGCAGGAATTTAGAGAAACTATAGCCCTTGAAAATCTAGATTAGTATCTAGAGATCTCCTTGAAAAAAGTTTGCACTGACAATACCTGTTCCTCCACACCCAAAGTGAAAAGTATGGGCTGCCAAGAACAGCTTTCTGTTCATGAGAAATGCTGATTTTGTGGGAAATGAAGGGAACCTTCACTCAGCTGTTCTGATCCTTTAAGTAAATATTTATTTATTTTCTGTATGAAGTTATAAAGTTTCTTGGGAATACAGATAATGTAGCAGGAGGAAAAGTAATTACCGTAATTCTGCCTGTGCTTTTGGAAAATAATCCATCTGATAAGCACTCCATTTACATTTTGTGAATTGCACAGCTCAGCATACGAGCATCTTAACTAAATGCGTGCAGTCCCTGTTTATCAAACACTATCATTCTCATGCTAACCAAAGGACTTGTCTTGGCCTTTTTGCTTTTCAAAGAACATGTGACTAAGATGTCATTGACTTTAAGCATGCTTTGCATCCATTTCTTGAGGAATGGCCTGTTTGCTGCTCAGAGATGCTCCCTGAGGGTTAGCAGTGCTTTGAAACGGGAAAGAAGAATCTCAGCCTGTGAAGGCAGTCAGGTACCAAGAAGTTGCCTGTTCTTTTCAGCATGGCTCTTCCCAGCATTCTGGGAAGGGGATGGTACATGCAGCAAACCAGCTTGCTTTCTTCTTCTTCCTGGATGTTTATTTTCTAACAGGGGGAAATATCTATCGCTTTGATTTTCTGGGGATAAACAAGTAGACTCTGAAAGAAAACCTCATGAATTTTCTGTGCTATAGATGACATCAAAAAAGACATTCTTTAGGAAGTGAAGTGACAGACTGAAGGGGAGAGGGGAACTGACCTAGCATCCAAGCCTGCCAGGTAGCCAGAGGATTGTCAGTTCCCATCAACTAAAATGAGGACTGAAGGCACTCAGCACCTTGCATGATTAAACCCAAAATGAGAGCAACCTTCCTCATCAAAATTGCACTGCTTTCCTCCCTCCCAAAAGGCACACCAATCTGTAAGACTGCTGTCCTTGGCAATTGTTTCCACCTGAGCTCTTTTGACCTCCCTTCCCATCATTTGATGGGAGAGCAAGATCTTCACACACACCAGCCAAGAACTTCAGGAAGTTTCAAAGGCAGCCCACGGCTACTTCTGTTGGCCACACCACCTTTTTCTCCCAAGGAAAGTGCTATTTGGGCAGGTATGGGGCAGAGCAGGGTGGCTACTTTCTTACAGCAAGAGGGGAGGTAGGAGACAGGCCTCCTTCCCCACCTCCATGATGGAGGTGTCACAGTGGCACCTCCGTCATGGAGGCAATGCAGTGGGAGGAGGGAGTGAAGGAAGAGGAGCATCCTACCTTAGCTCAGCATCAGCTGTGTCTGCAGGAGAGCGTTTCCAAGCAAAGCCTGGGAAGGGGCCAAGCTGGAGCACCTCCATCACAGCTTGCTGCTTCATTCAAGCATGGGTTCAGGGTTTGCAGGGATATCCATGTCACACACTGTCCAAACATGTGAAAAAGGAAGGCAAGATGCCATCTGCCTCAAAGAGTCTGAGGGCTTTTCTCTCCTCCCTGTCCCTTTCCTACCAACCCTCAACACTCATGGCAGCTGAGCTGTGGCTTCCCATGTAGCCTGCTAGCAGCAAAGTTGTTTTTTATGTTTTACTATGTTTTGTCCAGGAATTTGTAACTCTGCAACAGCATTCATGTGACATACAGCAGTACATTTTTTCTGTTGAATATTTTCCCCTTAAAAACATTTTCTTTCCCTTGCAGAGGAGCACACATTATTTCTAAGGCATCGAGCTTGTTACACAGATTTTTCCTCACTGCCTATATGCCAAAGCGTTTCACAGCGGTAAAAATTATGAGGCTGCGTACAGTGAAATGTAAGGAAAGCTGTTGCAGAGCAGCACCGCACAGTGTGAGTGGGAGAGGGAAGGAGGAGTCAGTCATGAGACCAACAACTGAAGGAGAAATAAATTAAGAGTCATAAAACAAACTGCCATTCAAAACTCCCTTTCCACAGCAAGGCCATTAGTGTGGTTTCTGACAGCTTTACAAAATGAGGATGATTTGGTAATGGTCCTGAGGATACTTCTCTGCTCCTGTCCTATGGCACATCAGACCTCTTCCACAGCCATGCTCTGAAATCCAGCAGAGCACAGGAATGAGGCATTCATAAAGATAATGAGAACAGCCGTAGTTAGAGCAAATGAATGGAAAAAAAGGAAAGGGATAGAAGGTTTGGCTTCCAAAGTAAAGTTATTTGCCCATTGCTATCCCACTGGAAGCCTGCTCCCTGGTGCCTCCTTGCCTGGCATACAGTTGTATTATTAGTAGTACGTATGTGTCCCACATCAGTATCCTGTATGTATCCCAAAACTGGAATACATACGGGTATCCTACAGACTGGGTGGGCAGACCACTGGCTCAGTTCGGTGGGACACCCACCCTATGATCAATCTGTGTTTCTACATTCAGGGGCCCTGCGTGGATGCACAAGTTTCCCAGGGTACCCACCTACCTCAGACAGGCATAAAAAAATTAAATAACGTCTGGATGAGCTGTGTGGAATGGTGCTGCAACAGCATGGAGAATCTGTGCATATATTGAGGGCAGAGAGCTCTAGAAGAGGAAAGTAAACTGGCCAGTAAAAATGCTAACATGGGGTGGGAAACACACACACCCCAGCCTATGCTTTTTATCATCTACTTGCAGATAAAGAGTAAAATGTAGCTGGCTCAGAGACCTCCTGTATGTCTCTGCTTCAAAGTGTATGAAGAAGCTAACAGTCACAAAATGGTATGATGTTTACGCCTATCCCTGTGCTTCCCTCCCAAAGAGCTCCTGCTTGCAACTGCCAGTGTTGCAGCATAATATAACTCTGTAAAAACATTTTTTTAAAATCTTGATTGCACTTGCATATAAAAAAACATACACCCAAAATACTGATCATTTTGTATGTATAAACTGTCCGTGTGAAATATAAAATAGAAGAAACCAGCAGTGCAAAATATAAAACATGCGTGCCCTTAAGTGCTTTCAAAACAAAAGGAGCATGCATTTTTTTACTGACCTCTTACCTTAGAACAGCTCTTGCGACATTGAGCAAACAAAATATTGGGTGTGTCTCTCATCAAAGCTCATTTCTTCTGGCTGGCTTTTCGCTATGAATCTCTACTCTGGCATGCTCAGCAAAAAAGGAAAACATGGAAAGGAAAACTCTGTATAATGGAGGTTAGATGATCTTCTGCCTTTAGAATAAATATCTTCAGGAAAAAAAGATTTTTTTCTCTCTTACTTGATACTGCTTACTTTTTACACCCTCTCTTCTGCTTCCCACACACTCTCCCTACCTGTTGCTGGTTTTGTGGACTAGCCATCTTACTTGGATTGTAAACAATTACTTGTTCTTGCCCAAATAGACTGTGGATGCCAGCAGGGCTGTGAAAATAATAGTGAGCTTAATGCCTCATCAGTAACTACGCCAGATACAACTTGAGTTCAAAAATTAAATGGTTAGTGGAGATGAATATACAAACCACAGAGGCACCTAGGAAAAAATGATGACTTTTAGAGAGCTGTGCTCGCGATCATTGGACGCAATGGGTGTGCTCCCCCTGGTACACAATTAGCACACCTCTCCACGGGTATGACACATTTGTACACACTTACACAGCTCCTGTATCTTACGCCAGTTCTAGTGCTTCCCTGTGCAACTGCTGCCCCTAACTGCACTGTGCGAAGATGAGGAATGAAAAAATTAGATCACTGAATCCAATGGTACTTTTGAATACTTTTTTACACTCTCAGTGTGCCACATAACAGAAAAGTTTTAGGAGTGCCTTTTCCTCCATAACAGTAAGGTGTTCCTGAACAATCAGGACACTTACACCTGCTGGCTCAGTATCCACACTCTTATCCATTACTCCAATGGATTAAAAAATAAAATCTCTTGGGTCTTGAAGCAGATAACTCATAAATTCAGATGCTGTATCCAGTAAGCTTTGATGCCTTTGCTGAAGCTGTCAGCGAGATGGTAATTTACTTATTTTTAAGTGCGCAGGATGTTAGAAGCTATTTGTGCTTGCATTGGTGTCAAAGTGGATGGGGTCTCTCGTTTCCTGTGAACTGCACTTAGCCCACCTCATTGCATGCACACCAACTGCTGCATTGCAAACTGCTAGGGTTTGCTATTACTGGTTAACCAAAGCCAATTTCACAAAATTATTTGTGCATTGCCACAATCAAGCACTTCACAGATGCAAACTATGTGTGGCAGAACCACAACCTATGTGGAGAACATCCATCACACATGGTGGGTCAAACAGTGCATCCCAGTAGGTCTATGCAAAGCAGAGAGGCCAGTATGATGCACAGATAAATGCAAACAGAAGAGGCAGATCTTTCCTAGATCCGTGGAAGCTCAGTTCTATGTTCTTGTTTCAAGGGTTGTTGTTGTGTTTTAAATGAACAGTCTTTGGAACAGAGAACAAATCCCAGGACTTTCCATCTCTTTCCTTGACGTGGGACGTATTCTGTGGGACGTTTCAAAGACACGCAAGAGCTGAGCTTGAGTCCTTCTGCAAGGGAAGGGAGCTACACACAAAAAGATCAAGGGTACACTTCCCATTTTGTTTCGAAAGACACCTACACCTGCCAAAATATTTTCTGTAGCAACAAGGTCCTTTAGGCATTAGGCATCCTCAGAGAACAGCTAGCAGTGGAGACCCTTGGTGTCACAAAATACCTAATGTGTATGCAGGATTTGGCTAGGAACTTACAGCACCGTAGCTGGACTTTCTGGAGTATTTACCCTTCCCTCACAAGGGACAGAGCATCGAGGAGGTCTCAGATCACTTGCAGAGGGGGCAGCATGACAGCAGGTGCAAGGTCATTTGTTGGAGAAAGAGAGGAAGGTTAGAGGCCACCCCTTGCTCTTTCCACTGATGAATTGGTGCTGCCCTGTCAGCTTGCAGATTATTCAGGTTGCACCTGGATGCAGCATCCCCAGCACTGGAGACCTTCAGTGATGGAAACCCACCGCGTGCAGCCTCCTCATGCCTGTTGCAGGGCAGGGCAGCAGCAGAGCGGAGGTTTCTAGGATCTGTGCTTTGGATCGTCTCAATGCCATTCAACTTATCCATATTGTAGGGACAGACCTTCACTCACATTTAAACAAGCAGTAGCCTTCCGGCATTCTCAGTGTGTTGCATGGACTACAATGTCCTTCTGAACCATCTGCCTTATCTGGAAAGAAAAAGCTCTCCCTTTGAGTGTGATATAACCTGATCTTTCGCAACAGCCATTGATTACATCTTTGTCTTCCTTTGAACATTCACACGTCAGCTGATGCCTGTGGTCTTTTAATTAAGTAACAACAGGCTCTGTTGTAATGACTGGTGACCTGAGAATCTTAAAATACATACTGGCAAAGGGTAAGTTGCAGTATTTTGCCACCAAGAGTTTTATGATATATATTTCCAGAGAGTAACTAGGTCTCCCACAGTCTTTATCAATACAATCATACCTGTTCTTTATATGCCTAAAGCTGTGCTAACACGTACTTAACTCCACACTTAGGAGTTGCTGATGACACAGAACATGAGGGACTTTCCCAAAGTAAAAGAAGGTGTGTATCAGGCTGGTGATAACTCCACCTGTCTCGGATTTCTTTCCAAAACATAAAATCATCTTTGCAAGATAGCATATCTAGAAGCCATGACACACAAGGTAATCGGAAGTTTACAACACAAATTTCAGCCTGTTTCTAATCTGAGACAGGCTGTAGTATTCCCATCTCTGAATGTAAAACATCTTTTTTATTTTTTTTCTTTTCCTCCTCCCTTTGTCTTTAGCTTGCCAGATACAGTGAATTTTTGAATTTGGAAAGCCTCTTCCTTTTCCCCTAGTGCTCTGCTTCTTTGGATCTCTAAATCCTGCAAATGAAAAGCTACACTTTTCTCCTCTGTCTGAACAGCTCTGTACGAAAGGATAAGGAGGTTAAAATTCATAAGTTAACCATTTCATACCTGAAGCCTTGAAATAACTGCAGGATAGGATTTGGGGAGCAGGGGAGGGAAGGCTCTGGAGGATGGTGTTTCCTAAAGATTCGTCTTAGCAGTTGTAACTAAATTTCTCAATACCCTTATGGATAAAAGTTATCAGACAAGAGATAAAGAGAGAGAACACAATTTAGCTCTAGCACATCTCAATTTACAGTCTGTCTTCGCTGATCTGAGTTAATTTTGTGCAACTCCTGTGTCATGTTCTCTTGCAGAGAAGGAAGAAAGAGTTTAAGTCAAAATAGATTAGTGTAGAGTCTCCAGAGGTCAAAATGAAATGCCTCTTAATGGCATCTTCATGGCACTCCCAGGATATCTCCATACCCTACAGGGCTATTATGATGGGACTTTCATCAGCTTTACTCAGAAAAAGAGCTTTGGTGACATTCTGAAAAAAATGCATAATGCAGCAATTTAAAATAGCTAAAATATTTGGTTCAAATTTCCTGTATTTCAGCCCTGAGAAAAGGTGGTGGTGGGACACAGAAGAGACAGGAGAAAATTAGAAATAACCTTCTTTATTCTTCTCTTTTTGCTCCTTTTTTCCACCACTCTCGTACTTTTAAAATCATCCTGAGGATGGAAGTGGAGGATGCTCTTATTCAAGAGCGCTGGCTACCAGGCTTCACTGTGGAGAGGCCTGATTTTCATGAGTGTGAATGGGAGACCTCTCCCTGATCATGCTTCCAGGCCACGGTTATTAATGGTCATAGTTTCAGCCCTTTAATTGCTTCCCCTTCTAGTAATGTCTTTTTAAGTCTTTCTTCAGTTAATACGTGCTCGGTGCGTATGAAGCGATGAAAATGCACAATCAAGGCACACGCCTTGCTGTTTATACTCAAGGATTTAAAACTGGTAACAGGGGAGGTTAATGTTATTCTTGGGAGACAACACTCGTTGCTATGGTGAAGACATCTTCTGTCATTCACTGTTGGGAAGATGGCGCCTGTGTTACGAATGCTTGACAGTATTTTTGCTTTCAAGATTAGCAGTAGTAATTATTCCAGTACAGATTCCCATCTAGATGCTGTGTATCGAAATAGGCTCGTCTCTGCCTTCTCGGTGGGCTTCACATACTAGTAGTGATAGTGTTTTTTAACACCTGAAGAAACAATGGAAAACAGCAAGAGCTTGAGTCTGAAGATAACAATAGTCTTGCAACAAATAAAATAGTAGACAATTTAATTTTTCTTTGTTTAATGTACATTGCTGTTTGCATCATATTCTGGAGATCCTTCAGCTTTCTGAAATATAAAAAATTTCATTAGGCCTGATCCGCTGCTCACAACTTCATGATCTGCACTTCCTACTGAAATTTATTCAGGCAATAATCCACAAGAAATTGGTTGTTTTCAGCAGTTTATGACTTGTTATTTAACATTTAACAGAATGGCAGTTTATTTTGGTAACAACCAATACTGAGAGGTTTATTGCCATTGTAAACCATAATCAACTGTTTGTATCATTACTAGTTTTTCAAGATATAAAAATGGCCATCTGCATTGGAAAATTGTTTAGCCACTGTAAACATTTGCATTGAAGACTATGTGTGAGGTTATTTCACCTTAAAGGTCAAAAGTAGTTAGAGAAACCACTCACTTCGGTGTAAATTATTCAGCAGATTGGTAAAGCCCAATCCTTGAAAGATAATACTGAAGCAATTCCCAGCAATTTTTTAAATTATGGTCATGAAAAAGGAATCTGTAGGAGATGGACAATGCAGTAGATTGCATTTTCTTCATCACAGCATCAGGCCAGAGACTAAGGCTTGGTGCCTTTATAGATGCTGCAACTGTTTTGCTGAATAATTTATTGTACTGTACTCATAAATAGCTTAATCATCAAGGTTTTCCATTTCTCTCTTAACATCAGGCAACTGGCCACAAAATTCATAATTGACATGTTTAGAAAAATTTAAAATACTTCCATGTTGATTGGAATAGGTTTCAAATGACAGCACACGTTTTCTAACAGCATATCAGTTCTTCATCTTAAACCATTATTGTGGGCCAAAATAAATGAGTAATTCACAGTGAATAATTCAAGTGTTCAAATTAGTTTCTAGTTCTGCTCTCAAAATATATCTACAAGCAGACTGCCATTTCCTTTCTTCTATTTATTTCACTACTATTTCTTTTTACTCTGTAGTTGTACAAGTAGTTACAGCAGAATATTTGAGCTGAGTTTAAACACAATAGCTCTTCTGTTGCCACTATCTCAGTGGATATATATTTGCACAATTCTCGCAAATGCTGTTATGAATAATAAAAAAAATGTTTCTTTTAACGCTTGTGCCTGGCTGTAAAGTTGTAAAGTTCATTTTTCCAGACTGTTTGTGCTAGTAAAACTTTCACTAAGAACAACAACTGTACAGAGAGGGAAAAATGGATGAAAAACATTAAACCTTGGAGCACTTAAGAGGAGGTTTTGTGTTTTCTTTTTCTTTTTTCTTTTTTTTTTTTAATTTATGTGTAGTAGTATTCATTCACCTTTTCTCTTCTAAGCTGATTGGAATTTCTGGCAGAAAGCTTTAACTCATTTTTCCTCCAGTCTTCAAACATTATGAAGCAAATTAATCCCTACTATAACTCCAGTGAATTTGAGGACATTATAGCAGAGATGACTTTGGCACTATATTTCTTATTTAAAGTGCTTACCTGTTACCTGCTGACGTACACTTTTCATACAGTCAAGAGTGATGGCTGCTGGGTTTCATTATTCACATTCAAATGATGTGAAATATGAGAGAAGCTCTGGCTTTAATTCTCACCTAATTTTTGCAGGTTTCACCTTCTGTAACTTGAAGTGGGTTATTAGAATTTCCAGATATATGCAGCTGTTGCCACACTGCTTAACTAGAAACAGGCTTTCTGCATCTTGACAAAGGTGCCCAGCAGTGTGGTGAAGAAAAGAGACATCCTGCTTGAAGGCATGGTCCACCATATCAATCCCTTTTGAAGGGAGAGGAGAATTTCTCTTAAAAAAAAAAAAAAAAAATCAAAAGAACAACAAACACTTATTTTTGCCTCCTTCTCAAGCCTAGAAATAATACGTGAGATGAAAGAAAGCAAAACAAAGTCCTCAGGAAAAAAAAAATCCAAACAAAAACCCAGTGCCTAGTCATGTTCAGCCTGCCTTTCATGCTCTTAAAAATTCTCTTCAGCCCTGGGCATCTGTGACAGAAGTGCAGCAATGAGGATCAGGCAATCCTGCCTGTCAGTTAGAGGCGTTAGCCATTTAAACCTAAAAATAAAAGCTGAGTGTTTCATAAAGCAACAAAAGCAAGGCAGCTTGCTTTCTACTGGGCTGTATCAGTATAGCTGTAGGCGACCAGGTATTGGAGGTGAAAAGCGTTTAGACCTGTACGATGCTTTTTCACAAATGCAAGCAGGGATATAAAAGGATGGCTCAGAAGTTGACAGGACAGCTGCATTCTTCCATTTACTTTTATTTATTGAAGTGAAACTAGATATTTGCAATCAGAATCACTATCATCCTTTGCTGGATTGACACAGTAGAGGAACATGTGAATCAGAGAGTGGCTTTTCCAAGCATGGATGAGTTATTTAGTTGAAAAGATGCTTTTGTCTTTTGCAAAGTCATTTCCCCTCCATATTTTTATGAAACATCAAGTCATTCAAAAAATTGAAAGCATTTATCTTCACCCTTTTTGCTGAATTTCAGGGAATATTGTAAATTAATCGTGTTGCTTTTTTTCCCCTTTCTGTAAGTGAGTCACAGAATACCCTGAGTTGGAAGGGACCCACAAGGATCATTGAGTCCAACTCCTGGCTCCACACAGGACCACCCAAAAATCAGACCACATGTCTAAGAGCATTGTCCAAAGGCTTCTTGAACTCCGGCACGCTCGGTGCCGTGACCACTGCCCTGGGGAGCCTGTTGCAGTGCAGAGTAATTGTTCACTTACTATAGTTTTTTTCTTCTTTGGTCTGGAATCACGTGGGCTAGCAGTTGGCATCTTTAATAGCTTCTGAGTCATTGTGTTTTGAACATTTAAATTGGGCTTTAAAAGATTAGGCTTGCATGTTCACCAGGGGCTATTGCTAATATCATCTTGTATCAGAAGGCCGTGACCACTGGCTGTAAAGTCATTTGCTTATGAGTTCAGCATCCTCACCTTTGGAGCATCCTGAAACCACGAGTTCACTAGGCAGCAAGGACACCTCAACACACTGTGCTTCTTCTGTTTCCTCATTATCCATGGAAAGGCTTTTGAAACAAGACTGCAACAATATGGAACAAAAGTACGTGCCCTCCCTTCCTCCATTCCCAATCCAACAAAAACCAGGTGTTTGCAGCTATTCAAGTCAACCTGAATAAACAGGTCAGCTTTCCAAAGCACTGGCTGCTCAGCACCTAGCACTGAAGTAGCATAAGCTCATTTATATTCTGTAGGGTCACTTAAACTCTCGACTGTTAAGCTAAAGTGTCAGCCAGGTCCCAGTGGGGCAAGTCTCTACAGCTCTTGGAGCATTTATTAGGAGAAGAGTTTTGTACCTCATTCAAGTTAATTTTGTATCCTTCCTTCCATCCTTCCTTCCCTCCTTCCAGAACCGGAAGGAATAATTAGGAATAGTTATCACTGCTGACATTCAAACTGTTATGAGAATTGGAGCCCACTGAAACAAAAAGGGAACTCGTATCTATTGTATGAGCTCCTGAAAGTCCAAGCATTGTTAGACTGCAGTAGGATCATCTTTTAAGCTTCCTGAGCTTCAGCTCCAGCAACCTGGCTTTCATTGCAAACCAAGACGACTAGGGTACAGCGGATGTTGTCTGAACCTCTGGGTTGGCCTTTTTTGCCCAGATTTTGGGGGAAGCTGTTTAAATGAGTAGCAAAAGCCCAGGCAAACTTCCATGTTTTGAAGTCTGACCCCTCCTTGCTATTCTCACCTTTGTGGTTCTTCATTAGCTTTGGCTACATGGCTTTTGTAAGGTACTATCTCTGGGTTTTGTCACTTCAAAATTTCAGCTGAGCAAAAAGAGACAAGCATCCGTTACTCTGGTAGGGGGACTCAAGGCAGGGGAGAGATCATACACCAGCCAAACAGTGGTAAATTACTGACCTGAAGCACGCAGAAGATGTCCAGTTTGTGATTGGCATAAGTGGATCTAAGATGTGCAGAAGCCAAAGGCTGCTCCTCTCCAGCACCTTGTGTGTGTGCCCCTATTCATTAATGTCAGTGCAAGCCAGAGACCGTGTGGTTATGCAGTTTGTTGAAATTACAGCCCTATCACAAGCCGTAATGCAGGGGGAAACCATGCACAAGCCAAGGGGGCTTTCAGGAGCTGCATGATATTTTAAATCGATACAAGCTGGTCATGCTACTGCAACCAACATCCACAGAAAATCTGATAGAGATTCTTAGACATTCAGGAAGAGGTATGACATTTTCATTCTAACTTCACCCTCTGATATAGCCAAAAGAGTCTAGGGTCACATCTTCTAAGCCATATCACTAGGCAGGGAAAGCGGAGGGGGAAAGAGAGCCCTTTCTAGTTTAATTCTTGGCAGTTGATAATCTAATCAACTTGCTAACCAGCTTTACATATGCAACTTCAATGCTTAGCAGTAGATAGATTCACAAGTGTGAGGAAGTGAAAAAAAAATACCAAAAATAGATCACATTTATAAATTGCAGGCAGATTCCAGTACCAAAATGGAAGCATAGATAAAGTGTCCAGAAGCTTAGGAGAAAAAAAAATCCATCTGAGTCTTGCCAAAAAAGATTTGTAAAGTCTACAGAAGTCTTCATTACAGTGCAATCCTTCCTTCCATCCCCCAAAACATTTTTAAGCTATCTTCTTTGTTCATGATTGCCTTTATATTGTCATTGGCATTGTGTTGCATTAAGTCAGTCTCTAATATTAGATGCAATTATGATACGTGACATTGAAATTGTGCTTAACGTAAGATTCCACTTGGAGTCACCTTAGATCTGTGCCTTTGTAAGCTTGTTTATTGCTTTTGTGATTGTGCTATCAAGTATTCTTTGTATACATGTACCAAGGTGCTAACAGCCAGATCCAAAATAGATAAAAAGAGCTGAACATTTGAGTAACTTGAATTCTGATGTCTGCGGTCAAATTTGTACTCGAGAAACCCTTCCACAGCTACTTGCTCACCTCAGCTTCGAAATGCACTGCAGCTATGTATTTGCTTATTTTAACCTCTGGTTTCCCAAAACTATATTCTGCCTTTGCACATTAGAAGAAATAAGCCCATTAGTGCTAACCACCCCAATCCCCAACAGATGTCAAGAAAAGAAGAAACAAGATGAGCTATGGATGTTGTTGGAGCCAAAGTAATTCTGGACCCATCAGTGGACATGCTGGCACCTCTGCTGTTGATTTAAGTCCAGTGGAAATTTAGAGTTTAAGACATTTGGTGGATTTATCTCTGGATTCTCTGTTAACATTTTTCCCCTAGACTTACAAATCTGGACCACAGCCTGATCTTTCCATCACCCTCACTGAAAAAGTTTCTGAGGTCAGATTGTGCCATGGGTGACAATGATGTGTGCTTTCTGTCCGGGGTGAATGCCTGTAACACTGTCTGCCTCATCACTGGCAACACACAAGCGTAACTCACCGGCAATTGACCCCACCAGGATTAGGACCCAGCCAATTCAGGGTTAAAACCATGACAGCAACACAGTTAACAGCAGAAAACAAATTTAGACAGAGAAAAAAAGATCAACAAAAATAGTATGTGAGAAGTGCTTATTTAACGTAGCCATTTTTTCAAGAGTTGAGCTGCACTTTAATACTTAAATGCATTGTACCTTTAGTGAAACCTTCCTCCTGAATAGCTAATAAGTTATATTTAAGTGCTTTCACCAATGAACTGACTTGCTTTAGTTACAGTGAAATCATTTTTATTATCCTTCTGTCCAAAAAAGTTGGAGGTAGCTAAAATCATTGTGGTGCACCTCCTGCAAGCTTATGAATTATTGAAGACAAAGTAAAGTGGCTGCACTGAGAAGAAGACGGTGCATTTTCACCATTACTAAGATCGCTTGAAGGGACGACAGGAGTCCCGGAAACATCTGCAGGATTGTATGCCTAATGAAGGGGGTGGTGGAAAAGACCTAAGCTGACTCACCAAAAGTTGAAATCCTTCATTGTGTAATATCAGCAAATGGCGATGCCAGCTGGGCACTAAGCGCGTTGCAGATGCTGCTCTGTGGCACAGCACCTGGCTTTCATCTTTCTCAGGTATCTCAGGCCCCACAGTACCTACGTGCTGTTTAGAGCAATGTTGGCAGCTGGTTAAATGATATACTCAGATCAGGAGAAACATAACAAGTAGATGCTTGCAAAGTACTCCCCACCCCACCCCCAAATGGGAATCCAACTGCTTCTTCCCCAGCTGAGACTAAAGAAAGTCTAACTCAGAATCTCGTATCCCTCTGCTTAATTCGGACAACCTGAGCTGCTGTCAGTAACCTCAGCACTCAGATCTTTAAGTCTCTCTTAGCTGATCAATTTGTCCCCTACAGCAATGCATACCGCAGTAATTCCCACTGATGCCAGTGAGAGAAGCACTGAACAATTATGGGCTGGCCGCTTGCTGAACCCACTAACGAGGTGCTCATGATTTGAAGAGATATTTCTGTCTGTTTAGGCCACTGGCAGTTTTACAAGGCTGAACGCATTGCTCTCAGCCCAGAGGAGACTGGAAGGCTTCCCACCACCTGCTTCTAAGAGCAAAGGACAGACCTGACCAGCCGCACCGAGACTGGACTCGGTCTTCTGACACATTGCCTCCAGGACACCACCATGGAGTTGTATTACAATACCAAGCTTCATTCACTCAGCCCCTCCTCACAATGCAAGCACTCCAGCCCCTCACCATGGTGGTGGCCTCTGCTGAACCTGCTCTGGTTGCTCCTTGTCTATCCTGTGCAGGGCACAGGGTGGATGCAGCATCTAGATGTGCATGGCCGAGTAGAGGGCAACAGCTGCTTCTGGCAACCAAGTGACCACGCTCCTGTCCATACAGCCAGGAGGCTGTGGTCCTCCTTTGCTGCCAGGGCATGCTGCTGGCTCACGATGTTGCTGTCTCCCAGGTCCCTTTCAGCAGAGCGGCTCCCCAGCCAGTAGCTCTGCGAGGGGCTCTTCCTCCCCAGGTGTTGGGCTCTGCATCTGCGTCCTTGCTGAATTTCGTGAACGGTTCCTGTCAACCCGTTCCTGCAGCTTGCCCAGGTCCCCCTGAATGTCAGCCCTGTCCTCGAGAGTATTGACTGGTTCCTGCAGTTCAGTGTCATCTGCAAACTCGATGACAGTGCACTCCACCTCCTCCAGGTCATTGAAAAAATGTTAAACAGGAAAGGTCCCAGGACAGACCCTACAGTACTCCACTTACTACCAGCCCCTGGGTGGAGTACAAACCCTTAACCTTATCTTCTGATCCCTGCTAACCAGCCTTTTACCTATGGAATTGCTCAGTGGAGTTTTCTTGAGATTTCTTTCATCATCTATTATTCATCACAATGCTACAAACGCCACTGTTCTTTGCAAGACAAACTTTTCGCTCACCTACCAGCAGGTAATGAATACGCAAGGTGCCCACGTCAATTGCAACGGGCAAGAGAAACCACTATGTCCAGAAACAGGCATCATGCGATGTTTAAATCATACATCCATTTCTGAATCATTCTGGAGAGGAACTTTGCCACTATTTAAAACTAGAGTTTATTACATGCAATATCTGCTATATTTAAAAAAGCTAATTAACCTCTCCTTGTATAAGTTGGTATACAAATGAGGAAACCGTAATAGCACAGTAGGTGTTTTTTTAATGTCATATCAAGCTGCACAGCAATTATTCTGTGTACTATGACTACCTCCTGTAAAATCTTTAGAATATTAATGCGATGAAGTTACCATTGTCAAAGTGATATTCCTCATTCTAAATATAGTTTTGTGATTTCTTAGTATTAAAGGAAGTAGGTTTATTGCTATCTTGGCTAATAATTCAAGTTACTCACCAGAAAGGAGTTTCTTATCCCATGGTTCATGGATCACCAGCAGTCAGTAAGATTGATCTAAAATTCCCTCCCTGCTATTCAGTGCCCTGAGCAAGTGAACAAACTTACAAAATAGCAGAAAGTACTAATAACCTATTTTAAATGAAGTTTTAATTATTTGAAAATTGAAAATTTTATTTGGGCAACATTCCAAGAAGCTCTAGCTTCATCAAAATTTCTGGAAAACAAAAATTCTCTTTATTTAAAAAAAAAAAGCTTACTGTACTTCTGTATGATGGGGACAGAAGCAGTGCCATAATTTCTTTGAAAGACTTAATTACACTAAGTATGTACTCATACCAGAGTAAAATTTGGTATAAAGAAACTGAACAAAAAGAACATAAATTGAGTATGTTTTGAGTGGTGTCTTTTTTTTTTTTTAAATTGGTTTCCTCTTTATGCAACAATAATTAAATTGAAACTTGCAAACTATTTTGGCATTATTTTTTTGTCTCAAAAAAAAATGAGATGTGAGAAATTGCATGAACTCACGAAGATGAAATTTTTTCTCACTCAAATTGTAATAAACTGATTTGGAAAATGAATAGAATAAAAAAAATGCAAGAAAAGTATTATTAAAAAAGTGCACCGCACCATATATGTAAAATTCCTCAGAGGATCTTGAAAAGTGGCAGGTGCATATACACACGTGTGCTTACATGTACATACATGTACATATGCACACATTCTGTTGCTTGACAGCAATTATTGAAATGACAAACTGCAAAAGCCCCAGGATTGTGCTGGCATCGCTAATTATACTGATTCACAAATAAGTATGTCTTGGCAACCTACATACCAAAAGCTGCTGTTGATGACCCAAGGAGAATGTTAATTTTTTCACCATTCAACTAAAAAGTTCTGGAGGCTATAGATGGAAATTTAGTGCCAGTCTGCTGTGCTGCTTGTCCAGGATGGAAAGACAGACAGAAACACACAGAAGAGCATGAATTACAGGAAAGATCCCAAAGCCCGACATGTAGGAAGTGATGCTCCTGAAGAAGTTACTAATACTTTTGATCATGAACACCTTTGGTAAGAAGTGGGGACTGGAGCTCACTACTCTGCTCCTTGGATCTTGCAGGCTTTATGCTTCTTCCATTCTGCAGAGAGGCACAACTTTAGCAAGAAGTGTGGCAAGCACCATCATCTCCCTCAGCCCAGCCTAATCACCAGCCTCATCTGAGAACCAGGACAGAAGTGAGGATTTCCACACCAAGGCTGAAGGCACATTGTCCTGTGTAACACCCTAATCACAGCTACTGGACCAGGCTTTTCAGCGAACTTAGACATCAGACACCAAATCTGTGGATTAAAGGGTGAGAAGATTGTTAAGATGAGCAAAGACCTGACAAGATGGAAGCAGTTCTACATCTGTGCAGAATCAAAAATTTAAGCATACAGGAGCACAAATTTTTACATCTAAAATTCCCAAAGAGATCGAGCAAAGGTTTTGTGAATTGTACCCCTGTGTTTACATGTCTTGGTTCTACATAAGATCCATCTTAGGCCAGCAAGAGTTTGCAAGTTGCACTCCTTGCAGTCAGATGACTAGATTTCACCAAGTCTTTCTGTGAACCTATGTCTAAGTCTGCTGTGGTGAGGGCAAGGGAAAGAATAAAATTTCAGAGAAAACTCTCATGAACTAAGAGCAAAATCCAGGTAGATGATCAAGCTGTTCTTTATTAAGTAGCAATCATCTGCAGCAATGCCAAATGAATGCACTCAGTCCTGTCTCACTTCTGAAATGGCTATCACATGAGGAGAAAAGTACCCGGGAATTCCCAAGCTAAGTTACAGATGAACACTTTCTGAACATTAAAACACACACTAAAAATTATTTTGCTTGTTGCTGGAGTTATGGATGGATAGAAATTGCATCAGAATAAGTGAACTTCTATGTAGTTTTCTTACACAGAGAACTTTTGCATCTGACAAGTAAAGAAAGTAGTCTCAAGAGGCCGAATATTTGTAAGGTAAGTTAATATGCTATACTAGTAAAAAAGTAGTATCCTGTTCTTCCTAGTCCAGCTGAGGATGAAAATGCCAAACACAGGTGCTGTTCTGCATGGCAGTCTGTGTGAACATTCTCCAATGACATTCCTTAGCCTGCCCAGTTTACAATCAGTGACAACAAACTGAACAGTATTGACATGATTTGCTTGACCACATCTTTCCTTTTGCCGTCCTATCTTCATCCTCCTGAACGTCATTTAGTAGGTAAAACATAAGCTTTGCCAGTGACCAGATAAGGAAAAAATTAGTTGCTTCCATGGATACTTATGCTATTGCATGTGTGATGTTACAGTACTGGACATACAACTATTATGCTTTTACAACCACTGTTCGTTAGCTTCACTCATTTTATGGCATCTTCCAGAGATACTACTGGCCAAAGTTAATGTCAAATTTGTTAATTTGTCATTAGTCTGCTCTGAAAAGAGAGGGAAAGCAGAACTACAGCTTGGATTATTATTATTTTTAAATGTAGGAGGACAATCTCTCTCATAACTGAATACCAGAAAAAGAAGCGTTTCTTCCAAAATAATCAGGCACGAATAATGAGATCAGGAAAAAAAGGATCAAGAACACAATCTGACAAAAATAAACCCTATTTCCTACAAAGATACTGGAATTTAATTTTTAAGAACAGAATTAGATTAGCCATCTCCAATGCATTTGTTTAAACTGATACTTTAGCTCTTTATACCTCATTTTACTCAGGAACGAGAAAAGGCAATCACATGAAAACAACAGCTAGTCAGTTCAAAATCATTTTTGCTACCTACCATACTCAGCAATTTTGAATTTGGGCAATGACTCAGATCACCTACAGAGTCACTTCAGAAAATTAGGGACAACCCCACCATCCCACCTCTCTCCTTCCAAGATGAAAACCCTCATGATGTATTATTCCCCCCCTACACCCGGCTCATACACACTGATATACCAGTGAAAGGAATAACTAATCCCTAAATGTGCAGTAATGGGTTGCTTCTCCTTCAAGAAAAATCAGTTAGGGATACTGCACAGGAATAAAGCAGCTTCTTGTATTAGAGCATTAGTTAAATGACACAAGTGTAGTACATAGCATATGCCTAGTACCAGGCAGGATTCTTCCTGCAGCCTTTTCTGCTTTATCCAGTCAAGATACGTTATGTATGTCCACTCTCATTGTCAAGAAGTCTCTAAGTCACCTAAACTCAGTATTTTCTGTCAGAGCCAACTTAAACTTTTTCATCTCTCCTTAATAAAAATACGGTAATTGTAATAAAATGGGAGGAAACTGATATATTAAAAACAAAACAACAACAAAACCCAAACATCATATTCTTTCATCTTTTCAAGGAAATATCCAAGAAATATGGCTATCCACCACTGGATGGGCAGGCATCTTCATGTCCTGGTGTAAAATAATTAGAGCATACAGCTTCATATTAAAACTGCTCTTAGCCACTTTCCTCTAGCTAAATAACCTAGGGAATGGGCGTATCTAAATTTTGTATCTATAGCACTTCAGTGAATTGTTTGTTGTATCTAAAATGACGAGTTTGAATGGATACTAGGAAGTTTTTCAGTTTTACACTGAATTCATCACTAGACTCACGTCTCATCTCAGCTTTGTCCTCTTAACAGAGCCAATTCATCTGCAGCCAACTTACTGGTAGGAATTTGCAGCAGCCAATAATGTCTCAAATAGCATCTTCTCACAGCTGTCAATTAAATAAAACTTGTTCTCTTTAATCAGAGAGTCATTGGCTTCAGTATTCCCAGAAACCAGCACTAAGTTGCTACATAAGGAAGTATGTATACTCTGGGAAATGGAGCATAAAGCAGAGATGTGAGAATTATTGGAGACCTAACCCAGTAAGTCTACACAAAGCAATAAACAAAGCAACTGCCATCAGGTGTCCAAACCACGTTTGTTCCCTGCTGTATCAATCCTACTATAGGCTGACATGACTGGACTGACCTAGACAACAAGAGACTATTAAAAACCATCTGACTCCACACCACGTGGACCTACCTTCTTTGTTTCCACTGCCATGAAAACCCCTGCGCTGCGCCAGCTTCTAGAGACTGAATGCACCCTGCAACTTCAAGTTAAAGTGTGTTGAAATAACTATTTGATAATTTCAAACTTTTTTTACTATGCAAAATAACTAACCAAAACCAGGAATCTTCCTTCGTACCTAAGCCCCATATATAAAGCTAAGGGAAATTGCTGTCTGTAGTCCCATTAGTCTTCCCCCCACCTCAAGTTGCACCTCTGAAACTGCACTCATTAACAGACCCTACTATTTCACAAAGGAAAGGATTCAGATGTAAGGTGATGCTGAAAATATGCCATATGGGGTCTGCCATGATTCCATTGACTGAATACATTGTCACACGTTTTCTGACAATGGTAGTCTTCATCAATGAAAAGTCTATATTTAAGACTTTTTTCAGTTTGAAAAAGTTCCAAAAGTTTCATATAAGTAGTAACTACTTCTGAAGAAAAACACATTAAGAGAATTTTCAAAGCTTGTAATACATCATAATTCAGTAAAAATATACTAAATTGAGACATAACTGTAAAAGAACTCAGTTTGCTTTTAAATAGTCTTACACCTTTAATTCTGACAATAAATATAAACATTCAATGCAGTGTTAAGAAACTGCGCAGAATAAGTATATATGAAAGCTGTTGCACAAGGTATCTGTTGAGTATTCCACAGAAAGATGTGTAAGAAGTTGGTTTTGTTCTCCTATGATGCAAATCATTCAGAGTTCAGTTTTTGGCACTGGATTCCAGCAAGTCTTTTGCTTCATTTATTTTTGTTGCTAAGTAAGGTGATCCACCTGAGAAGAAAAAAGGAAAAGAAATATCATTTACACATCAGCATAAAGTACCAAATTGTTTCACTTACAGCATCCCTTTATTACTTGCTTTTATTAGCTCATCCTTCCTAAATAGATCCTTTTAATACAACTGACTAAAAAAATTACATCAGTATGAAGAAAACTAATTGATAAGGTAACATGAAGAATGTAATCAAAACTGAAGTCACTGAAGAATAAAGCTAAACAATTTGTCTTGGAAAGAAGTCTGAAATCTAAAATCATTTCACATTGGTGTGATTTAGGCTTGCAGTGTAGCATTGCTGTAAACGTATGCAAGGTCAGCTGTCTTGAACATTCATCTAAAGCTAATAGCTATTATGCCAACCCACCCCAAAAAATAAGAGGCAAAATTATTTACAAATAATTTTGACAAAATCATTAAGCATGTCTGTGTACACACACACCAAGCCTCTGCTACTCTAGACACCCAGAATTACCAGTCAGAAACTGCCACATTAAAGCTATTTAAACATGGTACGCCTTCTAACTTCTAGTCCTGAACACTGTCATTGCTTTACGCTCCATCTAGCAATTTGATTACAGTTCAGCGGTCTTTTTGTGTTTTTTTTTTTTTTTATTCTCCCCTTGAGTGCCAACCATCTGCCTACAGTCACTGAGAACAACATTACAAGGTCTGTATCACTAACTTACCGTTTATTAGAATAGACCTATTTTATTTTTAATGTAAAAATGTGATTCCATCAGTACTATTCAGCACACTGAACAGCCTTTTCCAAAGCATCTGTTCAATCATAGTTTTTCATTCATCAGAAAAGAGAGTGATAGAAGACACACAGAAGAACTAGCAGTAAACACATGTAGACACAAACAAAAAGACATTCCTGCAGGAATCCAAATCATTATGGATTTGGTTCATGGTCTAATTCATGGTCTAATAAAACAACTGGAAAAAATAAATTGAGTTCAGGTCTCTTGTTCATGTTTTAGTTTTGTTTGAATGTAGTCCTAATAGCTAAGACACATTTGATGAAAGTGAGCCAAGGCAGGGAAACGGTAGAGAAGTGGTTAATGGATTTTTATTTTTTATTTTTTTAAACCAATTGGTTTTCTAGGAAGGAATAGGATTTGCTATGTTGGTTGAGTATTGCTTCTTTCAAAGAGTAGATGAGAAAAAACAGTAAAGACTATAAACTGCAATAAACAATGCATCCTAAGTAATTTTTAACTTTGCCTTTTAACTTTGCCTTTGGTTTTCTACATGTCTTGAGTGCAGGATCTTAAAGTAAATTCAAATCTGCTAGAAGTGTTTTCACTACATTTACATCCTTAAGTGCCACATTAATTTTGTAGCCCTCCAATGAGAGAAAATTCAATCTTATGATTGCTTAAGTGTTTGTTTATAATTAAGGCAAGTCCAAAATACTTCTCTCTTCCTCCGTTTCTGTGAGCAAGTATTCTTTCATAAAAAGAACATACAATATATCAATATAACAACACTTTTAAACTGAACTATGTAAAGGTTAATGAGCAACCATTTTAGTACTGCTCACTGGGGGTGTTATTATGCAAACCTATATATTTCTTATTTCTAATCATGTTCTCTTCAACGTTTTGAGTCTCAGATAACACGTATCTTTTAAAATCTATATTTACTGCCCTCTCTTCTATCAACTCCAGCTGGTAAAATATTATTTTAGAATAACATTCTAATGCTGGATATTATTTTTAAAAGCACATCTGTGCTACCAGAGCCAGAAGAAATCAAGATACATACATAAGCAAACAAATCTCTCTGTGATGCCACACATTCAAGATTACTACAGGCCTTAGTTCTGCAGCTGAAGACATTAGACAACATTTTTCTTTTTGGCCATGCCAGAAGAGCTGCAGGGACAGCATGGAGGCACAAATCCCTTCAGCTGGTGTTCCTACTGAGAAAATATTCCATCTTAATAGCACACAGGAGGCCTCACTATATCCGTCAAAACCTACACTGTGCCCAGCTACAGGTGTATTACAGCTATATGAGTCGGCTATTGAAATGCATGATCTTAGTAACCTGAACTGCCTCTTTAGGGCTACACAACAACCTCACGGAGATGCATCGTTCTGGCTCAAGGCTCTGAATACTGCTATAATAAAACTTTGAAACTCATTATCAAAAACTTTTGACCTCCTAGGTATTCTAGTGGTTAAGAGGCCTCTGACCATCATAAGATATTAAAAACTAGAAATTATCTTTGGCATTTATGTTTATGCAGCTTGTACATTATAGCAAATGTAAAAAATGAAGGTGTGACATCGAATAAGCAGGACAACTTTAGAATTAAATTGAGGGGTGAAGACAGCAAAGAAAAGCATCAATGCTTCACATGGCCAGTGGTCAGTGTTATTCTTCCATTTTCTTAAAATGGGGCGCGGGCAGGGAACCCTGTAATTCTGTCAAAAAGGTATGAAAAAACCTCTGATTTCCCCTTTTGACTTCTGAAATACAGTGCAACTCCTCACCATCTGTTATTTTAAAGTAGAAACAGCAATGAACATATGGGCTTTCTTTCTCAACCAGCTGTAGTGTAGTTAAAGTTATAATAATAGCCTTTCTGTAAGATAAATTTACATTAAAAACCTGGCCAGTAAAGTAACAGTGCCCAACTTTACGTTTTCTTCCAAGTGAATTCAAGGAAGTCTGAAATTCATAAGTGATATACTTAGTGACTGCCGAACATTTCCTCACACAAAGTTACTTTCATAGATGGGACTGGTCCATCCCATTCCAAAACAGGAATGGGAGTTTAAGATAAAGATGTCATAGCTCATTTTTTCTTATTTTTGAGGAAATTTTTTTTAAAGTGTGGAGCACTGGTCCACAAGCTCAGTTTTACCTGAAGCAGCACAAGTCTAGAAAACCTTAAAGAAAGCTGGGTAACTTACTAAAGCTGTGGTTCATATAGTCTGGAAATCGGTCTAGTTTATCTGAGATAAGATGCACAGAAGCTTAAGTCTATAAATAAACTGTGTGGTTACTTATACAATCAGTAAACTGAAAGCATCTCATTTAAGCCTCTTCCTTTCCAGCTTTGATTAAAAAAAAAAAAAAAAGAATTATTTACCTTTATCAGGATGATTCAAAATCATGATTTTTCTATGGGCTGTTCTGATTTTGGCCTTGCCAGCAGATGGACTGCAAAAATAAATTGAAGTGCTTACTATAAATGCTACCGCATTCAGGCTATAAATTAACAGTTTATACTGGCTTCAAAAATAATTAAAACTTGAGATTTTCACCATCTTGTGGACAAAACATAAAATTGCATCTTTGAGGAAGCAACATTAACAAAGACATGTAAGACACCCTGAGAAGGGCATTTTAAAAGAGCGTATTTATTTGACACATTCAAACATCCTTCATCCCTTTTCTTTTTTTTCCAAACCCCAATACACAACCATTTAAAATACATGATTTGGGGAAAAAAAGCAGCTCTAGGTGTATGTAGTTGGTATTCTTATCATCAAATACAGAAAATATATTCTTTCCTCCTAGAAAATAGGTATTTATATGACCAATGACAAAACAACAAATACTAAATATTATCGTATTTTGTTCTACTGTAAATATTTTTATAGTTGCTATAAATACTTTCTGTTGGGGCCTGGAGAAAAAAAACTGTATTTGTTATTTTTGCAAAGCTGTTCAATATGTTGCATTCAGGGACATGTTGATTTACAAGAGCTACATAATGTTGTTTCCTTCAATGACAGATACATAAAATATGTACTTCAACTAAATTAAATATGTACCTTAGAAGACAAATAACCACTTATGGATGCAGTATACCAGCACAGTACGCTCTGGTATGCAAAAGGACAGTTTGAATGGTTTAGTTTTTCGTAATTTGTTAGCATGCAGAAACGAAGCAGTATTTTCCACTTCAGGTAACTTCTTAATTCAGTGATGATTCAATTAATCTTTTTGTAGATACAGTCTGAATGCAAGGTATCAGCCTAACTACATTCCCAACGTAAACAACCTCTAATTATTATTCTGTCACAGGGAAGTTAGGGTAAAGTTACAAAAAAAAGTTCACAGGACTGTGTAAGAAAAGAACATTTCAAGGGAACAAAGTAACCCAGAAGGTAAGAATTAACCAAAGGCTAAAGGGCCTTGAACTGTGTAACTACAAAAATGATTTATTATCAAAGAGCTAGAAGTAAGAGATATCCATATTTTTATTTGTAAATCTGTTGCTTAATATTGTAATACTAGTTTCATATTGTAATAATAAAAAGGAAGTTGATAGAGCACATTTAGAAATTCAGATGTCCAACGTCTAACTGGAAAAGTTGTGGAAAATTATGGAAAATTATGTGGTCTTGTTCTAACAAGGAACTGCAAAAGCGGTATTTTATATCAAACTTGGTTAGTTTATGAGATATTGCTTTTCTGGCTCTAAAGACTTCTCTCTAAAGACTTAATTGCCATCAGAAAAAAAAATATCTTAACATCGAAACTTCTAACTGCCCCTTCTAACTTCACTGACTTTCCTCTGGCTGAAAGGACTACTCTACTTGTGTGAATACACTTAAGGGCAGGGCTGACATTCAGGGGGACCTGGGCAAGCTGTAGGAACGGGTTGACAGGAACCGTTCACGAAATTCAGCAAGGACGCAGATGCAGAGCCCAACACCTGGGGAGGAAGAGCCCCTCGCAGAGCTACTGGCTGGGCGCTGCTGGGCTGGGGAGCCGCTCTGCTGAAAGGGACCTGGGAGACAGCAACATCGTGAGCCAGCAGCATGCCCTGGCAGCAAAGGAGGACCACAGCCTCCTGGCTGTATGGACAGGAGCGTGGTCACTTGGTTGCCAGAAGCAGCTGTTCCCCTCTACTCGGCCACGCACATCTAGATGCTGCATCCACCCTGTGCCCTGCACAGGACAGACATGGAGCAACCAGAGCAGGTTCAGCAGAGGCCACCACCATGGTGAGGGGCTGGAGTGCTTGCATTGTGAGGAGGGGCTGAGGGAACAGGGCTTGTTCAGCCTGGAGAAGCAGCCCCCCAGCACCTGCAGGGAGGTACTAAAGAGTACGGGTCCAGGCCCTCCACAGGGGTGCATGGTGGGAGGGTGAGAGAAAATGGGCAAAAATTGAGAACAGAAGTCTGGACATGGTACTTTTTCCACACGCAGGGCAGTCCAGTAGTGACACAGGTTGCCCAGAGAGGTTGTACATTCTCCATCCATGGCGTCTTTGAAGACCCGCTGGGTAAAGACCTGAGCAACCTGCTCTGATCCCACGGGTGACCCTGTTTTGAGCAACAGACAGGACTACAGACATCCTGAGGTCCCTCCCAACTTGAGTGGTGTTATGATCATACTATATACCTGTGTTTAAAACAAAAAATGAAATACAGGCAGAAAAAAAAAATCACAACTATCAGACCTTAGATACATTAAATAGTTTATGCAGTGTATATATATATTTTTTTTATGTAACAGCCTTTTTTAAAGGTTAAGCCATTCATGTTTTAAAAGTCATGACAAACATTTTTAACTGATGCATAATTACTAGAATTCATTTTGTACATTAACAAACACTTTCTTTGGAAAGAAAAATTCTGCATCCTGTTTTGTGGAGGATGGAGGAAATGAGTAACATAGAGAATTCTATTAATATGTATCTAGAACTTTATCTTACATTTTTTACCAGGCATTTTCTGATTTCAGAAATTCAGCAGTAGGAATTTGACAGTAGTAAACCATTATACTTAAGACACCTATAGATATGCTAGTATAAAATAATTTTACCTAATGTTTGGAAAACAATCCCAACATTTTCACTTCCCATCCCATCTCAAACATTTCCCCATCTCTCCTACCAGCAGTTCCTCCTACAGGGTGTATAGCTGTTAAAATTGCCAATGTTGCACTGAATTTCAGTAATCTGTTCTGCTACAGAACAATAAAATTTAAAATTAGTTAGCAATTTTAGTACAGTACTCTGTATCTTTAGACACCTTTTACATAGTTTAAATACAAACAATGAACTCGCACGTTTCTGCCAAAAACCCTACAATCTTAGATATGGTTATTAGAGAATAACATCTGGAACGTGTAAAGAGCCAATGTATTTGAAATTTAAAAGCTGCCATTATATGTTCACCTTTATCATGCTGCATTGTTTACAAAGTGCCAATGCATATTCAGTGCTTGAAATAGCGAACAAAGTCTCTGCCTCAAAATTTAATATGACTTGGAAGTGATGACACGGAAGACAGAAGTTACAACAATAAGATCAATGCCTAGACAGATCTAGTTTGAACATAGTCCGGCAGTTTCCATAATACTTTAAAACTCAGTTGCTTTTTTATTGGTGGCAATTTTATACATACAATACAGTAAACTGAGTTAAAACTGGTCTATAAAGGTGTTTTAAAAACAATGTGAGAGCTTCCTATAAAGATATTAGCCATGCAGCTACACAATTAAAGGCTGAATCCTTTAAACATTACGAACTTTTCTTATATCTGATTAAGAATGGTATTTGCAAGACTGAGCCCAAACAAATCAAGCAACGTCACTGTTCTCAGTGCAGACTCAAGCTATTAAAATAAAAAGTTAACAGAGGACTGATTTCAGATGCATGGAAACTTCAGGAATGTACATGAGCAGCGTTCAGACTAAGCATTGCCATTGTAAACAGACTTCAATGAGCTGCAGTATGCTATCTGGAACATCACAGAATCTGCCCTTATAAAGTAAGTGAAAATGTAAATACATTATCAAACTTAAAGGAAATATTTCTTAAGAGCATTCCTATAAATCTGTTCAGCGTGCAAGCACAAAACATTTCAAGTAAATGGAATTTTTTATTTTACAAATTCTTAAAATTAATGCTACATCTGCACAATTTCCATTATGTTAGAAGTAAACACAAATAGCACACAAACAAGATTTTAATTCCCAATTTTCACCACCTGAAATAATTTCTTCTAGAGATAATTAAAGCCATCCTCCTCTTTATTTTTTCCTAATCTTAAAATTCGGAACTAATCTAAACCAGAAATAGAATATCTATTACCTAAGGTCAGATCTGCCCCTCTCACCTGGAGAGCCCTCAAACTCACCATTTACAGAAAACACTAAGGCATGTGCTACCATTGACCATCCATGTTTCTGAAAAAATCCACTCAAAAAAAAACCACACTGATTCCTCAGCTTGGAAATGATTTCCTATACCCGCTCTAAATGACAAGTTTCTCAATGTATTTTTGTTTGGAGTATGCCGTAAATCTTTTAATCCATACAAATCAAAAACTACTGATGGAAAAAAGTGAGCAAAATTGATTTGTTTTCCTCGTTTATCAATAGAATCTATAATATTGCTCATCTCAGGGTTTTTATTGGAAACCAAGCCATGTGATCACACTAATTAGCATAGTATGTGCTATTCTGATTAAGTGCACCAATTCTCCATTGCAGTATGTTACCATACCTTCAAGCCAAACACAAGTCGCATGTTTTATTAGTATTTTGTTGTTTGCTTTCTAGCTTAAGCTGAATATCAGAATGGTTTATAAGCCATTAAAAGTCTTTTTTTTTTTAAAATTAAATTATGATTTTAGCCAGAGTATTCCATGTTCTTGCAATATGCATTTTCTTCATTCAATATTCACCAAACGAAAACACATTAATGCAACACCTACCTTACACCTAAAATAAGACTTGCTTCTCGCCTACTCATTTTCTGTTCAAATCCTCCTTTATAGTAGGATGAAAGACTCTAAAAAAGGCAAAACAAGCAATAATTAGTTTCATGGACAAGGTGCCAGGACCTAAATCATATTTATTTGACCCCATTCAGAGCACAACATTCATCTATAATTTATTTTGAAGGCATGGAATGAGTAGAAACCAGATAATATGAAAGGACTTGTCTTGGGTTTTAACACATACAAAAGTCGACTTAAAAATAACTATCTGTGTTTTTATAATCTTCTACTACTAACAGGAGATATTAATAGCTACAGCCATTAAAATCCTGCCTTCAGGCGAAACAGTCCAGAATCAAAAGTACATGCTAGTATAAAGTGGTACACTGTGTGCATTGGGGAGGGCAGGGAAGGGAAAGGGGGAAAGTTGTTTAGAATAGCTTTGGTAGCACTGAAATGGAAAATGGCAAGAGTCACAACATTCTGGCATCCAAGGAATTACGGACAATCACTCTGAAGTCCAGATATATACCTACTTTCTTTGTAGAAAAACTATAATAAAAAGATAAGAACAATAAATACAACATACTGATGAAGAGTCATTTATTTATTTATATGAATGAGTGTTACTTCAAAAATATATTACACATTTCTTTGAAGGAATTCTGGAAAAAAAAAAAAAGGAAACCAAAAAAAGAAGGCTTAGCATAAAGTTGCAAGCTCTGTTTCAGGAATCACTGAGCTGGAGAACACCAGAAAGTAGCAGAGTACACAGGGAAACCCTAGCCAGCTTTTTTGCCTTTATAACCTTCCCTAGACATTGATAACTGATGAAGACTAGAAACAGCATTTGGGTTAGTTTTTTGTTAAAAATTCATTGGCATGTGTGACTTCAGCCACTGTTCTAAAACAAAAGAAAGAAAAAGAAAAAAAAGTCTAGGAGAAGAACATTAAAGAGGAGATGGAGATGAGAGTAAATCATCACTACAATTAATTGTCATAGGAAATGGGCTGAAAGTGTATTTGTCAACCACAAATACATTTCTAAATAAATTAAAAAAAAAAAGTTACTGAACCACATTGATGGTTAGCAATGATCTCCTCAATGCAAATGTTTCTTACAGAAGAATTAGGGACCAACCCACTGCTACACAAATAATTGTCTAACCTGCAGAAGTCCCAGAGACAACAGATGTAGCTCCAAGACAGCCTTCCTTTAGGAACTGGCGCACAGAAATCACTCAACAAGACTGAAGTTTTTTCCTCAATGCAAAATACATCAACTAGGGAAAAATGCGCTAGCAAAGGGAAGTCTGGCCTGAGAGCTGAGATTATTTTTAAATGTTCCTTTTGCCCCCAAGTGAAAGTGTTCCCAGCCCTTAATAAAACTCTTAAAAATCTCTTCTCACTAGCTACTAAATATATCCATTCACATCCAGTGAGAATTTTGCCTTACGTTTATACAAACCCTCTCTCAAGTAATTTCAAAAGCATTAAAACATTTATAAGGCTCTGTCTACAATACCTAAACAAAGCCTTTAATTACGGTTGAGAACAACATTCACCCAAAAGCATGGTTCAGAAATAATCACCTATTGCTACCAATACAGAACATCTCCGAAGGCAGCAATTCCCTACTGTAACCATCAAGTCTCACACAGCCACAGAAAAGATTTTTTTTGCGCTGCTATGATCTCAAGCAAATCTTACTTTTCTTCACCCCACCCCACAACATGCATGAAATAACCACCACCTTAACACTTCAGTTATCAAAACCAAAGCAACTGCAGACATGGCATGCCTACAACAAAAATCTGTTGAGGAACCACTGCTACAGCTATAGGGAAACACAAAGCAGGTCTGTAATAGTGCACAGCAACATTACAGGTTAGAGTATGTAATACACAGGGAACACAAATGGCTTCTCCAGTCCTCCAAGAGCAAACGATTCTAATGATTTAATGGCCACCAGATAACATCCTTGGGGAGGTAAAACTGCTCAGAAATTTGCAAGGACATTGAACAATGGGAAGGGAATGGAAGGGAAAAAGCATGCTTTAATGCCCTGTGAAATATTTTCCAGAACTTCTTCCAAAGAAATTTAAGTATAGATGGACTTCTGAAAAGGTTAATTCTTCACTGCTCTTCAACCCCAGCATACAGCTCTAATACAAGAGGACACTGATTCACTGTTCACGTAGAGAAGAGCAATATTTGAATTCTCTCTAGCAAAGCTCCTCTCTGATCTTAGCAGATTTCATCTAAAATAGCTCATTTGAAATCAAGGAATAGGTAGGGATGGCTATAGGTTTAAATTCAGAAATACTTTTTCATGTTTTTGAAGCACTCTTCCTCTACACTGTTCTAACCTCAGGAAGCCTTGATTTGGTTCACTTCCAAGAGGAATGTAAAAAATTATGTTGCCTATGTCCTTCAGCACATAAATAAATATGAACCTTCAAAAACAGTGTGTGGAAGCGGTCATCAAGAAAAAACATTATCTTCTCAGAAATGAAGCACAGGGCAAGAATAATCAATTCCTTAAATTAAGATCTTGATCCTAAACAGAATTTAAAGCAAACAGAAATTAGACAAAAGCCGCTGTTCCCCTTGGTTAGAATATGGGGAAGAAACACCAAGTCTTCATTCTAGGAGACATCTCGGCAAATTTCTAGTTCCAAATAAAACAACTTTTCCATGCTATTCAAATTAAAACTAAGAAAAAATGCTCTCACTTCTAAGTAATGACTGCAGCGAATGAAAAAATACTCAGATATTTTTCTATTATGAGAACTTTTTGATGTGCAGTTTCAGACACTGTATTATTTATTAACTCTGGCTACTGCAAAAAAATTGTGTACTGGAAAAATCATTGAAATGAGCTCTCCACTTCTTCATACTATTGGAGGGGGGTAGGGGAACTACCATTTAATTTACTTCATTTCCTTGCATGCTGTTACTGTTTAGCAACTTATATAAGCAAATTCTGCTTCCTGAACAAATGCTATTAGGAGGTTGAGGGGAAATAGAAAATGGCTGGACTTGCTCTGCAAATGCGTATTCCTTTTGTGAAAATTTGCACGAGTGCAGTCAGCTAAGAAAATCCAGTTCATTTGGACTGTGACATCTTCAAGAGACTTTTCCTGGCATATTACAGGGAAATCATAATGACTATTTCCATGCAAGGCAAGTGATATTCAAAACTCCATAACTGAAACCAGACATTATATTATGTGAAGTAGTGTTTTTTTCCTGAGAACTGTGTGTTGTTCCACCAACAACACGGTCCCCACTGAAAAAGGTAATAAACAAGGAAGGAAAAAATGTGTATATATATACACACACACACACACATACGTATCTAGAAGCTGTGTTATAATATAACCTAAAATTTGCTGAGATCAACTTTAACATAAAATGAACTGCAAGTTGTATTAGTCTCTGGAAGCTTTATTTTCAATGTAGGACAAGAGAGATGACTGCTACTCTTACTTCTTAATTCAGAACTTTATGCATCTGAGCACAAACAGATCAAGTAAGGGAAACTGAGTGCAAAAATCTTCATTGAAGTGCTATAGAAGAGACCCTTTTTTTCTGGAACACAGTTTTCAATACTGTGGAATTTGGGGATTTTAACGATTTTGCCTAGAATTGTTGTTTCTATGGCTGAATCTTAAATATCATTGATTCAACAAAAAAAAGGCAGTGCTACTGAAATATTTCCTATTTTTTATTTACTCTTATAAGAAATTATTAACATTATGATTAATAGCATTAAGGTCTGCCTGAGGAAGAAAAAAACAAATGACTACTTAGCACCACGCATCTTCAATTTACAACAGCTTCATGTCACTACCTAGAGAAACAAAACAGTGTCATTGGCATTAGCGATACCAGTAACAAAATAAGGTTCAAGATTAAAAGTGTTTCTCTGGAAACTAACATGATGACTTGTTATAGAGGGGAAATAAAAATGTTTCCTCTTATGTCTTCTTCCCCTGAAAAAATATGGTAGAAAACTTCAGGACTAAATTACAGCAGCATTTACTCTTCATACTTACAAAGCCTATATATTTAACTGCCATAAGTTAAAGCTAAATGAGAGATAGGAATTCAGAATAAAATGCAATGCTTTTACTTGCTATTTTTGGCTAGAAGATAAGTGTAGTTGTTGACTACACAAATTAGTTATTTAGCTAAGTAAATAGTGTTAGATACTCAAGATCCAACAAGCAGGCATTTTAAATGATCACTTCATAATTGCTCAACGTGACCTCATGTTAGTAATTTATTAGTGAGCAGGAAGAAAGGATAAACAGCATCTGGATCACATTGTGCAACTGCAGCTAACAAGAATTGTGACTTCTATTGCAAACGGGAAAAAAAGGTAATTGCAAATGTAGGGGGCAGAAGAGTGGGGGCTTACAGAGAGAATCAGCTAGCTTTTAAACAGACAGCTGCTTCACAGTCTCCCAAAAGAGGCGGCGATGAGGGACAGGGTTTGCTTCTGGAAAGCTAGGGTAACCACTGAAAACTACAGCAAACAAGTTAGGAGCCTCCAAACACTATAGGAAACCAGCAAAGTAGTGCTAAGCCTAGACACTAAATGTCATACTAGATAATTTTTCCAGTAAACACAGGTAGAAGTGCTGTGTGATTTCCATCGTCAGCACAGTTCAGAGAGCAATATGATGTAAACAGACGAAAGTGCTAACCCATAGATAATATTCAGCAGCTTCCAATTCCCCAAAACATAATCATGTGAAGCAACTAAAATAAGAAGTTCAGACAATAAGCACTTACTTAGGATCTTTGTATATAGTATATTCTCTTCCTATTGCTTTAAGGACAAATTATAAATAGGAAATAATCGAATGTCAAGGGGGAAAAAAAAATCAGAAAATATACAATCCGAGAAAGTTGTACCTGTAGACTGACAGAAAACAACCTTGGCTGAGAATTAGACAAGGGCCTTAAGTTTGGATTATGATTGCAGAAGAAAAAAATTGCTAACACCCTCACAAATGTAAAGTTAACAAATACAAACAGTTAATGGCAAACCAGAAAAAGTTTTTACTGTATCCAGCAGATCTCATGTTATATTGAAAACTTGTATTTTCAAGTTCAGCAATAGAAGAGAGAGACTACTGGAGATCAACATACAACTCTGGGCTTTAAGGCAGGATGTGAAGGCAGAAATAAGATTCAACTCCAGGGACTAGGAACACTGCAAATTCAGAAGCTCCTAGGTTACTCTTTGTGGTTGTTGGTGAACTCTGCAGGACTCTGAAAGTCATTAACGTAAAAATGAAATAGGCCTGCAGCGAGCCTGCCTCAGCAAGNTGAACAGATGAAGAAACGCTGGAGTAAGACTTCTGGGGAGAGAGGGTCAAGACTGAAGCACTCCCTGCTCTGAAGCCACATGTCCTTACTGCTTGCTACTTCCAGCAAGCCTGTAAGTCAGACTGCATCCAGATCGCAGGAAAGCAATTTAATTCACAGTACCTAAAGTCCCCTCTGCCATTTTGGCAGGCAACATGGGAATCTCTCCAAAAATGAATTCAGAAAAGAAAAATGAAAGTGGTGTTGGTCTCACAGTAGCAATGCAATAGAGGGACAGAGAGCAAAAACTGATCCAGGAACACCACTTCTGACTGATACACATCGCAGTTAAGAACAAGTGTGGAACTGCCCCAAGAGGACAGCCCATGTTTTGAGAGTCTTTCCCTCCCCCAGGAAGCTTGCATTGATCAAGCTTGTACCTTCAGCACATGAACACAAAGTACAGATGACAAATGAATTTGGTCTCTAGCTTCTACTCATTCTCGACATGCACTACATAAACAAGCTCTGTGTTGCAACTGGCCTCAAATAAGTACATACAATGCCAATGAGCTTTTTTTTTTTTTTTAAATCCTACCTGTAATACGTTGTTTCAGAAAATAATCATCTGCAACAACTATTCACTCAATACTCTCACCCATCAGCATCAAAAGGGGAATTGTGGAATTATCCACTTCCATCACAGATAAGCGTTTACAGACTGTGAACTCTGAAAGAATCCACTGCTACAAGCAGTCACCTACCTCAGTAGGAATTACTTCAATCAAACAGGAATGGAACATATTTATTTATTTACCAGAGGACAGTGTAGTCTGCAAAGCCAAAAAGAAAATGCTGTGGAATATTTCCTGTATATGCTCCTCTCACAACAGTCTACCTTTTGATTTTTGTCCTCTTCATTATTTTACTTTAAAACATGTAGGGCAATAAAGAGAACAAAATCTTGGTT
>VXAL01007551.1:0-31198 GCA_013399475.1 Chauna torquata | reverse complement strand
GTTGAGAGTTCAAGTTAGCTGGGGAACAACAACAACAAAAAAAATACAGCTCGTGCAAAGAGATGGAGAAGCTTATTTTCTTGTTCACACGTGAGTTGTGAAGAAAGAAAAACTCTTCCATATCTCTGGCAAACTTTCCTGGAAGTTTATCTAAAAAAAAAGAAAAAACCTCTTAGACTAAACTTTCCTTTTTAGCTTCTTAAAAGGAAACTGCAGGTCATCACTTTGTAATTGCTAGGAATTAGCTATCTTCTCACAGCCCACTTCAACAATTTCTCATAGACTTTCTAGCAAAGAGTTCTGAAACACTGAATGTCACCAGGAAAATCAGAACTGCTTATCAGATCTCACAAACATCTTTTGATACAGTTTCATCTACAGAGACTTAAAGTACACCAAATAAAATGCTAGAACATACACCCTGGAAAAAAATCTAGCTGGCACTTACCATATTCAAAATAAAATGGCTCCTTTCTAAATACTTGAGATATAAAAATAATCTATATAGCTAGTATCAAGTAACCTCTAAACTTACAGAAGCTGAAACCTTCTTTGCTGTCTCTGTAATTGCCTGCTCCAATGGCTTCCAAAGGTGGAATGCATAACGACCTGGAAAAGATTGAAGTTAAATGAAAATATAATCAACATTCACACATACAAAAAGCCTTTGATATCTGCTCATAAGCTTACAGAAGAATTCTGTTTAAAAAAAATAAAATAAAAAAATCAAAATCCTTCTTCATTGTTAACCTTTTCAGTTATTTGCTGTACAGCACCGTTGCACTTTCCTGTTTTTCAAGATATTCTCTCAAGAGCTAGTTTTGGATCCCGCCCAGCAGAAGTCCTGTGACAAACTTGCAATGGTTTACATTTTTCAATCTTTATATTGGGAGTGGGGGCAGGAGAACTTTAATACATTTAATAGAAAAACCTAGTCATGGACTGNCTGCAAAGATCCATTGTGTTTGTGAACAAAATAAATAGATTTAAATGCATTTCAATATGACAAATGACATTATCTGCCTTGTGAATTTTTAGAAATAAAGTGCAATATGAAACATTAGCTTTTGATATACATTATTTACTAAATACTGCTCAAAGGTTATGTCTTCAAAAAAAAATCTATGTACTACATGTTTCTTTGTACAATGTTGTNTATAGCTAGTATCAAGTAACCTCTAAACTTACAGAAGCTGAAACCTTCTTTGCTGTCTCTGTAATTGCCTGCTCCAATGGCTTCCAAAGGTGGAATGCATAACGACCTGGAAAAGATTGAAGTTAAATGAAAATATAATCAACATTCACACATACAAAAAGCCTTTGATATCTGCTCATAAGCTTACAGAAGAATTCTGTTTAAAAAAAATAAAATAAAAAAAATCAAAATCCTTCTTCATTGTTAACCTTTTCAGTTATTTGCTGTACAGCACCGTTGCACTTTACTGTTTTTCAAGATATTCTCTCAAGAGCTAGTTTTGGATCCCGCCCAGCAGAAGTCCTGTGACAAACTTGCAATGGTTTACATTTTTCAATCTTTATATTGGGAGTGGGGGCAGGAGAACTTTAATACATTTAATAGAAAAACCTAGTCATGGACTGCAAAGATCCATTGTGTTTGTGAACAAAATAAATAGATTTAAATGCATTTCAATATGACAAATGACGGTATCTGCCTTGTGAATTTTTAGAAATAAAGTGCAATATGAAACATTAGCTTTTGATATACATTATTTACTAAATACTGCTCAAAGGTTATGTCTTCAAAAAAAAAATCTATGTACTACATGTTTCTTTGTACAATGTTGTATGCTTAATCACACACACTGTAAGTACTGCATTTGTTACTTTGTTACAAAGAGAGGACCTTCTGGGATTCAGAGCCATTCAACTCCCACAGGGCAGAGTGTCTACAGCTAAGAAAGAATACACGAAACTAAAATAGATTGTGTTCTCTGAAGCACAAAGAAGGTCTACCAAGTTAAGAATCAAAATTTGCGCTGTGTCACTGGCGCATTTTCCCTGTAGGTCCCCTCCCCCCCAATTTCTGTTTTGACTAATTATTCATTAGCAATGTAACTTACTATTATACACATTGGAAAAACATTTTAAGATGTGGCTCTGCTTTACTCATATAACATCTTGCTTCATTCTTAAAATACAGGATGTCTCCATAGGTTATTTTAGTCATTTAAGTCCGTGACTATGCTAACATAGAAGTTAAAACCACTGTTGGAGTATCATTGGCGAAATGCTGTCACGTACTAATAATATATCACCTCACCTTCTTCTTAAAGCTTTCTGTTACCACTTTATTGCTAGCTGCCACTACTACTTCAGCTCAACCAGCGAAAGAAATTCTAAAAGTATTGCTCTTCTGCTTCTATACGAGCATACATAATAACCGACTTCTTAACAGATGCACATCACCAAAGATCTTGTCTTTCCTTCCCCTAATTAAAACAGCTGTACCCACAAAACATGCTGAATTTTGGTGTAACTTGCTCATCTATATGCATCTATTCTTGGTGTATGTGTTTGCACATAGCTGAACACATCTGATTTTACATCCTGAAAGTAATGGCAGTCAACTTGTGTATTTCAATACCAGAACAGACCAGGTATCCCATTTGAATAAACCAGCACGTAAATCATGTTAAGCCCATGACTTGGGATCAGACTTGAACACATTTTTCACAAAAACAAAGTCCAGATGCAAAGAGTTCAGGTAACAAACAAGGTATTACAGGAACAGTTTAATATAATAAAGCACTGTAGCTACTAAAACCTTTTATTTTTCCTCCATTTGAATTTGTTGAGCATCACCTTCACACCACCAGATCCTGCTGTGCTCTTCTATACTAATGAGCCTCCTCCTTGCACTAAGCCGTGTGTGTGTGTGTGTGTGTGTAATATAACACAATCTTTTTACATCACATTTTGCAGACAAAAAACATGCAGAACCTTTTCACTGCTGCCCATAGAATGAGTTTCTCTAGCTGTGACTTTTCCAAAAAGATTTTTGGAAAATACATCAGGGATTTTCAAGGGACAGGAACTACAACCGGACACAATTCTCCACAGCACTCTCAGGCAACTTCCGCTTCCCAATGTTTATATGCATAAAGACTCCATCAATCCCTTTGGAAACAGCAGCAGACAGCTGGTAATTTAGCTTACCTGCAAATGCAACAGTTGCAACACCAAGTCCAACTGCTATCATAGATCTGGCCTAAATCAGAAAAACAAGAAATAGAATAAACTGCAAATTCTGATTTGAAATATATGCATCTTTAACAGCAAGTATTTCTTATGTCTGCTGTGGACATTTCATATACAATTTATATGATATATAAAAAAAAGTTTTGTAGTCCACAGGCTACGTCAGATTTCATAGTTCAGCCCCATTAACCCACACCGATGCTTCAGGTTTAACTTGGAACTATCCATTAGCAAATCAGTGAATAAACACTAACAAAACAGCTCACAGGATATAATAATAATAATAACGCAAGGCAGACACTGCTCAGGATTACCTGAAATTTTTTGTGCAGACTAGTTCAACATAGTCTGAAATGATGTTCACCATAACAGAAAGTATTAGTTTATTACAAAAACATGGAGGAGCAAAAAAGCCCTGTCCCACAGCTGCAGCCACAAACACTGGTGTCTTCCATCTTCATGGAAGCCACAGTCAAGACATGGAGCCTGGTAATCTTATTACTTACTGTCAAACACTGGCAAAACTCTTATCTTATAGTACAAATACTTGTAAACAGATGTATGACAGTTTTCATTATCAGCTTAAATTTGCTTTAAGTCTAACTGGGCTCTTGGAACCAAACCCACAAAAAGACTTGAACATCTGATTCACTAGTAAGTCCTACCTTTTGCTAATTCAAAAACCTCAGATAAGGTCTGTATATTTTTCTGTACAGTGTCTGAAGAAAGTCAGGCGTGTTATGAAGGACAATATCTCCATGTTGAACAAGAAGCTGTTAAACGATATGCAGTAAACCTTGAAGAAGGGACTGATTTCTCAACTACTTCCAGAATTCAAGAAGGGTAATGAGCACTGCAAGCGTGCATGTCTGCTGTGTTGGAGGTATCTATCCACATCTGAAAAGTCTACATTTAATCTTTGAAAAAAACTGAAATACTACTACCTGTGGCATTACCTGTTTTATTACATGATAGCTAGTAATGCCTTGACCTTTTTCCCAGAAATCATGAGAAATCAGATTAAGCTTGTTTAGCTGGAATTTAAAACATAACTACAGTGAAAATCCTTTTATCACCAGATTGACTCTTCTGTGTATGGCTTTCTGCTCCTATTATTTCTGCATTTATCCAGTAACTGGTTTATAAATTTTCTATTAACAAGGCTGAGTGCAGGACAAGAAGCCCAAATTTCAACATGAATGTCCCAGTAACTGAATCTGGAGCCATGCAGACTTCGCTACTAAGACTCCTGGGGCTAAAATTCTCTTTGTATTCAATCTCATTTCTAGACAGAGGAGGGGAAGAGTTGGGAAATGCAGGTTTTACGGCCTTCTAGAATTGGATTATCAGGGGCTAGAACCCAGCAAACAAGCAGCTGTACAAGATGTTGACTTTCCATCACAGCCAGCAGCTCCTATGGCTACAACTCTGAAGTAAGGTTGAAGTAAGGTGACCGTGATTGCTGCCTGTAGCATTCAGCATGGAAAAAGCAGTAGCATCCTCTAAGCCCATCTAAAAGATCTAGCTTCTGGATCCTACGTATTTTCATTAAGTACCTACTTCCCACCTACTGGGATGAGGCTACTCTAACTATTTGCATAACGTAATACTGCAGTTGCCTAGAGGTTTCTGGTAGGGGAAGAAAAAAAAAAAACACCACACCAACAAAAACTCACTACACAGGCTGAAAGTAGAGCTCCAAAGTTAAGACCAGGGGAGTTTTGCCCAGAGGTGCTTAAAATTCACCTGTCTATCCCATTTTAGTTGTCTTACTCTTCCATTTCAGTGTAGCCTCAAGTCTCGATATTGGCATTCATTTCTGAATAATAAGCATGTAAAAATAATGTAGTAGTTTAATGTCTGTTGTTTCTTTCAGTTGCACAAAATTTCCCTTCATCTTCAGGCCATGAAAAAATATAAGTATGCTACCTTAAATGGTAGAGGAAATAAAATAGTGAAGCACACAGTTATCTCCTCACTAAACTAAAATTCTTCTCATTTCTTCTCACAAATAGGTTCTCCCAGGCTCTCAATATTCAAAAACCTTCTATGAAATTCTTCTAATCTCTCTGTTTTAGAGACTAACCACCAACAGCCACATTTATGAAAATATCAAAGCCTTACAGAAGTTCTGTATTATTCTGTGGTTTGTGATCGTGGATTTATATGCAGCAGAGACTTTCCAGGACTCATTCAGAGTGACGGCGAGAATCTTTCACTAAGTGGTTACAACCAATTAAGAGCCCAACAATGTGTGAAATAGATTATACTGGAAAAAAGTAGTATTTATTAGCCTGTGCGTGTCAAAATTAAGTTATACTTGCTTTGTCACCAAAAAGGTGGCTTATGTCAGCAATTTGCAACAAGGTACACTGCCAGTGGTAAGAGACACCTCATCGCAGGTAAAGGCAGAGCATAGAGACCAGGCTAATGAATAATACCTGGACATTGTCAGCTCAGTGCAGAAATTGCTTAAGTGTTTTTGCAGAGTGGTCTGGGAATACACTGCAGAGATCCCTGAGGGCCTTGGATAAGCGTCAGCCATGTCCACTGGGGTATATTATTTCAATCTCAGTAGAAAGCACTAGCAGTTACTGCAAAGGTATTGGAAAGCAACAGATATGGGGGAGGGAAAAAAAAAAAAGTGTGGCAGCAGCTCTAGGTTAGGAGTGGTAAGCAGGATCAGCAGGAATCTGTAGACCAGCCAGAAAAGTAGCTAAAAGTGACAGGAAGATCAAGCCAGACAGGCATGAAAGATTGCCCACATTTACAGGTGAGGTACAAGTACCCAAAAAGCTCAGAAACACTGGTTTAAGGTAACTCACCTTATTGACATTAACAGCAGGTTAGAGGAGAGCCACTTGCTACATATTAGCCAAGAAGTGGTAACCTGTCATGCTGTAGCAGCCTGAATATTTGTTATGGTGTGAATATATCCGAACTATATACATGCAATAAAAACTTAATAAAAGTCAATGGAAGAAAGATTGTGTGGTTCACCTTTTACTGACACAGCCTCTCTTATAAAATTAGTGGTATTTCAAGTACTGACCAGTAAATCCTTTAAGTCCAGTCTGCCTCAGTTTCCTTTTCCATGCTCACTTAACTGTGATGATTATTTAGAAGAATAAATCAAGGTTAGTCTGGTGCTCTGAAATGCAGAGCACAAAGTTTTATTGTTACGATGACTGCAAAGCTTTAATTAAATGCACTCTTTTCTTATCAATATTAAAGAAAAGCAACACTCTCACTGTGGAAGGGATCAGCTTATTTATGTCTTGCTAAGACAACTAACACCATTACCATTTTTGGCTCACATTGCTTGAAAATGCATGTTACTTCAGACTCAAGGGCTCAAAAAAAAAAATGCTTACTGACTTTCAACTATGACACAACTGGCATTTTTCTTCAAATAATAAGAAGTTTAAGAAAATTGAAATATGTAGGTTTTATATGAAAGCAGTCTGTTAAGATTCAAGAGGGAAAAATAAAGAAATAAAGATTAAAAGGTAACAGCTGTCCCTTTCTTTATTCAATGAATCAGCTCCCAAAGGTTAGTCATCAACCCTGTGCTATTCTGCTGATCTCTGTATTTTAATTTTACTATGTAGTTCAGTTTTCAGTAACAGACCCTCTTAGACACAGACAACAATAAAACAACATTTTGCTAAATCTGCAAAACCTGGATTTTTTTTTGTTTTTCTTTTGAGAAATGTGTGTTAGAAAATATACACATTAGAAAGGCAACCGCAAGACCCTACTTACCAAAGGGTTTGGCAAACAAAAGAGGATAAGGCGTACTAACTAACATGCAGTATATTTAGAGGTATACATCACACACTGTTAGCATACAGAGATCTATGACCTGATCTTTTAATACGTAATTTTCCAGTAGCCTTAATTTTTTACGCAGAAGAAACCTTGAAGATCCAAATTCACAGTGCTCTGCTAACTTAACTATACTCAAAAAATATAACTTTGGTAATTCCTAGTGTTACACCTTTTCTTCTATGTAGTAGGAAAAAAAAAGTTAAACTTACAAACAAAGAGACTTTCAAATGCATAATTTTAAAATTTCAATACCATTACATCTGACTGCAGGCTACCAGAACCAACTTTATGAATGTTAAAACATACTTGCTGGCACAGGGTTTGTATTTTATACTCTGGTTCTTCTACTACAATCAGTAAAAACACCCTTCTTGGTCAAATGAAAAGTATTTTGCTCTTCTCACAACTAGCTTTCAGACACACAGCAAGAGCTCTATTCTTTTCTGGATCACAGTAGCTATAGTGTAATGGAATAAAAAGCACAGAAAATAATTATTTGTTCTGATGGGCTGGACAGCAATTTGTTATTAGTCCATGCTTAATCATGGATCAGCAAAATAGGAAGCATATACTTATATTCAAATAAATACACAAGTGAAATCAAAGTTTTTAGTTAAGCGTATTAAAGGTTTTTAAAAAAAAAAAAACACAGCTGTATGCTGCTAAGAAGTTGGATTCGCAAGTATATTAGCTAAGCATACAAAAATATTTCTGAAACTACTTTTTCCCTTAAATAAAAACTCCTGAAATAAATGATCGTTTTTGTCATGGAAAGTAGAAGAAGGTTTTTACTCCTCAGAAGAGTAGCTACATCTTATTAGAAGCCTGTTTCAGAGCAAACCACTTAATTAGCTCTATATGGAGCCGGATACATTGGGATTATATCATAAACTATCTGCAACAGATTTGATTTCATAACCTAATGCTTTCCTTCCAGTTTTACCTTCCTATGAAATTTAATTTATTTTCCAATAGTAAATTAAAAGTAATTTCAGCTAGATGCTCTTCTCCATACTCACCCAATTTTCATGTCAATTTGTATAATTTATATTACAGCAACTTCTCTGGTTTTTATACAAAACTACATCTAAAGTTTCTGACAATTTTTCCATAGGAAATGGTACCACAGCAGTAGATTTACTATTACAAGAGTTAACATAAAGCATTCAATCAGTTTTCTTGAATATGTATGCACTATTAGTGACCTCTTGCAGTTGTCTTCACAGACTATGCTACTACTGTTGGTTTTCTGTCACTACAAACCTCTGAATGCCTCAGTAAAACAACTACAGGAGCACAAGCGACCAAGATCAAGTGATTTCAGCTAACATCCTGCACAACTTAAAACTAAAATTCAGGTTGGGTTATTGAATAGAGCTCCTTCAGCCCTGAAAATGGATCTAGTTGTTGTCAGATTTCACTTCTGCTAACACAGTTTTCTTCCACTGTGGCAAGAAAACACATATTGGGTTTGCGAGGCAAGGTTTTGGCAGCAGTGGGGCTGCAGGGTGGCCTCTGTGAGAAGATTCCAGAAGCTGCCCCATGTCAGACAAGAGACAGCTCCAGCCGGCTCCAAAAGGGACCCACCGCTGGCCAGAGCTGAGCCAGTGAGCGATGCTGGTTGTGCCTCTGGGAGAGCAGATTGAAGAAAGGGAAAAAAACTGCTGGGCAACAGCAGCTGGGAGAGAGGAGTGAAAAACCGAGAGAGAAACAACCCTGCAAACACCAATGTCAATGAAGATAGAGGGCAGGAGTGCTCCAGACACCAGAGCAGAAGTTCCCCTGCAGCCTGTGGAGAGGACCATGGTGAAGCAGGCTGTCCCCCTGCAGCCCATGGGGTACCACAGCAGAGCAGATCTCCACGCTGCAGCCCATTGAGAGGAGCCCATGCAGGGGCAGGAGGTCTGGTAGGAGCTGCCACCCATGGGGGACCCGTGCTGGAGCAGTTTGCTCCTGAAGGATGGACCCTGTGGTACGGACCCACATTGGAGCAGCTCTTGAAGAGCTGCAGCCTGTGGGAAGCCCACGCAAGACCCGTCCGAGAAGGACGGCATCCCGTGGGAGGGACCTCAACCTTGAGCAGGGGAAGAGTGTGAAGATAAAGGAGCAGCAGATGACAAAGAGATATATACTGACCATAGCTCCCCATTCCCCGTTCCCCTGTGCCACTCGGGGGGAGGAGGTAGAAGAGGGCAAAATGCTGGGGAAAGGTGTTTTTAGTTTGCTTTTAGTTTTTCACTGCTCTAGTCTGTTAGGAATAGGCAATAAATTACATTACTCCATCTATGTTGAGTTTGTTTTGCCCGTGATGGTAACTCTTGAGTGATCTCCCTGTCTTCATCTCAAACCTTGAGCCCTTTTTCATCGTATTTTCTTCCGCTGTTCTTTTGAGGAGGCAGAGTGAGACAGCAGTGTGATGGAGCTTATCTAGCCATCACGTGAAACCACCACAAGACATTGCTAACCCTGGATGGTGTAAGGAATAGACACACAACACTATCGTTGATCTTGCTATTTTTCTCTGGCAACACCTTTGAATTCAGTTTTATACAACTTTACTCCTTCTGAATTCCTTAGCTGGGAATCCAGTAATCACGCATACTGTCCCTTCTTCCACTATTTACACGAGGCCATGAAATTGGTTCTAGTAAAACTATGAATAAGCTTCCTTTTCCAACCATATGCCAACAGTTTACAATGAAAACGGTTGAAAAAGCATTTTACAAGACCTTGACAAGTAAAAGAAGAGCTTCATGAAGACGTGCTTCAGAATAAATCCAGTCAAGACTGAGAGAACACTAGTTAGAAGAGAGGAAGTCATTTCAATTAATTTATATTCCCATCTATTGAACAGTAGTCTCTGTCACAGAAATGGTACACCTTTACCCATGCTACTCCTTGAAAAGCAAGGATGAGTAAGTATAGCTGTATGTAAAAGAATGTCTTAGTACCTGGAGACTCAAGGGTGAGCTTTCTTCCTTTTTTCCTACAAGGCTCTGAACACAGTACTGCATGGATTTTCATTTAGAATTGCTATTGTTCATAACCTCTGAACCTGAATGTGTGAAAAGCACAGCTGCTCCCCGTGGTACCAATGTGGCTGATTGCTGGGACACGATTTAGGCTACCACGAACACAAAAACCCGTTTTGAAATATTTCCCACCTCCTCTGCTGTAATGTCTGTTTAAGATCCCTAAGTTCAAAGCAGTTACAGGATCAGTCTCCAACTCCCACTAACACCTAAACATCAAAAAAAACCAACACCTACAAATCACTGACAGAAACACAATGATCATAGCTCCAGAAGAAATACCTGAAAGCCAAGGATACTGCATTATCCACCAAAAGGCCTGTCTAAAGAATAAACTTCAAGAAGAAAATTGCAGCAGTCCAGAATCTTGTAAAATAAAAACCTTCCACAGTCTCTGGACCATAGCAAGAACCTCACAAAACAACTCACACCACCAAAACAAGCCACATGAACCCCAAATGCAATTTTTATCCCAGACAAGTAAGACCCAACAACTCCGCAAAGTTCAGTACCGACTTCCCTGTTAGTATTCCACAGGGAGAATACAGGGACGTGACAATAATGTGTTTCAGACTAAACTTCTTAAGGGTTTGCTATTAAATACACTGGAAAATGAGCTACTGTAGTCCTAGACTGCGGTAACAAGGAATAGATAGTCCAGAGAGAACAAAACATTAAAAATAAATAAATAAATGTTTTTAAAATAAGAAAAAGAAACATTGTAGAAACAAACACATGGACCTAATGAAGGCAAGCACATATTCACAGTCATTTTATAAGTGTGAAAACTACACCATCCTGTGCTTTTAAGCAGTGATCCATGTACTTTTTTTCCAAAGAGAACTCAGTCCCATGAGCTGGTTGAAGTGAACAGAAAGAAGAAATGGGATAATGCCATACCACCATGTCACTACAGCGCTGTACTACAAACTTCGGAGTTATCTTGCCTCGACTTCCAGACCCACTCAGCCTCTCCCACATGATGAAATGCCAGGAAAGAATTACTTCTCCACTAGAGCTCTACAAAACCATTAACACCCAAGTCTGCTGTAACAAGACCCGCACAGCACGCAAAAATTTCGGAGACACCATCTTCTTATGCTAGGGGCACGCAATTTTTGGCCTTCCCATGGCTGACAAAACTCGCTCGACGCCGTGCTTCACAGGGGGGCGGATATGCTCGCACCCTGCAATTCCACCTGCGCCACCAGGCCTGGCCCTGGGGCGAGGTGACAAGAGCCTCACCCGGGCACGACCGCCCTAACCTCCCTTTGCCAGGGGAGACGCGGCCCCAAGCGCCCCTCGGGCCCACGGGGACACCTTTGGGGGGCACCAAGCCGGGGAGAGCAGAGCTCGCTGTTCCGCCCCCCGCTCCGGGCCCGCCACCCGTGGGACGCGCTGCCCATCCCGCCCAGCCCTCAGCGCGCTCACCAGCCCTCGGTCCAGCTCGGTTTGGCCCCTACCGGCGCTCGTAGCGGCCCTGGCGTACTCGGCGTAGCACAAGGCCTCGGAGGAGGCCCCGGCCCCTTCCATGGTGGCGGGGGTGACAGAAGCGCTACGGGCCGGCCAGAGGGACAAACCAGCCTGGAAAGCGGAACCCGAAGCTCCTCCCCGCGCCACTCATCCTCGTGAGGGGCGGGGCACGCGCAGNGTGGGAGCGGGGGCGGCCCTGGCCGCGAGAGGGGCGGGCGGTGCCATAGCGGCTTGGCGGTGGGTGGGGGGGGACGTGCTGACGGCGGGGCTCGGCCCTCACGTCCGTGTCTCCGCCTCGTGGCCGCTCTTGCTCACACGCTCGGTGTGGCTGAAAATAGCTGAGGGGCCCGGCTTTACTGCTGAGGTTACCGTGAGGCTCCTCCCGCTCCTCTCGCAGGTGGCCGTTAACCCCCCCCGCCCCTGGTAGCGCACACCGCCCTGAGGAAGGGCGGGCGGGCGGGCTGTGAGGGGTTAGCCTTTCCCGCCTCCGGCCCGCCGCCGCCATGTCCTGCTTCTGTCCTCCCGGCTGGTTGGAGGAGCCAGGAGACTGCGGGACGGGTGGCTGCTTGTTCCGAATCCCAAGACAAGCGAAGAGAGAACAGGGGAGGGGGGAAGAGAAGGAGAAGAGGGGATGAGAGAGAATTTATGCATAAAAAAATAGGATAAGAAGAAGGATGGAAAGCACTTGAAAGAAGGAAAGGCCAGGCAGGAATGATTCATGTCGATCTTCAGAGAGAGTATTGGATTTTATAAGGGGAAGACATCTACAAAGGAAAGGATAAAGGAAGTTTGATCTGGAAAAAAATACAAGCAAAATCACTAAAATGCTTTTTCATGTTTATGTTTTTGCACTTTATTTGATGTCTGTGTATGTGTCAATATATTTTGATTTCCTGAAGATGCCGACAGTTGGGGTCATAGTTCACCCTACTGAAAATCTTCTTCTCAAATGCAGAAGCTGCCAGTCACCATTAGTCCTGTATCACAATTTGTAAAATCTCAGTCAGTTTTCCGTAGCGCAGTGTATGTGCTCCTATTTGCCCTGACCTTAAGAGAGAAGGGTTTACCTTCTCAACTGGTAATACTAGCACTGCAATTGAATTGTCTGGGGACACTGGGACTCAACGAAAAGGATTAGTCTTTTTATCTCGTGTTTCAAACTGTGATTTTTTTTTCTGACACGTCATTCTCAGCGCGTATTGTGGTTTTGTATATCTGCTTGATACTTACCAATCTTCTGTAACACTGAAAGGCAAACTGCTTTAATTCATCTTTAAGTATTTTCATAAAGTACAGCTGCTATTAACCGTAAAGGTGAGAATAGCATTTCATAAATTTTAGGCACATAGAAATTTAACTTGCTACAGCACAGAAGTCATTGGAAGTTGTATGATGATCCATTTGGGAAGAAACATATACATTTTTACTTCTTCATTCAGCATATTACATATGAGCATATATGATTAATATTTAAACTTTCAGTGGAATTGAATTTCTTGTAATCTTGAAACTTGTTTTAAAATCAATAAAAATGTCCCCAACTAATCCATTTTTGTTCATTGATTTGCATAGAAGTAATGCAGAATAAAATTTCACGTACTACCTTTTTGATTAGCAAACTCAGTTTAAAAATAATAAATTGAAAATACTGGAATTCAAGTGTTTTTTCCCCCCCCTTAATTCTCTTCTCCTGCATTTTATTGCAACTTGTTTAGAAAATCTAGGTCTTTTCTGATGGGAAAATGCTCTTTGTTGAAAGATAATCAGCTGTAAGAGAAGAAACATTGTTTGTACTTGTTTTGGGGAGAAAACTGAAATGGTAGGAAATAAAAAGAAGCCAAACAAGCGAAAGTAGGAGAAGGTAAGAGGCAAATCTGTGAAGTGAAACACTGCAGAAAATAGTATCTGTTTTTTTCAGCTTCTGCAAAATTTTCTTGTATCAAAAATTACCCAGTCATAGAACTAGCCCCTTTGAATCCAGTGGGACAGTAAAGTGAATGAGAGTTAATCGTTTTAGCTACCGTGTATGATTGGCTGGGTAAATGTAAGAAATATGTGGCTCTAAAGAAGTATTGCTGCATTGCTTTGAAAAACTTGTAAGACCGAGTGAACAAAAATTAGCAGCAAAAGTCAGCAGAATATCAGTAATAATAAATTTTAACAGTGCTTTGCAATTCTGGACCACCAAAACAAAACCCCAAAGCCAACAACAAAACCAACCAACCAAAAAAACCCACACCAAAAACAAACAAACAAAAAACATTAGTTTAGATGAATTCCTCTAATATCAAGGTATACTACCATAATCTACAAATTCTACTTAAGTTGTACCGTTTAAAATACATGTGACATACAGAAGCATAAGGAATCCCAAACCGTTTTTTTCATCCACAGTTCAATGTCATTCATCTTGGAAACAATGCACATCACTTGCTTAACAGCACTCAGCATCATTACATTAAAGTCTAGGACAACATGGGAGAAAATATTTTTAAAACATCGTGCACTATTGGAAAAGCTGTTTCATACCACAAACGCAATCACCTAAAATATCTTTACCTGAAAATCAAGTATTAGATATTTTTTCTCCATTCTGTTATGTATAGTTTTCTTCTTTGCTAATAGTATCATTATTTTCAAATTGAGAAATCCTAAGAAAGTGATGAAACTACCTGCTTTACTTTTTGTCCTCTCCAACTTGTTTCGGAATAAAAATGATGAATGTGTTACCAACAGAAGTTAATAACAATAAAAATCAAAAGCAAGGGAGTAGTTTGGAAAGGGAAGCCAAACAGCAGTACATCTTACCTGTAACTTCCAAAACATCTTACTAGTTGTGTGATTGCGGATGGCATATCAAGGACCAGCAACACTGGGAAATAGCTGTCCACAAATACATTTGGTCAACATCTGACCACAATAAAAGGATGTTGTGCTTAATATGTACTAGTCTGTTGTCGAGTGAAACATCTGCTTATGAAAGTTTAACATTATACTTTAAATGATGTACTGTAGTAGTATAGTATATTAACCAACGTGTTTTCTGCTAGGTTGTTTTGTTTTGTTTTGTTTTTCTCTTCCTATTTAGGTATAGCCACGATAATTTAGGGAAGAGTCTACTGCAGCTAGGTATGGTGTTGCAGATCTTTGGCTGAAGATAGCAGAGCAATGAAGATATTTACCATGTTAAAAACTGCTACATCAAATCGTTAGTGTAAATGGCAAATGGAAAATTCCTGGAACATCCCTACAGATGTGGTAACCCAAGGCACTGTCAAGAGTCATAGACTCACAGAACTGTTGAGGTTGGAGAAGACTTCTTGCCTGTTTGGGCATTGGCTCTATATTCCTTGTGGGTTGCCTACCACTGCTCCCCATTTGCATGCTTCTTTTTTATATTTTAGTCAGGAGCAGCTTGATCGTTCATGCAGGCCTCCCGCTGCTCTTGCCTGACTTACACATGTTGGGATAGACTGTTCTTAAACTTGTAGGATGTGATCCTTGATTATCAAGCAGCTCTCTTGGATTCCTCTTCAGTACTATATCCCATGGGATCCTTCCAAGCAAATCTCTAAGATCCCTGAACAGGCTAAAGTCTGCTTTCTTTAAGCTGGTTGCGATCCTGCTATTTGCCCTAATGTCTCAGTGTCACTGCAGGCAAGGCTGCCCTCAACCTTGATACCCCTGACAAGTTCTTTCCCATTTGTAAGTATCAGGTCCAGCAGACCATCTCCTCTTGTCAGCTCCTTGATCTCCTCGGCAAGGACATTATCATTAGTGCACTCCAGTAACATCTTACATTATTGAAAGGGTAGCAGAATTTGGCCTTTAAAGGCACTGAGACATACTATAGTCCACCCAAATATGTCTGGGCAAGCTCTGAGATGGAAAACATTGCTCTGAATGTCTTCCTCATATCACCAGCTATGCTACTAGTATCACATTCTGAACAGTGAGTCTCAAGAGGAGTGTAGATTAAGCAGAGCCAACCAGCTAATCAACACAAGGAAAATAAATCTTTTCCTGGGAGTGAAAGACACTGGGTCATTTCCCTTGGAAGCAAAGACGGGAGGAATGAAAGCTGCTGGGTCTTTGATTATGGTTCTCTCCCTGAGCTCCTCACAGCATGGCACAGCAGTGTGCTATGCTATGCACAGGATGGTGCTGGTAGAGACAATCTGTCCATTACTATTTTAGTGTAATCCTAAACACTGGTATGTTCCAGCATTTTTTCGCTATTAATGTGTAGCAATGTTGTCCATATTTGTTATGCCATTTAAGTTAATTGTCTACATGTTTTTCCTGTAAATGACTTTCCTAAACAGTCTGTGTTACAGTATTCTGTGCTGCAGTCAGGATCAATGTTGGCAAGAATCTGTCAGGAATGAAGGAGAATCGAGCAACAGATACCAGATTAAAGCTTTTGAAACTGATAACAAGGATTTTGGATTTACTCTTTACTGCTGAGAATTTCCAAAGTACCTGCAAGTGTAGCAGCTGACCAGTGACATTAGAATGGCAGGGACTGAAGTTTCATGCTGAACATTAAAAGTTTCTAAGGTCATGCAGAGAAGGGAGTATAATTGCGAGTTATCAAGAAAATCATAAGGCGTATCATATAAAATTGGTAGAGTCAGTATTTGAGCCTTGCTGAATTGTCATGTGCATACAAATGAATAAAGAATAAATCTTTCCAGCCACTGCAGCAGGATTAGAGGTTGGAAGAGCTCATTGCTCCTAAAAGCATTTGTATGTTTCTTTAATTACCACAATATACGATAAAAGGAAAAAGAGGCATGAGCTGTGGACTTCTCCAGATTTCTTTAAGTAACATATTCTGAAACATTAAACAATAAAGAATGTAATGTTTTTTCTATATACCATAATAATTGTATGACACCTTTGGTTGACTAGGTACCACAGGGAAGTATATTATACGAAATCTTAAGCTGGAACTAATCAGGGCCTTCAGGAGTTACAAGAGTACAATTATTCCTTGAAGAAGTGGTGGAGAAGGTGGTATATATGGCAAGAGGCTCAGGTACCTTTTGTGAATAAGAGTGTTAAAATAATTTATGCACAAGTAGGTCTCCGCTTAAAAAACTGTTAAGAAAAAAGATATATTCATGAATTTTAAAAATACTATGTTAATGTTGCCAGACCTCTCAAGGACTTTTCCTTCTGGCCACAATGCTGGAGCAATAGCTGTAAGAGTCCTTTGTTTCTGATAGCATTTGTGTAGTTTACCAGTTGATTTTGCAATTGTCTTCCAACAGATTTGTTTCAGGCAGGCATTTTCTAACGGCATAAAACACTTGTTTGTAATCCTGATGCTTTTTATAACATCAGACCTTTTAAATAGCACTGCTTTATTATTTACTATTATTTATATAATCGAATAGATATGCATAGCACTCTCCAGGCATAAGAATACCCTACATCTACTGTGTAGCAATAATTTTCAGGCACTACTTCAGGACCTCAATATATCAAGTTCTGGACATCAGCTCAATTATATTTTCAATCTCCACTTCCTTTTACTAAAGTGGTATTAGATAAAGGAGAGTTAGACCTGCTGTAGTGCTGGAGGATACTGCAGAGAAAGCAAGGGTCAATTTTCTTTCAAAGAGTGGAGGATGATAGTTTTTGACAGGTACTGTCAATTTCAGCTTTTTGCAATAAAATGAGAAGTGTGTGCAGCATTTTACATCTCCTAAATAGATTACCCAATACAGACACACACACACACTTGTCAAAACTAATGACATTCTTTCTGCTGAGCCTGACAAATTCCAGTCCTAAATCCAAACAAGAATAAATCTTGGCCAAAAGTAACGTTTTGCCCTCCTTCTGGGGCTACCTCTCCAGGGAGCAGTGAAATTTCTCTTCTTCAGCATCCTGAGCTGTAATAATTAGTGCTATAAACATTGCAGAATACACTGTCCTCACAACAGATCAATCTTGCTCCTAACAGAACGTGTTATGTGAAGTGCACAAAACTGACTGCATCCAAAAAACCAAAGTCTTACTACAACAATTCACTCATATTAATGTTTTGTGGTTTTGGTCTACAGTGAGCTCAGATATTTTGCTTGCCATAAGCATGTTTCAGATCAAGTATTTTAGAAGTTGAGCTGAATATTACTGCATTTTCCAGTTTTAAGGTTTTCCATTCATGACTAATTGTACAACAAGCTAGTGTACTCAGCCAGAAGAAACTTTGGTAAAATAAAACATATGCATCTTTAAAAATTCAGTTTCCAGTTTGCCATCACAGTATAAAAACAGTATGTGCAGTGCTAATTATAGATATGTTTCTGTGTATATTTGCCATTCCATTGTCATTCCCCTATAATATAGAGGGATGTTACCAATGATCAATTACATCTAGATGCTCTGTGGTGCATTTGGCTGTGGGTCTTACCTACTTAGCCAAAACATCCAGGAAAAATACTATGTATGTGAACCTTTGAGCATTGTACTCAGCTGTAGGGCTAAGTATTTTAGCTGACAGCAACAGAAAAAGCAGTTTTCCAGCTGTCGAGGCCTTCTGATACCATTTGCTGACTCCTGGGAAAAAATGAGAGAGTGGAGCTGTAGGAAATCTAGCCTGTCCTGTCTTTCTGAAAAGTCTCCTGCAATTTGATGCTTTTCTTCAGGCTTTAGGCTTCTAGTCTCTTTGGATTAAATGAAGATCTTACTTTTTAATGAAAAGTGTCTATGGTTGTGGAAAGAACTTAAAAATGCAAAAAACTTTAAATCTAGAAACCAACAGTGAAATAATGAAGAATGAGTGTTTTCAGGGAAAGAGAGGTAGGGGACCTGACATTGTTTTAAATACTTCTTTTGTTTTTCCTTTTTAATACTATTTCTTTTATAGAAGAGAGTTTTATCCTATATGACATTCCCCAAAAAAGGATGAAGTGGCTGACCAGGGTTGTGTTTATAGAGAGATTGTCCTTTATAGGGAGAAAGGATCTCTGCTATCTCTCATTTTTAGTATAGTTCATGGTGCTGCTGAGATGGAAATAAAGGTTCAGTATAGAATGCTCCTCTGCAGAAATTATTGTAATTTCATGACAAAAACAGTTGAGGGAAGAAATATGGTGGTTCTTAATGCTTTACATCTGCACTGAAGGAATTTCTCAATTTAAAAGAAAGATCATTTTCTATTGAGGACTTTTCTCCTGCAAAATAGAAGGGGAAAAAAAAAAAAAAAGGGAAAAAATCATAATATGTATTTTAATAATGGTAAATGTTAGGAAGCTTAAACAGAGTTAGTCTCTATTCTTCTCATGCCTAGCAGTTTTTTTGTTTATTTTTTTGTTTGTTTTGAACCTAAGAGTCAAATCTCTGGGAAGTCTAATAGCATAGAGGGACATGAATTGTTTACCCCTCTTTACCAGCAAGACACATCTATGCTGTATGTTAAGCAGTTCATGTTAAAAGGTAAAGGGAAAAACAAGAAAAAAAAATTGCTTTTTTTGCCCTTCATTGTTAATTAAGTGCAATCAGACCAAGTGTGCTTGGCTCTGGTATAAGCCATACACTGTCAAGCTTTACGAGACTGGCTAAAGACTTTACAAAGTAAACATAGGCATTTTGCCTCCCCACTATCATATGGGTGTGAGCCATGAAACATAGGAGACAGGAAGTTGATAAGGAAAATTCTAAGAACGTTCAGCAGATGGGGTCATAGAGACCTCTTCAAAAATATGTAGCAGTTAGTGAAGATGAGGAGAGAAGAACCTGGGCAGGTCTTGCCATCAAAGGAAGCTGCTAGCGCTATCAAAGACAGGTTGGGAAGTTATCACTTCCCCATTTATGCAGAATTAACTGGCTGATGTTGCTAATGCTGCTGTCCAAGGATTATTCTATTGTTAGAAGACAATCAAAGTATCCTGTTTCTTCTGGAACCCAGAAAGCTCAGTAAGTGGTGGTTGGTTGTTCTGTAAATGCCTGTGTGGCCAACAGACTTCTGTGAGACAGACACACAGAGTGGCAGAGAGAAACTGCTGTGCACTGACCCCAACGCGCCAGCTCACAATGACAAGGCACATGGAGGGGTGTCCAGAATAAAGGAGTGAAGTGGAGGCTAGGAAGTGGGGAGCAGAGGACTCTGAAGAGAAATTGAGCCTGAACAAGTTGGAAGAAGTATTTTGCCAGAGTGCTTAAATGTTTGTCTTTTTTTTGGTTCCCCAATACTCAGTAATGAAATATTTATGCTAATTGGCAACAAATTAGGTTAAGTTCACCAAGTCAAGTCTGCTTTGCCTGCAACAATAGCTGGTAAGTGATTTCCCTGTCTTTATTTTGACAGATGAGTTTTCTCACTCTGTCGTATTTTCTTCCCTGTTCCACTGGCAGAGAGGAAGTGAGCCACCAGCCAGGTGAGTGCTTGCCTGCTGGAAGGGGCCAGTACACCACAGCATCTGACCCGTGTAGGGATATAAGACAACTATAAACATAAACAGTAAAATAGAATAGGCAGCCAGTATTTGGTGGGTCTAGAAAAATATAAGTACTGTGTTAAAATTCTTCTGGAGGATTTCGGATGGGTTGAGATTTGGCAGGAAGTTGCATGTTTTAGGAGGCTGAATGCATAGGTATTCTGATATTTAGGAAGCACAGACTCTAGCATTTATTTAGCATCTATAATGCTAAATAAAATAGGGCCAGAGACTGATCCCGTGTCCTAAATCCATCTATCACAGAGCTGATCATGTGTAGGCTACCTAAGACTAACCTCCAGTAGGCCAGAAGGAACTAGAAGGAGCCTAGGGGAGACAGTATGCATGTCTGTACCATGTGGTAACTCAGCTCCAAGTGTCCTGAGAGCCCCAGATGATACTGCTGTCATCCTAAAACATTACTATTTGGGGGCATATTTCATCTCAATGTGTGAGGGAAGTGTTGCAGCCCATCAAACGCTATGTTTTAGTGGCATGAAACTGAAGGGGTGAATGACATCTTGACATCTGTGTACAGCATGCTGTGTGTACAGCAAAGAGGCTGGATGCGTTGGAGATGCTGAGATGCTGGGGTAGTGTTGGAGGGCTGTTTGGGGTGGAGGAAACTAAACCTGGTGCAGTCATATCTGTACTGACTTTCTGGGAGTTGTGTTGGCATGAACCATCGTCAGAGTCAGGCCTGGACATGTCCTGGAGGGACCTAGTTTGGATTGTCCAAAACAGAACTAAGAAATAAACTACTGTTGAAACAATGTGAGACACTGAGTTTCTAGTGCTTATGTTCAGTTTACATCCCTCTCTTTTTGAGCAATATAGATGTAACCTGTATAGATTCTACAGTTACTGTTTGTAGCCAAAACTTTCTAAATTTCAGCAGGAAATAGTTATTAGATCTGGATTTTACGTAACAATGTGCGATAGAAGATACAGCAGCAGTGGGCGCATTAATTATAATCAATTTTAGTAATTATATTTGGTTTGTCAAGACATAAATCTGCATGGGTTAAGAAGAATCCAGATGCTGGAGCTGGATGTTTACCGAACAGGATGCCTGTGGGCACTGCTGTTATCCCACAAATCTTTGCAATCCTCAGATATGACTTTCCAAACACTTGCTCTGCACCTCATGTATTTACTCCACAGTCCTACATAAAGGACTAAGCTTGATGCTTGCTTTCATTTGCCAGCACCTTGTACAAAAAAAAAAAAAAAAGAAAAAAAAAGTGAAGATGAAGGGGAACCTGGGTTAAGAGCTCTTCCCCTGGCAGCCTGGTGCCTGGCAGCCCACATGAAGCAGGACAACAAGCCTCAAGCCTCCTGACCTACCTGAACACCTCCCTGGACAGCTAGGGGATGATTCAGGTTTTGAAGTGCCTTACATCAGATTTCTGGTAAGAGATCAATCACTATCCAGGCCAAAATATCTGTGTTCTCTGGAGAGACCGGAAAAGAACAAGCCCACACAACTACTCCAAGGCCCTGTGCTGTTTTAGCAATTCCTGAAGACATCTGGCAGAGGAGACACTCAGACCAACCTGGAACATCCTGAGAGAAGAAACCTGCCTATGTTGGCTGTTGGTAACATCAAGAGAGGTCTTGTAGCTGAGACCCAGCAGTGTTTCACAGATTAGACACATTTGCCCACAGTATACAACCTTAAACAGTGTGGGGCAAGGAGGACTGTGCTCTGCTCTGGCCTCCTGGACAATTTCCAAAACAAGACGGGCCACGTGAGCAACCACTGTAATTAATGACCCAGGCATTAGTAAGGGCAACTGGCATCTAACACCTCAGCTGCACCAGCTCTGTGGCTCTCAATGTGGCATTTTGTCTTGCTACTCCATCAGCGTGTGTGACCTGTAAGACCTAGATGGTCCAGACAGCCAGGAAACCTGGCCACAAAAGCATCCCTTCAACAGTGTGGTTTTAACGCAGCTTGAGCAGCTGAGGGCAAAAAGTGACAGGATCTGCATGTCTGGAGCTGGATTTCCTTACCTCTGTTGCATAAATTTGCATTATTAGTACAGTTTTCTTACGTTAGGAGCTGCCAAACATCTTTATTTTACTAGTGATATGAAGATGGTTCCTAGTTTTCACCAGCCCTCCAGATTCCACAGTACCTCACCTGACTGATACAGTACCACTGGTCAGATGTGTTCACAGAAGGGATCTGCATTCTTGCTTAAAAGGATCATGTATTTGTCCTCTTTTCATGAGGTAGAATTAGGAAGATTAAAGTAAAAAATTCCGATTGAGCACAACTGAATAGCAGAACTGGAGTTTTGTATGACCGTTGCCTCAGGATTTATTAGTTAGTTTTTAGTTTCACTTTAATTTTTCTACATACACTCCTGCGAAATTTAAACCAACAAGAAACCTAGCACTGTTCCCCTCTCTCATAAGGAAATTTGAAGTACTGGGCTAAAAACTTGTTAGAAATACAGCTTTCAGCCAAACCTCCCCTTGCTTATGCCGAATCAGTCTATTCAAAGATTGCACAAAGTGTTACTTCTCTGTTTTATTAGCATAAATCAGCTTTGCTGTCAGCCCATGACTCCACCTCCAGTCTTAGTGCTGTGGTTCAGATGATCGACAGCTGGAGGATGACGCAGAAGGGAGTGCATGGATTTGCATGTCCTACAGCTGTGAGTCCAGCAAGGGGTGGGTCTTACAAGGAATTGAAACTTACTTGAAAGAACTCAGTGTTGAGCTTTTCCCTAGCCTTAGCTGCAATCCTCCTGTCTGAGAAGGATGTCTGGGGTCAAGGGATGGAGGGAAGGCAGCAGGTATGGGAGAGCTGCTACTTCCAGTACCCCATTTTCATCTCAGGGTTACCTCAGGGATGACAGCAATCAAACAGAGGAGGCTGGAAAACCCCAGCAGCTGATGACATCTGGAGAGGAGCAAAGGCACCATGCATCAGCCTACCATCAACAGCAAGAGCAGTAGTAAGTAGAAAGGAGCCTAGTTGAGATTGTGGTGTTGGTTGTATCAGGTGCGTGTTCTCCACCTTACCCAACGTGTGCACCTGTAAACGCAAAAATACTTTACAGAGATCATGTGAAAGGGACTGGGCACATAAGCAACATGTCCTCCTGCTCTCAGAGAAGCCTACCTACTAGCAATGCTTCCTAAATGGCACCTGAGGTCTTCTGACAGGTTTTGTGATAGTATGGCTCACACCTGGGGCTGCTCGAGTGCAGTGTGTGTGTGTGTGTGTGTGTGTGTGCAGACAGCATCAGTACTACATGTGATCACAGCAGCTGGTTCTGTGCGCTTGATATTGCTATACATGGCATCTGTTTCTTGGCATCTTTGTCTACCTAGAATTTCAAATCCGGTTCTACATCCCTTTTTTCTCTCTCCTAATATTTCATCCTGGGAAGTCTAAAAATACTTCCTTTTGGCTGCAGAGATGGATGTAGGCTGCATTCCAGTGCTGATCTGAATGCAATCCAGGACACAGAACAGCTTCTAACTTCATGCTGACAAAAGTAAAACCAAAGCTTCAGCCCTGAATTTCATTTTAAGCTTTACTGGAAGCTTGACTGGAATCTATGCTCTGTCCACCTCTGGTTTTCTAGTGACAATCTTAGATAGCTTGTACCTGTATTCTGCTCTAACGTGCAGAAATAGCATAGAATAGAAATTATCAGTAGCATGTATGTGTATTTTGTGTGCATGTGCTTAATGTGTTTAGCTGACCAAAACTGTTTACATTTTTTTCCCCAAATGTGCTTTTTCTGAGCTGTTAGTAAGAGTGCATGTAATTCTATTATTATTAAGCACTGAGTTTGCTTAGCTTGATTTTTTCGCCAGTCTTTTATAGTGCGGCAAATGGAAACTGGTTCCACTTTCTAAAGGCTGTTTCAGTTTCCTTCTTTGTCAGTTTCCTTTCCTTGAAGAAGGTGGAGCCAAGCTGTGCAAGAGGTGGCAGACAGCTGACCATACCCAGCAATCAGAAGCTTTCCATTGTAACCCATGAATGACTATCTACTAGGTAGTAATGATACATGGACTATTAAGAGCTGGGATGCTTTGAAATCCTTGAGCACTTTAACGACTCACTTTCAGGAATGCAAACAACCATTCCTGAGTTACAGTCTATGTTTATTTTCTGCCACTTCCAATTGTGAAAGACCCTCTGCCTTGCCTTCCTTCACATTGGCATATATCCACAGTACAGTGAGAGCAGCTTAGGTATTATGTGCAATTTTTTTTTTTGATTTATTTTTTTCCTTGGAGGTGGGGAGTGGGAGTTTTCCCATGGGTGTACCTGTCTTTGCCCAGAGTTTGGTCTGGGGTACAAGCCCCTGGTAAAGGTTAAGAAAATACTTAATCAGTTGGTTAGCCTGACCTCCTTGCAGAATTTACAGCTAGATCAAATATATCCATGTAGATTTTGACCAGATGATGGAATCCCCTATAAAACCAGGTAAGCTTTTGGGTAAGAATAATTAAAACCCCTGTTTCATGTCTCTGTGATGCTTGCAGAGAGAAAACTGTTACACATCTACTACAAGGGCTGTGCGCTTATTATTTTTCACTACGTGATATGAAAGATTCTCTCTGCATGTCTTCATAAAGCTGTAACAAAGAATTAATTCCTAAACCGGGAGTGTACAAATTAAAGTCTACAGTAGTATGAGGTTAATGAGAAAGAGGAATGAGGGGAAGACTGGGCCAAAGAGGAACCACATAATATGAGTGGTAAACAACCGCTCAAAGAAGTGAACAAGATTGGGTTTTCCTTTCTCCCCTTGGGGAGAAGAGCAACGAAACTGGTGAAGGGACTAGAAAACAAGAGTTATGTGGAGTGGCTGAGGGAACTGGGGCTGTTTCTTCTGGAGAAGAGGAGGCTGAGAGGAGACCTCATCACTCCCTACAACTACCTGGAAAGAGGTTGCAGCAAGGAGGGTGTTAGTCTCTTTTCTCAGGTGACAAGCGATAGGATGTAAGGAGACAGCCTCAATTTGTGCCAGGGGAGGTTTAAATTGTGAAAAAAATTCTTCCTAATATCCATAGAGGGTGGTCAAGCATCGGAACAGGCTGTCCAGGGAAGTGGTGGAGTCCCTATCCCTGGAAGTATTTAAGAGACGTGTGGATATGGTGCTAAGGGACATGGTTTAGTGATGAGACTCGGTAAGACAGGTTGATGGTTGGACTTGACGATCTTGAAGGTCTTTTCCAGCTTAGATGATTCAGTGGTTCTATGACTGAGATGAAGCTGCTTAAATGGGGATTTCCTTAACTAACCCAGATGAAAGTGGTAGAACGTATCTGAAATGCTGAAGCAGGCAAGGGTAGACTTCTATTGTTAAAACAAAACCTATTATATTCGTTGTTGTGAGGGGCCCAAGTGAGATACCTCTGTGCCAAGAAGTGGCTCTATTCCAGTCAGCGTGCTGCTCACTATATTCCAGAAACAGCCAAGATCTGAATTTGCTGCCAATAGAGCAGGAGTCTGAGCCTCTGTTGAAACCTATGTGTGAGTAGGGTGTATGCGCTGTTTCCATGCAAAGTCTCAGGGTGTGCTTCAGGGCAATTGGAAGTGGGAAAACACCTTAGCAGCATCTTAGTGTGGGATCAGCTGACGGTTCATGCAGGCTTGACACATGAGACATGGCATGTTATAGCCTCACCCACTAGCCGAAATTCAAAGTTTACTCTTGCCAAAAAAGTGCAAGATGGGCAACTGATATTAGATTGTAATTTGTCTCTTGCTTTGGAAAAGCCCTTGTATGATATGTTGAGGCTGAGAAGTGATTATAAAGTGGTTCTAATTAAGTTACAAAAAATACTTGTTCAAATGCAAAATTGAAATGAAACTTCACACATCGCCCCCCTCTAGTTCTCTACAAGATGTGGTTTCAGGCTGTGGGGAAAAAAACACCAGGATGACAAGTGTTTGAAACTGCTTATAATAATAACCTTGCATTTAAGTTACTTCACTTTGTCTGCTAAGTGCCATGAAATTAACTTGTAGAAAGTGAATTCCCAAATTGCCCCTGTTCATATCTATTCAGAAATAAAAGTCTCTACAGAAGAAAAGGTGGAGGAAAGTGGTGAAATTAGAAGCTGAACTATAGCTAGTGTCTGAAAAAGAAAAAGGTTATGATGATCCCTGCCCTTATTCAGCAACAGCAGCCTGTCCTTCGCGTCTTTAAACCTGGCAAGAGTAATATTGGTTCTGGTAAAATGCATTTAAAAAAAAAAATCAAATTCAAAGTAATAAAATGTGAAGATATATTGTCACACAGCTGGTAATAGTCCCTTATGTCCAGTGTGAAAGGAGAACAGTTACTAGAATGCTTGACTTGAGAAATTTTATTCTTTGACTGCAGGAGCCAAATCCATCAGGGCTTTCTTTCCTTCCTTTTTCCATCTTCATCCTGAATTAAAAATAAAAAAGCCCTGTAGTGTTGTAGCACCTCTTAATCTTTTGCTGGTAGAGTGTTGTTAGCAGTTCTTATGAAAATTTTTATTTTGTTTCACAATCTGATATTTCTTCTTTTTAGTAACTCCAAATTAGTCTATTAAATTGGAGGAGGATTCTTCTCAAAATGCTTCTTTTGCCGACTGATGGGAGTGTAAAATGTGTAATCTGAATTACAGACAATTTGTTTAGAGTTGACCACTGTATTTGCTGCAGAGGAAAAAGTCTCCCAACTCTGTATCTTTCAGGGTGATGTATTAATCTTTGCAGCCCAGTGGGGTAATTCAGAGATGCCTGGCTTTGGTGTCATCAGTATCCAGCCTCATCTCCAGTCAGGCGTTCAGTGGCTGAGTCCAAGTAGGAGGCTAGCTATGCAGTAGGATTTGGAGACTGCTGTGTTCTTCATAATGTGTGTGTGTGTCTGTGTGGGCCGGGGGGGAAAGAAGTCCTTCTACCTCTGCATTAGAAGGCTTCCTAAGAAGAGCTTGATTTGCACGAGGTTCAACATGTTCCTTTGATGCGTAGCTTGATGAGGAGCTGTGGTAAGAAATTGAGCACATGGGCAGGGTCAACAAAAGGACAACAAATACTGTGGTGGAGGAGAAGAGAAGGAGGAAGCATATTGTTGGAAAGAAAGTGGGGGAAGCAGAGGTGAAGAGGCGACTAGCTTAAGTTTTAATCTGTATGTGGTAGAGTCTGACCTGCTCAGCTCTCCAGGCGTGCTGGCAAGCACGACTCACAACAAACGGACGCCTCTGCTTGGCTCAGCGCTGATGTTGCCAAGCCCAGTGCCTGGCCTGCCTTAGTATAGATGCTGTGTGCTGTTGTTTTCCAGGTGCTCCAGCTGGCTCTGGCATGCTCACCACATCCCTGGCACTGTGCTGCGCCAATGCAACTGAACTGCTTTGGAACTTGGGGACAGCATAAACACAACCATGTCTGACTTCATGGACTTTGTTGGGTCCGCTGTTCTATCTTCTGTTTATTTAGGTTGGAAGAGACCTTCAATATCCCAAAATCCAACCATCAACCTACCAAGTCTCATCAGTAAACCATGTCCCTTAGTGCCACATCCACGCTTCTCTTAAATACTTCCAGGGATGGGGACTCCGCTATTTCCCTGGACAGCCTGTTCTGATGCTTGACCAGCCTCTGCATGAAGAAATTCTTCCTAATGTCCAATCTAAACCTCCCCTTATGCAACTTGAGGCCATTTCCTCACATCCTATCACTTTTTACCTGCGATGTGAGAAAAGAGACCAACACCCTCCTTGCTGAAACCTCCTTTCAGGTAGTTGTAGAGAACAATGAGGTCTCTCCTCAGTCTTCTTTTCTCCAGACTAAGCAACCCTAGGTCCCTCAGCCACTCTTCATAACTCTTGTTTTCTACTCCCTTCACCAGCTTCGTTGCTCTTCTCTGCACATGCTCAAGCAGCTCAATATCCTTCTTGTAGTGAGAGGCCCAAAACTGAACGCAGTGCTGGAGGTGCAGTCTCACTAATGCTGCATGGCAGTGGCATGTTTAGCTGGCTGTCAAATAGCACCTCCAGGACCTTTTCTGCTGTGTTAGTCTACCACACTGCCACAGCAGACCATTTCCCGTTGGTTTAATCTACCCATAAGTGTATGCTGGCTAATGGCGCGCTAGTGTTTTCAGGAACAAAGCTGTGCTGCAAGCAAAGTCTGGCCTGAGAGCTACCCCTAGGCTGCCTGGTTTAATCCATCGCTGTGACAGTTTCCTTGCAGCTCTAGAGGATGTTTGAGATAGTCTTCCAGCACTGATGGGTTTACTGCACCAAATGGGGTGCTGGGTGAAGCACCTGCTGTTCTTCCTGCAGTGCTATAGCACACCAAGCCCAAAGCAGGCTGCTGAGTCTGAGCTTCACCTTAACTCTTGGAAATTCATTTCTGGGTTTTTGTTTTACACTTTGGACAAGATTTTAACTTCAGGAAATTCTCTGTCAGCTTGTGGGTAGTGGAGAGTTGAGATTTGGGTGCAGGTCTGCTGCTTTACTGCTTGTTTCTGACTCAGACCTTTCTCCTGAGTCTTTCTCTGTTGCTCTTTTCCTTCTCACTCATTCCCAGTGCACGTTTAATTCTAGAGGATTTAACTCTTTGTTTTATCCTTAGGCCTCACTACAGCAAAAATGTTGGTGGTTTTAATGAAAGTGGTAGCTAAACAGAGGAACCAGGTACAGAAGTGAGTTATCTTAGCTTAATAAGCTTCCAGACATCAGCTGAACTGTGGTAATTAAGTGCACTCCTAGCCTGTGGCAAACACAGGACAAAACCCACGAACATAGATTTTTGGTGGTAAACATTTTCTGCTAAAGCAGTTTATTTTCTGTCTCTCATGTTAAGAGAGCTGGGAAGACTCAGGCAGTGTAAAATATTAAGCCCCAGTAATTCACTTTTGTGTCTGAGCTGTAAACTGGTAAGATGCTGCTGCTCATAAAGATGGAAAGCCAGAGCCCCAAACCCACACACAAGATTTGTACATCTCCTGGGCATGACTGAGGTCTAGTGCTGGGGCTGTCAGTTATCGTTAGCATCTGGCTGCCTGTGCACTGCAAAGTACAGGTACCTAACCTACAGGACGGTTGTTGTCTGCTCACTGGGATATGGCGTCTTGTAGCCCTTCAATTTGGCAGCTTTCATGGTGCTTAGCAGCATATGGCTGCTCCATCAGGCATGGGAACCTCTGTGGAAATAATATTTTGTGGTGGCATTGACTTGACTGCTCACAAACAATTGCTGGTACTGGAATTCGAAGTTCAGCATAGTGTGTCTTTGAAGACTCTATGATTGTCCTTGGCAATTTGCTCCTTTTCTTTTTCTCTTGAAGTCAGTCAGTCTTAACATACTATTTAATGCAGTATTTCATCTATATCTTTCCCCTTATAAGTTAAGCATATATATTAAGCACATATATTATGGAAAGAGGAAAGAGTATGCGCATACATACCCACAGGCATGCACGTAAACATGTGCAAGTACGTCTGCGTGCCTGTGTATTTTTCCCTCATGCTTCTCTTTTCATCGATTACTGAATATAAACGATCCTTTTCCTTTCAGTGGTTCATATGCAGATGAACCTCTGTATATGGAGCCCCACAGGGGCTCCCTTGAGTCCTTCCTCTAGGCTGAACTGGCCCATTTTTTTCCCCCAAAGCTTTAGTCATTTGTGTTGCTCTCCCTTGCACGCTCCTTGGTTTCTGGCTCTTACTGAATGCAGACAGCACATTACCTAGCAGAGCGAAATATTTAGCTTTCAGCTTTGTGGCATTCATATACTGATGCACCAGCACTATAAAACACAATGGAACTGGAAATAGTTTATAACAGTGATTACTTTTGTAACTCTTTAAACTATTTTACACTTCATTTGGAAGGCTCCCCAGTGGTAGCTGGCTGGAGTGGGCTTGAGGAAAAACTGAAGGGCACAGCTCTGCAAAAAACATTGGTGAACAGCAGTTCTCATGCATTTATTCAACTTTGGAAATTATCAATTTTATATAAACCTAAAAGAAAGTAGAATCACAGAATCATTTAGGCTGGAAAAGACCTCAAAGATCATCCAGTCCAACCTTCAACCTAGCCAATTCCACCATTAAACCATGTCACTAAGCTCTGAATCCAGACATTTTTTGAAGACCTCCAGGGATGGTGACTCAACTACTTCCCTGGGCAGCCTATTCCAATACTTCACAACCTTTTCAGTGAAGAAATTTTTCCTAATATCCAACCTAAACCTCCCCTGGCGTAACTTGAGGTCATTTCCTCTTGTCTTATCAGTTGACGTTTGGGGGGAGGGACCAACCCCCACCTTGCTACAGCCTCCTTTCAGGTAGTTGTACATAGTGATAAGGTCTCCCCTGAGCCTCCTTTTCTCCAGGCTAAACAACCCCAGCTCCCCTCAGCCGCTCCTCATAAGACTTGTTCTCCAGACTCTTCACCAGCTTTGTTGCCCTTCTTTGGACACACTCCAGCACCTCCATGTCCTTCTGGTAGCGAGGGGCCCAAAACTGAACACAGCATTCTAGGTGCGGCCTCACCAGAGCCGAGTACAGGGGGACAATCACTTCCCTAGTCCTGCTGGCCACACTACCTCTGATACAAGCCAGGATGCTGATGGCCTTCTTAGCCACCTGAGCACACTGCTGGCTCATATTCAGCCGGCTATTGACCAGTACCCCCAGGTCCCTCTCCGTTGGGCAGCTTTCCACCCACTCTTCCCCTAGTCTGTAGCGTTGCCTGGGGTTGTTGTGCCCCAGATGCAGGACCTGGCACTTGGCCTTGTTGAACCTCATACAGTTGGCCTCAGCCCATCGGTCCAGCCTATCCAGATCCTTCTGTAGAACCTTCCTACCCTCGAGCAGATCAACACTCCCACCCAACTTGGTGTTGCCTGCAAACTTCCTAAGGCTACACTCGATCCCCTCATCCAGATCATTGATAAGGATATTGCAGAGAACTGGCCCCAGCACTGAGCCCTGGGGGACTCCACTAGTAACTGGCCTCCAACTGGATTTAACTCCCCTCACCACGACTCTTTGGGCCCGGCCACCCAGCCAGTTTTTAACCCAGCGAAGCATACGCCTGTCCAAGCCATGAGCAGCCAGCTTCTCCAGGAGAATGCTGAGGGAAACAGCGTCAAAAGCCTTACTGAAGTCTAGGTAGACCATATCCACAGTCTTTCCCACATGCACTAACAGGGTCACCTTGTCATAGAAGGA
>VXAL01007550.1:27590-40766 GCA_013399475.1 Chauna torquata | reverse complement strand
TAAATGCTTATTTAGAGGACCTTTTGGAATGATTTCACAGAAAAAGGTGGTATGCAGTTGTAATGCTGCAGTATTAACCGATATTTTGCCAAACATCTGGGGTTCTTCATTTATATCAAAATAAGAAAGAAAAAAAGGTAACTATGAAAGGTTTTGTTCCTCGTGTCCTTATACTAAGAAAATTGTTATCAAGCATAACGTGATTTTTAGCTATGCTGGAACTACAGAAGGAGGAAGGTAATTAAATACCTACTTTTTCTGTGCTTATTAGTTTCCCCTGTGTTTGGAAATATTTTTCTTTTTGCAACTTCTACAACCTCACTTTAATAAACCAAAAACAATCAAAGTACAGGGCATTTTCTTAGAGTTTAATGACTCAAAGCATTGAATCATTAACCTTAACTGATCATTAATTCCCAATTTAATGTCCTGAGCTGAGGTCATTATCAAAATTATAAGCTTGACAATTTGTTTGGTTTGAGATTTTTCATTTTCCTTAATAAAAACTAAATCATCACATGTTCACAACTACAAGAAAAACAGCTGTATACAATATAATATTATCTTATTCCAGCTCACAGAACCAAATTTAGTGTCTTCCCTTTTCCTTTGAAATTTCCCTTGTAATTTACAATAAAAACTAAACATACCATGAATACACATAAAACTGATAAAAATTATAGACAAAAATGATCTGATTTAAATGGAGTGTGTCTAATATATTCACACACCAAAAAATGCCAATTTGTAAGAAAACTTTAATGGCTTAATTTAAATACCTATGCTGATGCACTGCTCTCAAACCACAGCTGTGATATGAGTATGGAAGGTTCTGACAACAGCATAAAAAAAAATTAAAAAAACAAAAGCAGAGGGCTATGCACAAAGTACCAGTGACTTCCAAGTCTTTTAAAAAAAGGCAATATCACTCCTGCAAAGATTCTCTTTGATGAATTAGTGCTTACTGTGAAACAGTCATGGTAAAGGCAGAATTACTTTGTCTCAGGATGCAATTTTTGGAAATGTACACAAGAGGAGGAAAGCCACCCCTCTTTAAAGCCTAAGAGAAAACACCCATGGACTGACTCAGTAAACTAAGGTCAGCAGCAAATTGTAGGTAAGTGACACTGAAATATCAAAGGCAAAACTCTTCCTTCAGTCACCTTCTACATCAAGTTCATTGTGATGCTCTACGCAAAAGGGCCATTGTATAAATGAGCATAGGCATAATAAAAAGGCATAAATGAGCCCAGTAACACAACTTTACCCTGTGATTTATCGCAAACTTTACTGAATAAGTAAAGTATTTGTGTGAAGTTCTAAACTCCTAATTCCAATCCAATTAACAATATTTAAATGTAATTTCTGAGAAGTAAACTTTTTTATCCTCATACAATTATTAAGTGACATTCAGCAACTCCAGTTTATTATAACAAGACTTTTATCTGTTTACAAAATGTCTTTTCCATTATGACAAGGGGGAAAAAACAAACGTAAGACTTTTTTCTTGAAGTCTGGAAGATCTGATTTAGAGTCACAGCAAATGATGTAATATACAATTAAAATGAGTAAAGCTCTGATTGGTTAAACGAAGCACACCCTGATTATCCCCAGTAACTGATTAAATAACAGCATTTGTCTTAATCTGTTATTTATGTTCCTAGACTAAAATATTACCATTTTATAAGATCTGTTTTCAAACAATAAGAATTGCAAGTTTTGTATGAATCATTATCAAAGTTGTGAAAAAAGATACGTAAAAATTACTTTAAAAAATAACTTTGATTCTAGTTTGAAAACCTGCATGTTTTGTAGTTCATTATAATTTTTATAGCTATGATACACTTTTTAAAAAAAAAAGTTAAAAGTATACCAAATGAGTTTAAGTACCATAAACAGAATGATAAAAATAACTTAATGAATCATTTTGTTAGCATTGTTACTAAACTCGTGTATAGCAAAAATCTACTTATTTTTACATTAGGACAAGTTCACTTTAATTCCAAGATAAGAAACCTGCTTCAAAGTACTCAAATTCCTACTTCTTATCAAAATCAGACAGTTTGTCTTCAGCATGAAAATAAAATATAATTTAAATAGGTATGAGCTTATTTTTTTAATGCAAAAGATATATTAAAATGCCAGAGCAATGTAAGCCATTCTTCTGGCTGACTTCACTGAGATATAAAAATTAACATTTAAAAGCTATTGATAATACTCCTTTTGCCCACTCATATTTAGATTTAACATCTAAACTTTTATATAAATTTAAAAAATATTGTAAGATTTTGGTTTCTATCTGAATAAAATCATCAGAACTAAAACATTGGTTCTTCTAAAGACATGCTTGACTTAAGGTAATGATTATTATCTCAATGGGTAAACAAAGCAAAGCCAACTCATTTTGATTTTGAAGATGACAACAGTTTGGATTTTTTGGAGGTGAGGTAAACAGTCCGAAGTGCCAAAACCCAAAAAGCCAACATGTGAATGTCTAGGGTCATAGTACATAGAAAACTAGGAGTCTTTTGGGACTCTGTAAGAAGACAGTAGAAGAAGAGGACCAGTGTCTGGAAGTCATGGGTGGTCTTCCTTTTTACCATTTCATTCTTTGAGGCTTAAATTAGAAAGGGTAGAAATTAGTTTCAACAAAGCCTTAAGGAAGCCACAATGATTAATTGTTTTAAAGAGCTGAGAAGAAGTCAAAGGAGAAGTTACCAGTTCTTTGTTTACCCATTAAAAAGGAGATGCAATATAAACATTGTCACTCTTTTATAAATATATAAGTAAGAAGTTTTCCTCTCTAAAACTTAAGTTCTCTTGTGTGAGATTTCTTAACATGTGTTGAGGAAAATGAAAACTTGCTACAGGACTGAATATCACTAACTTAGCACTCAGTTTTGAAGTGAAACACCTAAAAACATTTAGATCTCTCGAAACTTGTGTGCCTTACATAGGCTCATGTAAGCTTCATATCAACATTTTCAGTCTTCTTCAGGGCTTAAAAGATATTCCCACAGACAACTGAGCTTTACATTTGTAGACAATCATCACGATTTACATTTATAATATACCATTACGTCACAGGAGACCTAAAGGTGCATACTGATGAAACTTGAAACTCTCAAAAAGAGAAAGAACGATTTTCTTCATTAGCATCAGCTAACTAGATACTCAGAAGTCTTTCCAGAAACCCTGAACGTAAATCCATTTTTTGTGAGATTTGTAATTCATCCCTTTAACTATCACAAGTACTTCAAACAATACTATGGCTGCAGTATTTTCATCTTTGAAGGAAAGAGCATATATGTCTTCTGCACTGTGACTGGCTCGAAAGGTATAAAACAAAAGAAGCAACTGAGAGGATGTTGTCCTAAAATACAGCAAGTTCTCTGAATGGAGAATAGTTCTTTTTTCGTCTTCTGACCAGCATATCAGTCCTACATCTTTCTTGTGTTATTGAATCTAGAGAGCAACAGATGGCTGAATTAAAGAATGAAAATGGAAGAATCGATGGTTAATATTAGATAAAATGTTGTGCTTTGATTATAAAGTTTTATGCATCTCCAATTGTATTATTAAACTATGAGCTCGCTCCTAGAAATCACTTTGATACTGTAAAACAATTAAAAGCAGATGTAATCAGCAGAAGATCTGATCCAGCACAATCATGTGGAAAGAAGTGAAGGAAGAATAGTAATGGGTCTAACTGCAGTCTTTAAAAGTAAGCGGACTTTTCATTCTGCACTTTTCACTATCTACCAGAAGACAGCCATAGCTTTAAAATTTAAGGGTCTCAGTCTTGAAAGCCTTAAATACATAGAACTTCCACTGATTTCTATTAGAATTCTGAGCACAAAGGAAGATATTGGCTCAAAAACAGCTTAAATTCTTCATGAGTAGTACATACCTCTCAGAGCATGTTACTAGCATTTTATAGATGACATTGTATGGCAAAACATATACTATAAAAGAAAAAGAGTGTGCAACACAGCTGAGATAACACCCTGATTAGACGTTTATCTTTCCAAAGTCCTGAGTTTGAGGAATAATTGTGTAAAATTAACTCTAGATGAACAAAATTTCATTCTTTAATATCACCTTTGTTCAATGCATGAGGTATCCCTAAAGAGAACAGCAACTCTAAGCAGCTCTAAGCCAAAGCTCTAAGCTTTGGCCTTTCTAGCTAAAACTAATAAATTTCAGGGCCAGTTTTCTACATTTAGGGCTACAGCTTTATTTTTCACCTTGTCTGTGCACAGAAATATTGTCCTCATTTGAAACTGAGCAAACATGATGCAGTGGCCAGGCAGTTTCATAATCAGTAATTTGGGGTGAGGGTGGAGGGGAAGCTATACTCAGGAGGTGATAGGCAGCAAATGTGTAACAAGCATTTGGCATGTTTATTTAATGTATTTTTTATGTTCTTAGAACTGCTTAGAACAGCTTTGAATATCAACTTCAATTTTAGCTACATCAGCATTTATGCATCTCATTTAGGTACATATTGAAAATCTAGGCTTTATTTCTCAGTTGCTCTACCTCCCTTCAGTGCTTCAAAGCTAGCAGGCTGACACAGAATTTTTGACCTCAAAGGATTTGGTTCAATGAAATTTAGGTGAAGAGCCACTGGAAGTCGTTATTATGTACTCGCAATATGACAAGCTCTGCAATAGGACTGAGGATGTCACAGCCTGAGGCTACTGGCTGACTTGAAGCAAAGACAGGGATAACATGTGACAACCTGTAACCAAATACAGTGGACACTTCCTCCATGGTATACAAGGTAATTCTGTTTTTGTGATAGCTTCCATGCTGCTCTCATTGTCATACATGCAGCCTTCACAATAAGACATGAGCCAAGGGCATGTCAATTCTGAAAAATAAGGCCTAGAAAGACCAGCTAAACCTTTTGTGTAATTTAATTCCTTTGGTTGGAAAACACTTTCTTGCTAAGGTAACCTTCATAAATATTTCTAATGCACTGAACTAGCATTTTAAAGGCAAAAAATAGCACCATATGATGATCCAAACCCTATACTGTACTATTTTAAAAGTTTTCTCCTTCCAATCTCACTCAAGAACAAAGCAAAAGAATGCAAGTCTGAGATTGGGCATATATCTATTTCAGCTGTTAGTAAAACAAACATTAGAAATCACACCATGTCCTTTTTACATGCAGCAGTCATATAAAACAATAAAACTCTCAGTGCAATTACCTTAAAATTATTTTTCTTCTCACAGTTAAACAGAAAATGTTCTCACGCAATAATTAGTGTTGAACTCATGATATATTAGAAAGATTTATTGAGACAGCAAACAATGCTGATAAAAACAAATACAGAGATCTGTTTAAAAATCTTCACAAAAGGAGTATACGAATGATCTTCAAAAGAATTAGATTGTGCTATAAGACTGACTAGTGGAGAAAGCATCCTGATGGAATGTTACTACATTTCAGCAACAGAACACCCTACTGCTATTTTTAAAACAAAATGGTCAAAAATGGATATTTGATCAGAAATGCAGTGCCAGTTTATGAGTAGAAGTAATTAAGCCAAATGACACAAAATATATTGAATTCTGTATACCTTTCCAAAGCCATGTATTGTAGTAATACATGAGCACTAGTTAGTACCAGGATATTGCACTTTTTGGTGGTTAGAGAAGACCTTGTTGAATTATTTCTTTTCCTAATAGACAAGTCACGTACATATCATGCCACTTCCATCTTTCTCAACACTGCAGCTAAAATCACTCTGCATTTCATCAAGACTGGGAATATTCTTGGTACAAGAGTCCAAGGTACAAGATACAAGAGTGCAAGAATATATATTACAGCACTACCTGTATCTATATCTTGATACTAGAAGTCATGCCACAAACACAACGAAAGAATCTAAGAAAAAGATTCTGTTTGACTGACCATGCTACTTGAATATATGAATGACCCAAAGGGCAAGAAAGGAAATAAAAAACCATTCAGAAATCCAAGTGTTACTGGAGTAAATTACAGTATCAGATTTGAATACAGCTGTGATTGTACATGAGTTTAAAATATTGCTGCAATGTGACTGTTCTCTTAATGCAATTGAGATCTGAAAGTTATCTACTGAAAAAGAAAGATAAAAAAAATTAATCTAATTCTATTGGGTGGCAGAATTATGATGTCAGAAGTAAATTAATCCAAAAAGTTAGCTGTTTCATGTAATTAGCTGAAACACTAGATCTGCCCGAAAGTTCTTAAAACATTTAAGTACGTTGGCTCTCATGACTATGTAATAACTGTGAAACACAAGTGTCTGATGATGACAGCCATACAGTCTAGGTTTGTGGTGGTTTTATCCAGCTGAGCAGCAGAACTCCACCACAACCACTCTCTCACTCCCCCTTCTCAAAGAAAGAGGGGAAGAAAAGACGATGGACAAGGGCTCAAGGACTGAGATAAGGACAAGAAAGTTACTCACCAATTACTGTCACGGGCAAAACAGACTCAACACAGGGAGATTAATATAATTTATTACTATCCCTAGCAAACTAGAGCAGTGAGAAACTAAAAGCAAACTAAAAACACCTTCCCCCCACCCACCCTCTTCTACCTCCTCCCCCGAGCGGCGCAGGGGAACGGGGAATGCGGGCTGTGGTCAGTCCATATCGCTTCGTCTCTGCCACTCCTTCATGGTCACTCTCTCTTACCCTGCTCCAGCGTGGGGTCCCTCCCACGGGATGCCGTCCTTCCTGAATGGATCCTGCATGGGCTTCCCACAGGCTGCAGCTCTTCAAGAGCTGCTCCAATATGGGTCCGTACCACGGGGTCCATCCTTCAGGAGCAAACTGCTCCAGCATGGGTCCCCCACGGGTGGCAGCTCCCACCGGATCACCCGCTCCTGCATGGACTCCTCTCCATGGGCTGCAGGTCCGGCCCGGAGTCTGCTCCTGCGGGGGCTCTCCATGGGCTGCAGCCTCCTTCAGGCCAGATCTACCTGCTCCACCGTGGGCTCCTCCATGGGCTGCAGCATGGAGATCTGCTCCGCCGTGGTACACCATGGGCTGCAGGGCGACAGCCTGCTCCACCGTGGTCCTCACCACAGGCTGCAGGGGAACTTCTGCTCCGGTGCCTGGAGCAGTTCCTCCCCTTCCTTCTTCACTGACCTTGGTGTCTGCAGGGCTCTTTCTCACTCCTCTCTCCCAGCTGCTGTTGCACAGCAGTTTTTTCCCTTTCTTAAATCTGCTTTCCCAGAGGCACAAACAACATTGCTCATTGGTTCAGGTCTGGCAAGTGGTGCATCCCTTTTGGAGCCAGCTGGAGCTGGCTCCTATCTGACATGGGGCAGTTTCTGGAATTTTCTCACAGAAGCCACCCCTGTGGCCCCCCTGCTACCAAACCTTTACCACATAAACCCAATATAAGAGTATAAAATAAGTCTGAATGAACAATGAAATGCAATTTATCAAAAAAAACTCATGCACAAATTCAAACCAGATTGATACATTTTTACTTAATACGAATGTTGCATCAGAAAAAGTAGTCAGATTACCCAGCAACAGCATAGAAATCACAGCACTATAGATCCTGAGAAAGTTATTTATGAATATTGGCAATAGCAACAAGAAAAGCTTGCAAAATCAGATTTTTTTCCTCTATTCACAATACTATCTTTTCAGAATAATTCATGCAACTACCAAAAAAAAAAAAAAAAAAAAAAAGTAAAANAAAAAAAAAAAAGTGTAAAAAAAGCAGTTTTCTAAAATATGTTTCCCACAAATTCTCTTTCTGTCAAGTTATAGGATGACTTTTCCATTTCACTCAACCTTACAGCATAAACCACACCCCTAATTTAAATATACAAGATAAATGATTTCTTCTGTGTTATTCACCCACATAAAACCCCAAACTACAACAGAGGCAAAGCCTATTTTTTCCTCAACTCTTTTAATCTTTTATTAGCTTTTTAGTTCCAAAAACATCCCCTCAAAACTACAACTACTATGTATATTACAAGAATGTCAACCATGGCACTAATAGGCCCGAAAGGTAGTTTTGATCCATAATGATGCTATCTAAAAGAATTTTAAGCTTCATTAAAAGAAGAAGAAGAAGGAAGAAGAAGGAAGAAGAAGGAAGAAGAAGGAAGAAGAAGGAAGAAGAAGAAGAAGAAGAAGAAGAAGAAGAAGAAGAAACAAAGTTTCTACTTCAAGTTGCTGAGATGATTCCTTATGTGAAACAAGTGTAACTGATGTGGTTATGTCTGTTAGAGTCTGCAAATGGCCTGAAACTATGATTTAAATGTATGAACTTTAGTTGGAATGAACAGTCCTGCTTCAAGACTTGTTTTCTAACCATCTGCATTCATCTCTGCATATAACTTGCACATGTAATTAGGCTCAAAGCAGAACTGGGCCATACAACTGCACACCCCTCTTTTGAACACATGTACAACCATACATACATAATGTAAGTGAATATTTTCATTTAAGAAATTTTTGTTGTTTAGAAAAATAACATCTGATTCATTTTCCAGTAGGAGATACCAGGCAGAAGCTGCCATTTTGAGTTCCGTTAAAAAAAAAAAAGAAAAAAAACACCTACATAATAAATAAGACCACTATGGCTCAAGAGTTGGTGCTCATTACCACCTGAAGTAAAAATACTTAAACATTTCAATATTGATTTAAGCTAAAATAAGAAAGAATAAAAATATTACACTACTCACGTAAGTATTTTATGAAAATAATCTGGTTCTCCTGCCAATCTTTTAATTAAAATGCTATTCTTATTCATAACAGTTGATAATGGAGTTCTATCATATAACTGTATCCACTGTAATATCTGAATGCATTCATCACTTAATTGGCCACAATTCTTCACATGAAATGCTGAAACAAGTGAACTGTCACCCTTTTAATGAAGCTGCCTATATCTTATGCCCTTTGCCCTTTAAAAAACTATTTATACTCAAAATGAAAAATTTTGTTCTGGCTTCTGCCAGAGACTGTGGTTAATGTTCACTGCCCTTTATTCACCCTATTTTTAATTCTGCAAATCCACATTTGTTAACTCTATGCTTCCAAGGAATTGCTGGAATCACCTAAACAAAAGCTTAAAAGTGACTTTCAATGTAAATTTGAGAGTCACAATAGTGATATGAAATACTGGAAACACTCTCCATTAGTCTATACAGTTATAAGTGCATAGCTGATGTGACAGATTTATGATAACGTTACAGCACCCACTACAAATAAAGAATTTAAACCTTTAAATAAGGCATTTTGTACTTATGTATAAATACATATCTACTAGATGAGTACTATGCATTAAAATGACAGGCTTCTCTGAATACATGAAAGGTCAGAGTGAGATATTTCTGTTGGGTAGCACTGTACAAGTAACTGGTGAAATGAATATACTCTTTGAGTACTCTTCTATCTGATATCGGTAAGTCCTAAACTTACAACACTCAGTGCAATCTTAATCACCAATGTCAAATCACTAAAATACACATCAACCAAGAGATACAAGAGGGCTGGTTACCCTTGTAGGTACCCTTTAGTTTGTAAACCCTTGTGGGTTCACTTGTTGTGCTTTACTTCCAAAAGACAGCACATATGGACACGTAGGGAAAAAATAAACTGTAGCATATTCCAGGAAAAAATCCCCTATTTGTATATCCAGTGCCCGAAAATTTCCTGTTTGTGAAATCAAGATCCCAAGTGTGTTACACTGTTTCAGTCTTCTAAGTCTAGACGTAGCCTTGCTTGGCCTGTATATCCTATTATGGAACGCAGTAAAATAAACGTATATTTCATTCTCCCAGTGAAAGGCAAAGAACAGAAACAATCACCAAATCCCACTTCCCAATTTCTTTGTAGAGCAGTATCTAGAACCATATGAAGGGTAGCACAATTTTGCCTGCTGAGCAGCAGTATTATAGCAATTTGGAAAACAGAAAATACCAATCCAAGACTCCCAAGTTCTAAAAAAGTAAATGTAAATTTTGTCCTATCAGAAATGTCTTCTACTAATGTGCTGTCCTAGGGAAACACTGAGAAGTTAATCAGTCATTTCTGTTAAGCAGTACAAGTACTATGCTTTGCAAGTACAAGTACCATGTTTTTGATAACAGAAGTGACAAATGTATCCACTATTTGTAAGGTTTATTATTATTATTATTATTATTATTATTATTATTATTATTATTTCTTTGTAATTCTGATAATGCCGTCTGTGTGAACCTTCATGCCTTACAGCCCTAAGGATGATAACAAAGAACAATCTGCTTGACCAAATCACCTGTTTTCTCTGTTGTGGGTAAGTAGTTCTGGCATACCTGGACAGATTTCTGTGGTAATGGATGAAGTTCTTAGGGAAAAAAAAAAAAAAAAAAGAGCAGAAGAAAGAATAGGAATCAAATCAGGCATTATCCTGTTCAGAAACACACTTGGTTATATGCTTGGTTAAAGGCCAGAGTGATGTCTTCAGGACTTTATAGCTTTCTGATACAAAAGCACACCCAAAATTGAACTGGACAGTGTCTTTATGCAGTCTTCAAAAAGTTTAACAATATTTGAGGAATAGGGTAGGGTAAAAAAACAACAAATTAGTAAAAGTGTGTCACAATCAATTATCCTTCATTAAATTTTCTTGACTTGGTATCAGATATACTCTGTTTCAAAAGAACTGAATAAAGAGGACAGTATAATGTTTCTAATGCTGTGTTTTCATTATACTGCGGTTTAAAACAGATAAAAGTGTTACAATTTTTAAGCAGCAGCTTCCAAGCATAAAGGCTTAGATATGCAAAAGGAGTGGTACAGTAAAGTAGTCGTCTGTTCCAATTTATCCATTTATTCACTTAAGAAGACTTAAGAAGAAAATATGACAAGACATGCCTTAGACTCCTGGACATCAGAGAGTTAGTCCTCACAAAAGCTTTCTCACTCACATATTCTACTCTTTAGGCAGAACATATAGTGTGGCAGACTCTCCACAGACGAGAGACTCTCCACAGCGAATGCTGTGTTCTCACACATGGGAGTCTCTAGGCTGATATTCCCAAGACAGTAAGTGTTGTGCTGGCCGGGATAGAGTTAACTTTCCCCACAGCAGCCCATACAGTGCTGTGCTCTGCACTTGTAGGNGAAGAAGAAGAAGAAGAAGAAGAAGAAGAAGAAGAAGAAACAAAGTTTCTACTTCAAGTTGCTGAGATGATTCCTTATGTGAAACAAGTGTAACTGATGTGGTTATGTCTGTTAGAGTCTGCAAATGGCCTGAAACTATGATTTAAATGTATGAACTTTAGTTGGAATGAACAGTCCTGCTTCAAGACTTGTTTTCTAACCATCTGCATTCATCTCTGCATATAACTTGCACATGTAATTAGGCTCAAAGCAGAACTGGGCCATACAACTGCACACCCCTCTTTTGAACACATGTACAACCATACATACATAATGTAAGTGAATATTTTCATTTAAGAAATTTTTGTTGTTTAGAAAAATAACATCTGATTCATTTTCCAGTAGGAGATACCAGGCAGAAGCTGCCATTTTGAGTTCCGTTAAAAAAAAAAAAGAAAAAAAACACCTACATAATAAATAAGACCACTATGGCTCAAGAGTTGGTGCTCATTACCACCTGAAGTAAAAATACTTAAACATTTCAATATTGATTTAAGCTAAAATAAGAAAGAATAAAAATATTACACTACTCACGTAAGTATTTTATGAAAATAATCTGGTTCTCCTGCCAATCTTTTAATTAAAATGCTATTCTTATTCATAACAGTTGATAATGGAGTTCTATCATATAACTGTATCCACTGTAATATCTGAATGCATTCATCACTTAATTGGCCACAATTCTTCACATGAAATGCTGAAACAAGTGAACTGTCACCCTTTTAATGAAGCTGCCTATATCTTATGCCCTTTGCCCTTTAAAAAACTATTTATACTCAAAATGAAAAATTTTGTTCTGGCTTCTGCCAGAGACTGTGGTTAATGTTCACTGCCCTTTATTCACCCTATTTTTAATTCTGCAAATCCACATTTGTTAACTCTATGCTTCCAAGGAATTGCTGGAATCACCTAAACAAAAGCTTAAAAGTGACTTTCAATGTAAATTTGAGAGTCACAATAGTGATATGAAATACTGGAAACACTCTCCATTAGTCTATACAGTTATAAGTGCATAGCTGATGTGACAGATTTATGATAACGTTACAGCACCCACTACAAATAAAGAATTTAAACCTTTAAATAAGGCATTTTGTACTTATGTATAAATACATATCTACTAGATGAGTACTATGCATTAAAATGACAGGCTTCTCTGAATACATGAAAGGTCAGAGTGAGATATTTCTGTTGGGTAGCACTGTACAAGTAACTGGTGAAATGAATATACTCTTTGAGTACTCTTCTATCTGATATCGGTAAGTCCTAAACTTACAACACTCAGTGCAATCTTAATCACCAATGTCAAATCACTAAAATACACATCAACCAAGAGATACAAGAGGGCTGGTTACCCTTGTAGGTACCCTTTAGTTTGTAAACCCTTGTGGGTTCACTTGTTGTGCTTTACTTCCAAAAGACAGCACATATGGACACGTAGGGAAAAAATAAACTGTAGCATATTCCAGGAAAAAATCCCCTATTTGTATATCCAGTGCCCGAAAATTTCCTGTTTGTGAAATCAAGATCCCAAGTGTGTTACACTGTTTCAGTCTTCTAAGTCTAGACGTAGCCTTGCTTGGCCTGTATATCCTATTATGGAACGCAGTAAAATAAACGTATATTTCATTCTCCCAGTGAAAGGCAAAGAACAGAAACAATCACCAAATCCCACTTCCCAATTTCTTTGTAGAGCAGTATCTAGAACCATATGAAGGGTAGCACAATTTTGCCTGCTGAGCAGCAGTATTATAGCAATTTGGAAAACAGAAAATACCAATCCAAGACTCCCAAGTTCTAAAAAAGTAAATGTAAATTTTGTCCTATCAGAAATGTCTTCTACTAATGTGCTGTCCTAGGGAAACACTGAGAAGTTAATCAGTCATTTCTGTTAAGCAGTACAAGTACTATGCTTTGCAAGTACAAGTACCATGTTTTTGATAACAGAAGTGACAAATGTATCCACTATTTGTAAGGTTTATTATTATTATTATTATTATT
>VXAL01007550.1:481-26486 GCA_013399475.1 Chauna torquata | reverse complement strand
TTTTTTTTTTTTTTCCCTTTTCCCTTTAATTAAATTATCCTTATCTCAGCCCTTGAGCCCTTGTCCATCATATTTTCTCCCCCTGTTCCACTGAGGAGGGGGAGTGAGCAAGCAGTTGTGGTGGAGTTCTGCTATTTAGCTGGGCAAAACCACCACAGCCTGAATCACCTTAAAGCAGAGAAGGAGACAATCCAAGACTTTGTCATCATTAGCAAATACTGCTTGTCCTCATCTCTCCCACTGTGTTGTGAGACTATCCACCACTGAAGTGGAGAAAAGCATAGTATGTAGATGGGTCAACTGTAGCTTCTGTGACTCTCTTATCAAATACTAAATGGTGAAAGACAAGTCTCCAGTCTACAGTCTCAACACAACACAACTGAGATCTGTAAGGCTGGTCATTATATAATCCACATACACAAACACTTATACATGTGTGTGTGTATATTTGTCTGTCTAGTATGCATATATAAGGACTGCAGTCCCTGCAGGTGATTAGTGGAGCACAGCAACATTAACACAATCATTTAAGAAATAAAATGAGCACCACAGTCAATTGAAAAAAAACAGATGTCATTTGCTAATGCATAACAAACCTAGAAGAGTGGTCAAGGGTAAATAGGGTAATACAGTTTACTCAGTACTCATTTGCACTCTATAAAGTGTCTTAATTCTCACATTTGCCAAACCAAGTAATTTCCCTTCTTTTTTTTCTTTTTTTTTTTTTAAATTATTATTTTTACATTACTGTTAAGACTTATACATCAACTCAGTCAATAGCAATGGTATGGTGAGACAACTTTTTCGAATGACCACCGACCTCTCTTATAAACCTCTTTGGGTAGACAGACCCTAAGAGCATGTGCCTTGCACCACCATCTTGGAAGATTAATGACACCTACTAAGTCAACAACATTATCTGCATGTTCCCCAAAGATCTTAAATTAAAATACACATTCATCCTGTACCAGCTTAGCATATGTGAAATTTCCTTTTCTTAATGAGATCACATTTCAAGATGAATAGAGGCAGGCAACTCTGGGAAATAACAAATACACACAGCGCTGTAAGCTAGTTTCCGTAACTAACACTGTCTTGAACGCCATTATCTCTTTGACTTGTGTAATAGTCAGATCTACAAGTAGCTTCACTTATCAAAAAGTGGCTTATGGGAATGGTACATAAAGGCCCTTATACACAAAAACATATTGTTGAAGTTTAAGCTAAGTCATAACCTTCAGAGTTCAGTCAAATGTTTGCACCACATTTTGCTTTACTGAATTTCTTTGTATTCATAAGGATAGCAAATTTGATTCTATATTGCAGCCATTACAAGCTTTACCTCTTTGAATGAAGTACTCTGCTGCAGAATTAGTTTTCTTAGAGTTCAAATGTAAAAAATACTAATCCTGTGGAAAATCATTCATCCTTTCTCTCTTTTTTTCTTACATATGTAACTAATGTGTTGATGTTAAGATTTAAACACTTTCATAATGATACAAGTCATTTACAACCTCACAATAAATGTTACACACATATGATGACATCAAAGATCACATTTTTTCATAAAAATGTTTCTTTATTTTATAACCTCAATACAAAGAAAATGCTTCAATGGACAGGTTATATTTTAAAGAAAAAGCAAACATACTTATTTCAACAGGCTTACTGTGAGTTAATTAAACTGAAAATTATGTAAACAAAAGTCATTATTATAAAAGCCAGTATGAAGTTTTAATTTTTCTATTGACCTAGTAACAAATTTAAAAGCTAACAGTTTGGGAGATCAAATTAAATGAATACAAACATTTTGTTTAATGACATCAGCAGTCAATGCAGAACATCTGTGTTTTACTTTAAAAGTGATCAGAAAATATTCTTTTGTTTACATTACAGATAGTCATAAGGTTTGTATTTCTGTGTTCAATTTAAGAGGAAAAAAGATCATACTACCTTCAGGGCCCAAGGAAGCAATATGTTACAAATGCAGGATTTCTCCTTTTTTTTTTCTGTTTTGTAACCATGGTAAAACAATAGAAATGAACTTTCCCTGAACCTTTCTCCTTTAATGGCCTGGGTCCATGTTGACCTACCAATGCAAGCTGGAACCTGATACTATCAAACTGACTGCTGCTAAAGCAATCAGATTCAGCAGAAACTATACATGGTGCATTATAATACTAATTTCAGCATCCCACAAAGCCAGTGCAAAGGCAAGCTATTAAAGTATTATATTCTATTGTTTAAATGTGAGATTAATTCAATAGCTTAAATGCACCCAAAAACACTGAACTAAATGGCAGACTGTAAAACTATATTTTTATTCTTTTATAATTATAATACTTTACCAAAGTAAAATTGCAGATAAGGTTCTATTTTCCCTTGTCCCTTAAAAAAAAAAAAAAGAAAAAGAAAAAAAAAAGAAAAAACACTGGATGAATTATTAGTAAACAGGTGATTTGAGACACTACAGGTTCATAAGATCCTGCATTTGAATGAGGCATGTAATTAAATTATCAGGACTTTGTTCTTAATGCTTCAAAGCAGGAGAGCATGATAACCACATTTTTAAAAGGTAAAATAACAGAAGAAACTTTTTTTTTCTTATAGAGGACTACAGGCAACTAATGTATGAAGATATAATTGATTAATTCCACTAATTAAGATATTTGTTATTCCTGCAATCTTGGCATGATAAATAATGTATTAGATGTGGCACCATTTCCCATCAGTTCTGAAAAGACTGTGATGATGCTTCAAATTTATACTGTTATTTTTTGGAAGCTGAATAGCTCTTTTCTAGACTTAAGCGTCCAGGCAAAGAGCAAGTAAAATACCTTTTAATGTTACGAAGAAGCCAATCTTCAAAAAGCAGATATTTCATTATAACAGATTCTAGTCATTTCACAAAATATTTGATTAACAGGTGTTGATTAAAAAAAAAAAAAAAAAAACAGTAATATTAATCCAAATGAGCCCAAATTTTCCAGGAGTAAGGTAAGCATTCAGTCAAAGTTAGTTATTCATGCTGTTTCTCTGGAGAAAGAGAGAGACTTTCTGCTCAAACCATTCTCTTTTAAGTTATCTATTCTAAGCTGACCGAAATCACTTTCTGGATGTGTTTGTAGCTACATTGGCTATAGAGAAACCCTAGTCCCATATTAGGCAGCTACAGTTGTGTGTGGGGGGGGTTGTTTGTTTGTTTTTTCCTTTAACATAGCTATTGTAGAAAGAGAAGCAATCACTAATAGTCTAAAGTATAGACTACTTATCCAGAATCTGAAATACACAGAAAGACTTCCTCAATCCCAGTAGAAGTGTACAACTCTATTTTCTTAAAAGGAACACTAATCATCATCCTGTAGGCAGGTCAGGATAATTCTCTCTAACTATTTTATTGAGACTGTGAAGAGGGAACGCAAAGATTTACTAAACTACAAAGAGAGGAAAAGAATAAATGTAACATTAGTAAGGCTATTCAACTGAGAGGAGAATTGCAGGCTGTGCTCTACAGATTTTTCTTAGTTTATATGAAAGCTTTATTTAAGCACAGATTAGTACTCAACTTTTTCTCCTTACAGATGCATGTCATTATCTTCATGACACAGACTCATACTCCTTTTTGTCCTCTATCCACGAAATCTTTCATTCCTTACCATGTACCTGAATAGCTTCAACAAGGATGGAGAGTGTCCTATCCCAGAATAAGTATAGCCTATTTGTGACATTACTCTTCTTGTGGACCAGCTTTTTGCATTTTCTTAGATAACCTTACTGCTACCCAGTGCGTTCCTCGCATTCCACATAAGTACTCTGACCACTAAGCTGTTTCAATGGGAGAGCAGAGGGTCTACACTTCTATTTCATACTTCTCTTTCATAAGCACTTTCTTGAAGAAAACAGCGACCTCTTCATTTAGACTGCAGACACTCAGTAAATATGCTCTGATCTTGTACCTTCCCAATAATTAGGCACATGAACTTAATTTTCTATGGATTACAATCAAGTTTACTGTGAGCACAAGTAAAATGCAAATTCTGGCCAAAAATGGGGTTACACTCACTTAAATTTGGCTGAGGACTAGAACCTGTTAAAGTTTATGCTGGCTTACAGCAGCATTAGTAATCACATCATTGAAAACACATATGCCAAATTAGCCTAAAATTGTTGTGCTCCTCTACTCTGAATGTGTACATGAATTTTCCTCTGTCAATGTACAGGGGCAATGCTGTTTCGAACAAAGTACGATATAAGCTACCCAAATTTAGTAGTTTACTACTGCAGTATAAATGTTAGATAATATCTTTAACATACACACTTACCAGTAATATCTTACTTCAGTGTCGTGTTTGGACATTTCAGATAGTTGTCCTTTAGAACAACCTCTGATCTAGTGTATTTGGAAAGCATCTTGCACAAAATGATGTTGACATATATAAAAATTATTATGTTATTAAAAATAGAGGTTTTAAATCAGCAAAAAAAAAAGTTTATGGGAGAAGAACAATTGAGAAGAGATGCTCTGCAAAATGCACGCAGTGACTACTAAATTGGAAGATTACTGTTTCACTGCAGTTTCCTAGCCTTCATCTACAACCCTCTTCTTCCAAGTGTGCTTTAGCACTTTTAAAGATGCTCCTTCTTCCAACTTTCTTCAGAAATTTTCAGTTGGCTTGACTGATTTTGGCACTCCATTTCTGGCTGCAGCTAGCCAAGTTGAACCTATCTCGTTTCAGCCACCTCTTCTGAGTCAATTACTTCTTCGGAAAATTGGCTGTGCATATATATACTATACTGACCGTGCAGTGCAGGCGACCTCAGGCAGAGGCTGAGATGCGTGGCAGGTGAGCCAGTTCCACATGGTGGAGGCAGTGAGCAATGACAGGAGTTGAAAATGCAATGCTGTTCTTGGAAGCGCAAGACCAGGAAGATGAAAGAGCCTGTGCTGTGCTCCCATGCATGGAGCAAAGGTTGCACAGGAAATTATTATAATCTCCACTGTCTGCATTTGGAATGAAAGTAAAGTTGCTTGATGCTCTTCCAGCATCATTATTGCGCCACTAGTGGCAACAGTGGACATCTTGGACATTTTCCTTATAATCAAAGAAAAGGTTCACTTTGACTTTTGTGGGAATTGTATCATACCCATGATAATTCATAGAAGAGACTGTCAACCTGCCTCTGCAAAAAGGCCTTCTAACCTGCAAGACCTTGGTCAGTGCTTCTACTTGAAAGAAATTAGAGAGAACTGAGTAAAATACAGTATTTCTAATTCCCATGATAGAAAAAGCAAAAGAAAAAGAAAAAGAAAAAGAAAAAGAAAAAGAAAAAGAAAAAGAAAAAGAAAAAGAAAAAGAAAAAGAAAAAGAAAAAGAAAAAGAAAAAGAAAAAGAAAAAGAAAAAGAAAAAGAAAAAGAAAAAGAAAAAGAAAAAGAAAAACCTGGGCTTCATGAAAATGGAAGTGAGAGAGAGAATAGCAGGATGAGAAACAAGAAGAAGCTAAGCAGGAGAAAAAAAGGAAAGAGAAAAGTCAACTCTCATGCAGAGGAAAAGAAGCACTATCCAGAAGAGAAACAGAACATTTCTTGGTACTGATATTCTTCAGTCCTTCAAAATGACTGAAGCTGTAAAGTATCAATTACAGATTAAATCTGTTAAAGGTGCATTAATCTACATGTACAGGATGCTACATACAAAGCCTTGTCCACTTCCAAAAGTTGAAGGGGCTTATCAATGTGTTACTGTTCCTCAAACTTAGATCAAACCATGCTGATAGACAGGGGCAAAGACAAATATCCCTATGGATCTTTGCTTCTCAAAACACTAGTAAATCGCACAAGATGTGCATGCAAAATATTTGTTTTAATGTATTATTTGCAACTCAACAGAATTACATCCCAAAATACAGCCTTGCACATTAAAAAAATACAGAGAACAAATAAACTATTACTGCAACATGTTATGTGCAGATTTTAGTAATAATTTTCTTAGTCTTGCAGGTGTTTATATTAAGAAGTAACCATGTGAATGTTAAAATACTCTTTAATTAGTTTCAGTAATCAAATTAAATAGCATATGATAGTCTGCAAACTACTAATATCCTTTACCACATTACACATATTTTATATATTTTAGTCAAAACCAAAAAAGGTTTTATGTATCTTAGTACATTTTGAAGAACACAAAATATGAAAATATGAAAAAGAGGGATGAGATATGGAAACAATTATTTCTGCAGATACTTTATAGAAACAAAACTTATTATCCTAGTATAACCAAATTACCATATAAACTAAAATACTCTTTAATATTTGCGAGTATGAAGATATGATTGATAGAAAAAGTAGAAAATATTAATTGAACCAAACAGAATTTTAACTCACTGAAAACTATTTAAGAAATCTGTTTAACTATAGTGTCAATCAAATAACCTAAAATATTAAGTCGTCATTGCCCTTTTAAATCCTTTCAACTAGAATTCCCTAATTGTTCCCTCACTTTATCTCACTGTACCAGTAAGTAAATAAATTAACAAAATAGCTTTTATCGCACAGAATAACCTTTTAACTGAAGGATTATCTCTGGTTTATTTTTCATTTCTTTCTCTGCAGATAGCAGTTCATGCCTCATTGATTAGTTTGCTGAGGTGGTGACCAGAAATGAAAACAAGGTCTCTCAGATATTGCCAAGGCCTGTAAATAAAAAACAAATAAATAAAAAATGCACCAAAGCTAATACATGTTATGCTTCCAGCATTCAGTTTCTAAGACACTGAGAGTCAATGGTCAGAAGAGGTTCACTTCTTCCAATCAGTCTGTGCCAGGATACTAAGCAATTCTAAAATGTCAGCTCTGTGGTTTGGTTTTGGTTTTCTTCTCATTTATACTTTTACATACAGGGTTTCTTGCTTTGTTTTCCTTTTTTTCTCATGAAGTTTCATTTTTAAAACATGCCACCACTCTGATGATGAGGTATATTACAGAGACGTGGATCAGTACTGTTTCAAACCATGATTTTATAAAACTTTCTACATTAAATTATTTTGAAAAGCTGAATACTATTTTGAAAATTCAAAAATACTGCCTGAAGTAAAGAATTAATTTTTTCTTTTTTTTTTTAACTTTACTTTTTAAGAAGAAAATTTTAGTTTTTATAGAAGGAGTTATGTATATCAAAGTCCTCTATCCCCCTATCCCCTAGGTCCCATTCCTTAGTTAAAGGGACCATGATTTCAAGCAGAAATTCCACTGTCCTGCTCACTCAGACTTCAGTCTGTTTATCAAGCCTACATGTATCACCAACTGTGACCATAGTTTCTTTGGTATGAATAAGTGAATTTATCAACACAGCTCTCCCTGGAGAAAATAAATAAATAAATAAATAAAGGTGTATGTTACCAATATATAGTAACTACCAATGCTGCTGGGCTCAGAACACAAATACTAAAACACATAAATATTAAGCATGTATTAGAAGGATCAATGTCTCAGAGAAGAAATAATACGAACCATGCGTATGCTGAAATGTTTCAAAGACTGTTGAACAGCCTATATCAACAGCCACCTAGTTCTCCTGCCATTTGATGCAAGTGAAATTTAAGTACTGGCTTCTGGAGGAATAGAGATAAGAGTCACACAAGGTAGATCAGTCATCTCTAACATATGCAAATTTTATTAACATGCTGACTTACTGTCTTGGACAGTGATGAGACATTTCTAAAGGGGCAACTGCACACTCCTCAGAGTTACTTTTTTCACTCTTTTTTTTCAGATGAAATGAAAAATGTTGAAAATTAAGCACAATTAATATATATGCTCTGAAAGTTTTAACTTAACCCCACAAAAAAGAAGATAATGCAATGTTAATTTTTTCAGACCTTTGTTACCTCAACCTTGCCGTATTCATAAACAGATTAAAAGATAATAATTTGCATACAAGATTTACATGGAATTCTCCAGCATGTGAGCAACTGATTTCAGACAAGTTCTATGTGCAGAACAACATTCCAGGTAAAAGAATCTGTCACTACGGCCAAGTAACATAATTCATTCATTTTTAACACTGGCACAACATGACAACTCAAGAATAGTAGGAAAGAATTTTTTTTAATGTCCTTGCAGAAAGCATCAAGCATTTGTTTTGTTTCAATATTAATTAAGCTAAATCTGATACCATGTTTTAATTGCACAGCACAGACTACTGTTTATATGAAGTATCCTGGTAAAAATAAAGGCCCTCATCCAAGAAATTGCCTAATCATGTGCATAAATTCCTTTATATTTAGGACAGAAAATCCTTTCAATTAAAAATAGTGTCCAGGTTCTACCACTGATTTAAGAGGCCACTTTCACTGTATGGTTGAAAGGGTGAATCTCATACTAAGAGTATTGTCCATAAAATCACCTTCCCTCTTTTTTCTTAAAATAAAAACACAGTAAAATAAAGAAATAATCAGATTATCAGAACTCATGCAATTTTTCAGGTTCTGGTGAGCTGATAATAAACATAGCAGTCATGTACATTCATCCATGTATATGTAATATCAAACTTTTACTATTTGAAGATAGTCATGGAAATTTCATAAAGATTTGTAATGCCAAATATATTTTTTCCTATCAAGTTTACCTTTTTTAAAATAAATAAAAGTTGAAAAACCTATCTAAAATGGTCAAGAGGTAGTGCAAATTATTGCTAATTTTTAGATTCTATTATTCCTTTTTCTACCTTAGTACTGAGTAGCTTCAGTTCTAGCCTCAGAGACCAAAAAAAAAAAAAAAAAAAAAAAAGTATTTGTTTAATTAGAAGACTGCTAAGTGAATCATAAGTGTTGAATAATCAGAAAATTCTACTTAAAGCATACAGGACTGGATATCCCATATTTTTTACTAAAAAAGCGTGAATTAATGTTGTCTGGCTACATGTATTTACAAAAACCTTTTGAAATAATATCTAATATATGATAAAATATCAATAGTGTCTACCTACTTTGCTTCTGCTTAGGTCTATTATATTTTCCTATTAATTTAAATTTTCTTAGCTATTTTTAATGACCCTATTTCTACATTAAATTAAATGAACGTATCAAAATCTTGAAGTTTCTAGTGTTTATTCCATAACTCCAACAACATGCTGATATAAGATGCTATTGTAGAATCATGCCAAGTCCCTCGATTCTGAAGTGTTTCAGATTTTTATAGACTTTCGTTTATTTTGTTTTTTATAATATCAGAATACTGTTCTAATAATAATACTTGGAGACAGAATACGTTCACAGAAAACACTTAACTGGAGTAACACTATTACTTCTATCTTATTAGATGAAGTAATAATTTTCACAGCATCCATCTGCTCCAAACTTTATATCAGAGAGATGTTAACATGGATATGCCCATAAAAGCTCTGGGAATTGATAAAACAGGAAATAAATTTCTTAACTATTTTTAATTTTTAGCCAGCGCTTTCATCTGCCTCTCAATCCATCAAATCTAAACAGTTATATTTTAAATAAATTGAAAGAGTATTAATTTTGAATCCTTAGAATACTGAATTGTTTAAGTTTTCCATGTTACGAACTAGATAGTGTCTCTATTTTAATGAATTATGAGCCCTTTGCCTGTTAAGTTGTCCTTGATGTAAAGATTATGCTCCTGCTAAAGGTACATTATACAAATGTCTATATTCAGTCATCTTTTGTCAATGCTTTACTATCCATTTAAAAGATCAAGATCAACATAAAGGTAATAAAATGATACATAATAGCAGACAGTTATGTTCTCTGTACTTTACTTATCAGTTCTAACTAAGATGTCTTTATCAAAAGGTTCATTTTCATGCAGTAGTGAGTTTATATCAATCAGTTATCCCTTACACCTGTCAGAACGTTCCTACACCCAGATAAATGTGACTGTTATCAGATACTGGTAGAAGGATAATGTAAAACCGCTTTATGAAAACTATTCTTTATTACTGTACCACAGATGTTTCCTGTTATAAATACACTACATTGTAACAAACAATACTAATGGCACTATGTGAATAAAGAACTAAAGAAAAGTCACCTCAAGATACAGCCCTTCAATGCTAGAAGCAAATTTATCATTACTCTGTCAGCATTTTGTAGTATATATAGAAAGCACCACATATGCAAAGCCCGAAATGCAGTCTTCATACATTTTTCAAAACAATAAAGAAAATTCATGAAAAAAAATGTTCAGTTATCATGGCCAAATAGATTAAGTGGACCTGAGTGAGCTATATTATACCAATAATTCTACAGTAAAGCTCCCCATTAACCAGAATGGCCTCTATTTAAAAACTGAGGGCATAATATCATCATATACATTTGCACAGGATAGCTTTTTTTTTTTAATGTTTCAATCAAAACATAATAAATCTGCATCTAACCTAGATGGTATTTAATAGATACTTTCTTGTACTTATGTGAAAATTTAAAACATTAATCTGGATGGAGGTAAATTAAACCAGTCATGATCCAACAATACAATTTGAGTATCAGAAGGGAATAGAAAAACCACATTTTTAGTCCATTGAAGCCTGAGTACTGTAGGACTATAAGAGCAAATACTTGTTTTATTCATTCTGGTAATAAATGTGCTTTTCCAAAATTCTGAAATCAAATTCTTTCCTCATAGAGTAAAAATTTGTACTCAAAATTTTACACAAAACCTGGCTCACCACACTCTGTTGTATGGATACAATATAGAAAATGAGTCCCTCTACTACTTTGTATTTTCATTGCTGGTTGTGAGGCAATGACTGTAAAAGAACAGTGCATAAATCTAATATCAAATTCTTAATGAGTTAATTAACATGGCACTAGGTTCAAGGAAGCCTTTGACCCAATACTAGGGTGAGAGGAATTTAGAAAATAGTTAAGTAAATAAGAATTAGAAATAGTTGAGGTAAGCAGTATTACATTTTAATTTTGTATTAAAGTGCCCTGGATACAGATTTTCTTTTAAATCCCTTCTACTCAATTATAGTTTAATCTGCTTTGAAATAACAGTTACAAGAAGACTAAAATATTGTTTCATGTCACTGCAACTTCATTTGTAGGTATCTGTAAATAGATCTTCTAGGGTTATGTTCCGTAACATTTTATAAGTGAATCACAGCAGGTATCCCTATATTGCCCACAGCAGCAGCAGTATGGTGAGAAAAATTTGCTGTCTTTTGCCAATGGCAGTTGCATAGCAGCTTCCAGACTCTGTACAACATCAGTTATAAATCTTCCGTTTAAATCAAATCCCAAAAGAAAATTGTTATGTTGCACCAGCCATCCATGATAGCTAATACAACCCACCACGACATCACAGGAAAAGTTATCTTTGTAATGTCAGTAATATATTCTATTTTTTAATAATCTTTACTTTCAATTTAGGCAGCCATTGAACTAGCAGGTAATCCATGATGTCTTACAATTCAAATTATATCAAAATTTAGCAAGGAAGCTGGAACTGTTACAACTTTTGATCTTCACATTCCTTCTGCTTTGTTTGAAAGAGGTCAAGAACTTTTTTTCTGCTCAGATATGTACTAGTATCTCTGTTCAGATCTGCCAACTATTCCCATGACTCATACCTTTCAGAGCTGTTGCAAAGCCTACTGGGTGCCAACAAAGACCTATATGATGTAGACAAGTTAAGAGCTGTTAAAAACACCACATTGCGTGTATAATTACTACATTTTGATTACTCAACAAATGCTTCAAACCTTCTGACCTAACACTTCTACATATTTGCCATTTGTCTCAGCATTACTGAAAACAAACCTTCACAAACCTTTAAATTCTATGCACCAACTGACCACACTAAAAGTGCCAGTCTCCCTTTTATCCAGCACCTGAAATTGTTACCAGTAAGGTAGGTTGAAGAGAATAATTTTCTCAGAATTTTCACAAGATGAAAGGGTTTGGTTTTGTTATTTAGACCCACTTCTCCTGCAGTATGAGTTTTGTTCATGTTACTGTTGATTGGAATGTAGTTTCAGTTTATTTACAATGTTTTAAATGAAATAAAAATCAGGATCATTAGCTGATTTTTTTTATATGAGTTTGTACTCGTTCTGATTACATTTTGCACTAATTTGTGGAATATTCTACACAACAATAAGGTCTAGTAATTCTACTTTTACTCCTGTGAATATCAGCATTGACTCAATTGCTGTAAGGCTGTAATTGTAGTATTAGATGCAACACGTCTGTAGTCAATGAGCTGCTTCCTTACTGAAGCTATGCATGAAGACCAGCTTTTCCCTCATTTTCATCACACACATGCTAGTGGAGCTTGGAGAGGACTGAAGGGAGAAAAGAACACTCATGAAAAGTATTGTAACTTAGCATGCATTTGAGATGGGCTGACTGCATACCTAAAAGTAATTAAGTTTGTTCAGGGTCCGTCAGTGTTTTCAGCACTGCTTGGGACTGATACTCAGCTTTGACAATAATAGTAATATAATGGTGAGTTTTAGAATACAAACACCAGTTGAAAATGCTAACTTGGCATTAAGTAATAAAATAAAATAATACTGAGTAGACTCTGGCACTGAAAGAACATTCAGGCACCACACCACAGCTAACCACGAGAATGAAATCCTAAATCTATTATGAATCTAATATAAAAATATCTTTTGCAAAGCCAAAGGAAAGAAATGAACAAACATTATTTTAAGAAAGATGTATACAAACACAGTTATCCACTGAAATATATACTGATGACATAAATCAAATATGCCTTAAATCACCTCCTTCATTCTTTCCTAACTGAAATCCATATGTAAGCAAACACAAAGGACGCTATGACCTATCCATGAAAATACATAATCACTACAAAGACTTCAGGCACTGAATAACAGACATCCAAAAATTGTTATAATACCTTTGTACTTCTTTTAATTTCAAGGTTCTTCTATGACTTCCATTGAGTCTCCCTTAATAGATCATCATTGCTAACAACTATTCAGACAGATTTCAGTTAGATGTTTAAAATGCAGCTGCCATATTAATTCACTTTATCACAGTTTCGTATATATTATAAATCATCTCTCATGTCCTTTATGATCAGATTTTTAGGTGTCTTATGATACTTTACTACATACAGTATCACCTATAATAACTTTTCAAAATCCTTTGCGTGCAATGAATATATTGGAGGCTATCAATATTATTGTGTGCAAGAATACATTCTGTGTTTGCAATCCCATCAAGGCAAAATCAAATACTAAATCAAACAACTCATATCACTTACCTCTTTAAAGGTGAACATACCAAGGCCTAAAGCAAAGGTAATCAAACAGATAATGTATGCAAATCAAGACACACACTCCAAACTTTTGGAATAATACATTCCAGTGAATATCAATGCTTATTGTTCCTCATTTAAAAGCTGAGGACATAAAAAAAATTGCAAAGTTCAACAAAACTGAATTTAATCTTTGCGTGATGTAACATCTGTTACACACAAAGCTGAAACAAAATGGACTCACAAGGTTGCTGAAGTAGTACAGGTTTTTTATCTCCACCAATTACAAAATACTGAACTACACTTAAAACTTTCCAAAAGTAACTTTTCTATCATTAAAATAAAGAAGTGGAATCAAAAGTGAATCTGAATAGAAATAAGCCATAAGTGCTGTGGTTATGGTGAAAGGTGGCACAAGGTAGATCTAGTCCTAACTCAGAACTATTGAACATTTTGAGTTGAAAGGGACCTCTGGAGATCATCTAGTCCAACCCCTGTTCAGGACAAAATCAACAAGAACAGGTTACTCAGGATCTTGTTGAAGTCAGCCTTCAATATCTCCATGGTTAGAGATCCCACTCTAGACAATCTGTTCCAACATTTTATAACTCTCATGGTGAATGTTTTGTATCCCTTCTATATAGTCAAAATTTTCCTTGTTGCAACTTGTGACAGCAAGTTAGGTACTACCTGTTAGGTAGCTGAAGACTTCCAACAAAATTCTGTTTGCCTTCTTTTCTCAANTCATGTTACTGTTGATTGGAATGTAGTTTCAGTTTATTTACAATGTTTTAAATGAAATAAAAATCAGGATCATTAGCTGATTTTTTTTATATGAGTTTGTACTCGTTCTGATTACATTTTGCACTAATTTGTGGAATATTCTACACAACAATAAGGTCTAGTAATTCTACTTTTACTCCTGTGAATATCAGCATTGACTCAATTGCTGTAAGGCTGTAATTGTAGTATTAGATGCAACACGTCTGTAGTCAATGAGCTGCTTCCTTACTGAAGCTATGCATGAAGACCAGCTTTTCCCTCATTTTCATCACACACATGCTAGTGGAGCTTGGAGAGGACTGAAGGGAGAAAAGAACACTCATGAAAAGTATTGTAACTTAGCATGCATTTGAGATGGGCTGACTGCATACCTAAAAGTAATTAAGTTTGTTCAGGGTCCGTCAGTGTTTTCAGCACTGCTTGGGACTGATACTCAGCTTTGACAATAATAGTAATATAATGGTGAGTTTTAGAATACAAACACCAGTTGAAAATGCTAACTTGGCATTAAGTAATAAAATAAAATAATACTGAGTAGACTCTGGCACTGAAAGAACATTCAGGCACCACACCACAGCTAACCACGAGAATGAAATCCTAAATCTATTATGAATCTAATATAAAAATATCTTTTGCAAAGCCAAAGGAAAGAAATGAACAAACATTATTTTAAGAAAGATGTATACAAACACAGTTATCCACTGAAATATATACTGATGACATAAATCAAATATGCCTTAAATCACCTCCTTCATTCTTTCCTAACTGAAATCCATATGTAAGCAAACACAAAGGACGCTATGACCTATCCATGAAAATACATAATCACTACAAAGACTTCAGGCACTGAATAACAGACATCCAAAAATTGTTATAATACCTTTGTACTTCTTTTAATTTCAAGGTTCTTCTATGACTTCCATTGAGTCTCCCTTAATAGATCATCATTGCTAACAACTATTCAGACAGATTTCAGTTAGATGTTTAAAATGCAGCTGCCATATTAATTCACTTTATCACAGTTTCGTATATATTATAAATCATCTCTCATGTCCTTTATGATCAGATTTTTAGGTGTCTTATGATACTTTACTACATACAGTATCACCTATAATAACTTTTCAAAATCCTTTGCGTGCAATGAATATATTGGAGGCTATCAATATTATTGTGTGCAAGAATACATTCTGTGTTTGCAATCCCATCAAGGCAAAATCAAATACTAAATCAAACAACTCATATCACTTACCTCTTTAAAGGTGAACATACCAAGGCCTAAAGCAAAGGTAATCAAACAGATAATGTATGCAAATCAAGACACACACTCCAAACTTTTGGAATAATACATTCCAGTGAATATCAATGCTTATTGTTCCTCATTTAAAAGCTGAGGACATAAAAAAAATTGCAAAGTTCAACAAAACTGAATTTAATCTTTGCGTGATGTAACATCTGTTACACACAAAGCTGAAACAAAATGGACTCACAAGGTTGCTGAAGTAGTACAGGTTTTTTATCTCCACCAATTACAAAATACTGAACTACACTTAAAACTTTCCAAAAGTAACTTTTCTATCATTAAAATAAAGAAGTGGAATCAAAAGTGAATCTGAATAGAAATAAGCCATAAGTGCTGTGGTTATGGTGAAAGGTGGCACAAGGTAGATCTAGTCCTAACTCAGAACTATTGAACATTTTGAGTTGAAAGGGACCTCTGGAGATCATCTAGTCCAACCCCTGTTCAGGACAAAATCAACAAGAACAGGTTACTCAGGATCTTGTTGAAGTCAGCCTTCAATATCTCCATGGTTAGAGATCCCACTCTAGACAATCTGTTCCAACATTTTATAACTCTCATGGTGAATGTTTTGTATCCCTTCTATATAGTCAAAATTTTCCTTGTTGCAACTTGTGACAGCAAGTTAGGTACTACCTGTTAGGTAGCTGAAGACTTCCAACAAAATTCTGTTTGCCTTCTTTTCTCAACACGGAACAGCCACAGCTCTCACAGTTCATCCACATAAGTCATGTGCTCCAATCCCTGACTAGCTAGCTTGGTGGCCTCCATTGCACTCGCTCTGATAAGTGCTTGTGGGGAGTCCAAAACTGGACTCAGTATTCCAGATGTGGTCTCACTGGTGCTGAAGGGAAGGAGGAAATTAGTTATCTTCACCTGCTGGCTACACTCTTGCCATCCCAGTATATGCTGGTCATCTTCACTGCAAGAGCACACTCATGTTTACTGCTGACTTACTTCAGCTAGTTCTCAGGCTCCCTGTCTGTGAAATCAGTAAAACTCTCTGTTGACAAGATGGAGATTTAATCCCTGCCAAAAAAAACCTTCAGCAACACTGTTGTATTTCTTTTGACAGAGAAGAGGATGGATTTTGAAAGCAAATATATCAGGAGTGGGCTAAAAGTTCTCTCTGTAGTGTAAATTTGGTCAGGTGGTAAATAGGCCCAGATGTGTGATGTAGAGGCTGAGGGCGCTCAAGCAGTGCAGAGACCTTTTTGCTCCCTCCAGAGTCAGCAGAGTGGTTCTGCTTTTGTTAGCCTGGAGAAATTGCTGATTCCTAATTTTCTGTAAACCTAGGTGTGGATTTTTCTCCCCAAATTCCAGTCGGGTAAAAGCTAATCTGAGTCTAAACTAACCTCACTTCATCTATGCTGGTAAATATACTAGACCATTTTTATTTCCTTGGTTGGAAAGGCAAATGGCACACCACAGCTAAAATCACCTTCTTCTCAAAACCATACCAGGCTAACAATGTGATGCTTGTGCAAACCCCTGCCCTGGTGAGTTTAGCAGTATATACACAGCGATTTAAACTCAGTTGGTGGAATGAATCTAGTCATGCGGAATTGGCACTATGCTGAGGATGTCAATTCAAATTCATAAATGCTGAAAGACAAATCGAGATCTGTAAAAACCTCCTTTTCAAGGAGATCTCATAACTATCTCTCAAATATGTTAGGCCTGATTCTTCTCACAACATGAAATTCATGCTTTGCCGATAATCCATACATTTTTCCATGTAAATAATTTGTTTGCTATAAACATTGTGCAGGTCTTCTTGACAAGACTGCATTGTAGACAGTGACTATGATGCAAATTGTAGCATACAGCTGAGATGAGAATTATAGTTTGCTAAATGTAATTACAAAGACATTTCACCTTGCGGAACTCTGTTTGGATCTTATAACTGTGAATTCAAAGACTGTCTTTTCTTTCCCCTTCATTCATCCTTTTTACTTCTAAGATCAACATGAATGTTCATACTTAGCATAGAAAGAATAAGTAAGTAAAATCTGTATACAAGGAATAAACTATATGTGCAATATACGCATGTATTCTACAGGCTTAAAAGTTTTCATGTGAATCTCTGTAACTTCCTCAGGAAGAAATGTAGTTAGTTAGGTAGATAGATAGACAGATAGATAGATAGATAGATACGTACATACATACATAGAGATATATATGAAGATTTAGATACACATACAGAAAGAGAGATCTACGTATCTTCATACAGGAAGAAACTAGAGCTTTGAGGGGCACAGCTACACTATTTGCTTCAAATTTCTCTAGGGAGGTTACTGGTCTTTCTATTTTATATCTATCCACTAATAAAAGCAATCTAAATCCATGTTAACTAACTCAACATAAAAGTTGGGACTTTTTTTTTCCAATGCACTCTAACTACCTGTTGTGGTTTAGCCCCAGCAGGCAGCTGAGTGCCACACAGCTGCTCGCTCACTCTCTCCAGGTGGGATGAGGGAGAGAATCAGAAAGGTAAAAGTGAGAGAACTCATGGGTTGACATAAAGGCAGGTTACTAGGTAAAGCTAAAGCCACACACACAAGCAAAGCAGAACAAGGAATTCATTCACTACTTCCCATGGGCAGGCAGGTGTTCAGCCACTTCCAGGAAAGCAGGGCTCATCATGCGTAATGGTTTCTTGGGAAGACAAACGCCATCACTCCCAACGTCCCCCCCTTCCTCCTTCTCTACCCCAGCTTTTATTGCTGAGCATGATGCCATATGGTGTGGAATATCTCTTTGGTCAGTCTGGGTCACCTGCCCTGGCCATGTCCCCTCCCAGATCCTTGTGCACCCCCAGCCTCCTCGCTGGCAGGGCAGCATGAGAAGCTGAAAAGTCCTTGGCTCCAGGTAAACACTGCTCTGCAACAACCAGAAACATCACCACTACTTTCATCAAAAATCCAAAACAGCATTGTATGAGCCTCTACGAAGAAAATTAACTCTGTCCTAGCCACAACCATGACAATATCCACTTGTATTTCATAAACAGAAAGCCGCTAGCTAGAATGCATTCTCTAGGCAAATAACAATAAGCAATTATTCAAAGCTTATTTGTAAAGCTCAGCCTAAATGTTATTACAAAAAGTTTATATTGTAAACACAAAAACATGTCTGAAATAGCTCATGCAGGCTGTGTAACACTGACATTGCTGAATTAAATGTACTTCCTGTAAAGAACTATGCTCATAGAAAAGAAGTGATCTTCGCTCCCCTCACTTTTGCTAGTTCATTAACTAATGAACTATTATCATATATGGGGTCATTACTGGAGCCCTTTATTTAAGTTATTCATGGAGCTAAAGGGATTCATACACCCTTTTGTTGACACAGTCACCATTTGAAGCTTGTAAAAAGAAAATGTCAGCATTCAGATAGAATAACTGAAAAAAAAAAAAAAAGATTTCTTCTGACACCTGTCTTTGAAACACAAAAGTGTTGCAAACTGCTTACAGTTCTGAAAAGGACGCATATCTAGGTTCCATTTTAGTAGGGGAAGATGAGAGAATAGAAATGAAAATCACTTTTACCTCTTACTCTTTTTCTTTCTATCTTTCTTTTTCTTCCAATGTCCAAAAATATGTATCATCCGCACTCAATTTAGTATCAAACATCCATTCAAACTTCCTACTCAGTCATTTGCCAGACCTGTTATCTGTGTCTTGATAATTACAGACAGCAATCATCTATATTTGGACAGCGGTCAACAGATATACTCTTTTGCAAATATGCTGTTCTTCATGCCAGTCCCACTTTCTTTTTCCCTTTCCCCATCAAAATATCTGAGAATTCATCTGCTTGTTAGAATTTTCAGAGTGCACTCACAATTACAAATGCTCCATGGCTTCTGTTTATATCCCTATGCATGTCTCTAGGGATACAGGGATACACAAGGGCTGCAACACATATCACAGTAACCTAAGGACATCCATACTGGGTGAAGCCAAAGATCTGTCTACCCATGTATCCTGTCTCTGATGGAAACAAGTACCAGCTGCCTAACGAAGATTTACAGAAAAGGAAAAGTATATACTGATACATTATCAGGACATGTTCCTAGCCTGCAGTGATTTGCATCTCAAAGATTTACTGAAACTCGTGCAGTTATGTTTTATCATCTTTGATGGATTTTTTTTTACCTAAACTTTTATTATCATTTCCTGAACCTCTATCAATTTTTGGCACCTACAATGTCCTGTGGCAGTATATCTGGCAACCTAACCATGACTTGTGTGAAGCAGTGACTTTTTTTTTTTTTTTTAAATGTACCATCTGTTAGTTTCATTTGATGACCTCTAGTTGTCTTCTTAGAAGAATGCTCCCTTTTTACATTCTTACTCCACTCCCAATTTTACAGACCTCTTGCTTACTCTTTCTCCCTTGCACTCTCTGTTTCTCATTCCCAGTCATCTTTTTTTTCTAGTCAGAAAGGTTCTAACATGTTTAATTGTTATTGTGCTATCATTTCCCTTTGTTACCAGATTGTTTATGAAGCTACAGAAAAATACATCTTGTCACAGACCTCCATGGGACTTCAATAGTGATCTTTCTCAGCCAGCAAACAAAAATTAAATTAAAAGAGATTTGTTTCCTACATTTTAACCAATTATTTTCCAAATGACCCATAGCAGCATAATTCCCCTGCTGAGGAACCTTGCTAAAAGCTTTTTTAGGATCCAGGTAAGTTGTATCCACTGGATAGCCTCTTCTTGCATATTCATTAATCCTTTTAGAAAAAGCTAATAGATTTGTGAGACTTGATTTCCATCTACAAAAGCAGTGTTGACTCTTCCTCACTTCATCATATTTATCTAATGCCCATTAGCATTATTCTTCTACTTATTTGTGAAGTATAAATCCAGACTTCCTGCTCTGTAGTTCTCTGAACACTCTCTAGAATCCTTTTTAAACATCGTATTTGACACTGTTCCACTGACACCAATGCCATTTTAAGCAGGAGGTTATATCTTCATGTTAACCATTCAGATATTTCATACCTGACTTCCCTTTAAACCAGAACGCCACCTCACTCTCAGGATTCATTTTGTCAAATTGTCTTCTTCCACTGACACTCTTGCTTAGCTTTTTATTTATGTCCCAGCTGTGCAGGAGCATGCAGAGGAAGTAAGCACTGGCATACGGAGGCAAAGTCTACTTCTCCCAGAGGTTCTCCACGTCTGCCCACAGCTGCCCTGAAGAGTTTTTTTCTTGGAGGTGAGGGAGTGTGGGGGACTTCTCTATTAATTAATCAGAAAAGACTAACTCTTCTTTACCTTTCTCCATGTCCTTATAACTACTTCAGCTAAAAGAAATAGCAAGATCACTCCAGTAGCTATTGCTATAGCTGGAGTGTGGACAAAAGCCTTGAAGAGCAGCATCCATGAGAAGCTGAGGAGGAAGAATCTTGACTGCTTAAAGTTGGAAATTCTTACTGATAAACTCCTGTAGTTTGAAGGAAAAATGATGAATTTCTGTATTTTTTTGAAGTTGTTAAATTTCACAAAGAAGATTATAATTATCACCTGAAAGAGTTTTTGGTTGTTTGGGTTTTTTTGTTTGTTTTGTTTTTTGAAAGAGAAAAATTTTGACAGCTGACAGCTATAAATGACACCAAAACAAAACAAAACAAACAAAGAAACAAACAAACAGATGAGATCTAGCCAGTAAATGGTTACACTTGCCTTTACTATTACCAAGGCAAGAATTACATTCAGGACAGTAGAAAATTTAGCTGTAGGGACTGGTGGGTGAACCATATAAACACTACCAAGTAACACAGGCAAACTGATTCAATGAAATAAGGCTGCAGAGCAACATCTTGCACTCCTTCAATACCCGAATTTCTGAAGTTTGCTCAACTTTCTATTCCAACTCAAATAGATTTTAGCAACATTATTGGTAGTGTTACACCAATCGAAAATAGGTGTGAGAACAGGACCTCTTGTTCCAAACACAGCTGGGAATAGGAGGCACTATTGCAAAACACTTTTATCTTAGAATTCTGCTTGCTAAATGTTATTTACAACCTTCAGTGTTATTTAACATTTTATCTCATTATGTATTGTCTAGAGATGCAATTTTCAAAATGGGGTGGGAACACCTTATTCATTTAAAACATTCACATAGCTGATCATACTTTAATGAACTCTTCTGCAGATACTGTTTATTTTTGGAAAAGTTTTAATAACTTTTCCTGTAATTAAAAATAGCATACAATATCAGAAGCCAGCAGCAATTAAAGGTAATCAAATTTGGGAAATTGTGTAGGAAGTACAAAAAAGATCTGTAGATTTTTGTTAAATGCTTATTATTATCAGTTGAAGTACTGTTTGCTTCACAAAACAGAACAATGCTTATCATTAAAACATAAGAACATTTCTACTAAGTTCTTTGCCTGATTTTCTTCTTTCATAAAATGCACTGCGTGTGAAACAAGTCTTCAAAAAAAAACAAGGCCTAAAAAAACCTACTACTCAGGGTGCCTTTGAGGATATTTAATTAAAATCTAATCCTGCATTCATTAAGGCTCACATAAATTAAGCTGTCATTCATAAGATTTATGGATTCTCATTTGCATATTGCATACAATTCATCAATTACTCAAGTATGAAAGGAGCACATTTCCCTTGGAGCTGCATGCTACCCTGCCAACATTTGAAATGAGGGAAAGAGCAAGACTGTCAGGCATTCACACAAACTTTCTTCCAAATGTCTGCTCCTTGATTAATCTAATTTTCTAGCAATTCCTTACAAGAAACAACAACAGCCCTTCTGCAAATTTCTATTATTTCTCCTGTCTTCATCATAAAATCACCCTGTCTTCTAATAATACTTCATGTCTGACTGATTATTATTTGTTTGCTAATGATATGGCATGAATGTTTTCTTTATATAAATGTATAATGCACATATCGGAGTTAAAATGATTAGTATTTTCAGCTTTTTTGTTTGTTTGTTTAATGTCTCTAATTTGCTTAGCAGAACTTAATTAAAAAAAAAAAAAGCAATGAGAAAAATTATAAATCTATCTCTTAAAACAGCCATCAGTATTAAGTCAGAATATTTCTCCTAGAGTATAGTGGTAATGTGCACATAATTAAACCATTAAAATTTAACATTAAAATATAATTAAGAAGAGATAAGAAATGTTTTACGTGAAAAATCAGCTTATTCACAGCCACGGCAGTGTGTACCTGACTGCAGTTTTGAAAGTTCCAGGCAAAGCAGTGATACAGGTAAGTTTGCTTTTGCTATATGGAAAACATGCTGTGTTAACTCAATTGTGTTCGCTAGGGAGTTAATCTTAATTTCAGTTGCACAACTAGGAAGTAGCAGTTTTTGCTAGCCCAGTCACTGGCTACCTTCCAAAATCCATGTGATCAGGTGCTGAATTTAACGCATAAAGCTCATTCATGTCTAGGAGTTTCTAAATTAGAATATATGAATGTATCAGCAATGTCTAAAATTACTCTTAAGGCTCTCTCTAAATTTATTGGCTCTTTTTATATTGTTAATTACCTAATAAAAAAAGTAGCACAAAAATATCAAAAATAGTTGCAATTTTCTCCAAGAAATGTTATGTTTAAGAAATAAAGAAAGAGAATGATAAGCTATAAAACAATAAAAACCCCGAATATTTCTGAACTTCTTAAATAGTATAGTTAACACTTTGTTGTGCTACTTCCCAAACCAAGTTAATAGATTTTTTTTTCTTTAATTTCAGCATGAAAAGTATTGGAGCCTTTAAATATGTGTAATATAAACTAAAGAATCTTGGAGCAGATGGTGAACAAATTAGAAATAAATACTTCAAATATGAGTGATCTAAAGTTTTATTGTTCAAATGCGTTCAGCACCAAGTCTAGCTTAAAAGTCATATGCTGCCTCTTGTCACAGAGGGACTGTTGAACATTTGGACTGGATTACTGAGTGGCAAACAAAATATTTTTTCTCTTTCTCCTCCCCCAAATCTGTTTAAAAATGAAGAGAGATTTCATTCTAAACATAATTGCTAACATAATCCTATGCGAATAAAGTTAACTAACCCTGGAAAAATAAACAGATGACTAACTTTAATCAGAGAAATGAAGTCATCATTATGCTTGGTTTATAAAATAGATTTCCATTGTCAAAGATAACAGGGTGGTTTTTTTGTTGTTGTTGTTTTGGTTTGTTTATTTTGAGCTAGCTACTCTACTGTAGACTGTTTAGGTCCATCCCTGAATTATTACTGCATTTATTGTCTATCTTTTTAACTGTTGTATTCTCCAAGTTTCAAATTTCTCAGCATGAGCTGTCTGCTTAATTCTATCCAAGTACTGTGTAATGAGAAAAGAATTTTCCCTGTCTACAATAATATAGCTTATTTTATTTCCTGAACCCAAACCACCTGTTCAGTTTTTCTATTTAAAGCTTTGTAAAGCAACTGACTACATCAGTACATTTGTGCTGAAATGAAAGGCAGTCAGAAGGAAGCTGCAACTTCTTTAAACTCAGTCCAATATGAAGCATCACCTATAGGGCAGCTTCTTGGCTCTGGGGTCAGATGGGGGTCGCTTCATAAAATTTCCAACAAATCTTACAAATGACTTTCTTATTTATGTGAAATCTACTCAAATCTTACAAATGACTTTCTTATTTATGTGAAATCTACTCAAAACACTCCTGAATTCAATTCTCACTTTGCCTGATATTTTTAAGATAAACAGTAATAAATGACCATAATAGATGACTATACAATAATAACTACTCAAACTCTTTTAGTTTGAAATCTCCAAAACTTAATGATCTTTAAAATTACCTGTATTAACTTTCTCTAAGTCTGAAAGTGTAAATCTAGGTCAAATGCACTTTCATGACTAGTCTACTGTAAGCATCTATCTCAGTTAGAAGAAGTACTTGACGTACTTAAAAAAGTACATTCCAAAAAAATACAAAAGATAAGCATATGTGTCCTGGACAAAACATAGCTCCAAACTTAGTATTGGAATATTATACATTACATCCCTTCCACCAGAAACTAAACTGTCTTTCCAAATCTCTTTGATTTTTTTACGTTTTATATCATCACAGATCAAATGTTTGAATTCAGGATGTTGGAATGAGGGCAATGGAATAAAAAGATAGTCATTTAACATTATTCTGGGTTGTTTATTTTTCAAACTTCCCTTTCATATTCACTTTTTCATTTAAATGTATACCTGCAAATACAAGATATGGTATTATTTTTGGACTGAGGAAAAGCCTCATTCAACCTTCCTTGGATATTCATGGAAGAGGGACCGACCTACCTGCATAATCAGCCTACCTACCTCCTTGATTACAGCAAAGATTTAACAAACATATCAGAAACAACACTTATGCCTCTGAAGGCTAGAAGAGGGGAGGTGCCACTTCTTATAGACAATGGGAATACAGAAAAAGAGAAATAAGAAATATGTAGAAATACGTTATTAGAAAAAAAAGGTTTATAAAAAAATATTTTGCTTCGTGTCTCTTCAGCCTACTTAACTTGAATTTNATGACTATACAATAATAACTACTCAAACTCTTTTAGTTTGAAATCTCCAAAACTTAATGATCTTTAAAATTACCTGTATTAACTTTCTCTAAGTCTGAAAGTGTAAATCTAGGTCAAATGCACTTTCATGACTAGTCTACTGTAAGCATCTATCNCCCATTTATGAGGAAAGGAGACTGGGGAGGGCATGTGTAGCACTAAGTATATGGACAAGAGGAAATTGTTCCTCTTGAACCACTCAGATAGAGCAACAAAGAACAACATCATCTTTTCATGGTGCACATGAACTGTTAGACCTAGGAAATGTAGGCACCTTAACTGCTAACATAATTAAAAGCTTTCCCTTTCTCCATTGCTGTTAATTATTTTCAAATCTGTGTAGATATAACACCTTCTTCCTTCCTTTTCATTAGCTCATGAATGTCTGCAAGACAGAAGTTCTGTTCTGATAATACCTGCTGAAGCACAAAACCCCTCCTGTGGATGCCAGCCCAGTGCCAAAGAGATTTAAATGCTGGAGCTGGTTCAAACACCTATGAAATTTTTAGATAAAATCTTTATTTAAACAAGTTAGGATTGTAAATGTATTTCACGGGAGTTCCTGTAACCTCAACAAAACATTATCATTTCCTTGCAAAAACTCTACGTGCTTTACATAATTAAAGGACTGGAATTTGAGAAACATTGGACTACTTGGTTTTCAATGTCACATAATGCATTGCTATTTATTTCTGTTAAAATTTATATGAAATCCTAGTCCCCCAAATTTTCATAAATATATACAAAGCTGAGAACTTCTTCAGGGATTATGCTATCCATTTTCCTTTTGAAGGAATCCATTTACACAGGTGTAATTAGAGTACATGTGAAGCCATTATTCACTGAGTAACTATCTGACACAGTAACTAAAATTACAAATACCAGTTGAATACATCTCCACACACTCACATGAACCTTCAACCTAGGATCATATTTCTCATTAGAACAGTCATTTCATCTGTGTTTGTAAAATATTCTTTCATGCCTCTATAGCCAGCTGCAAGAAGACATAATTTAAAATAACTCAAGACACCATTTTTTCCAAGTACTAGATTCAGAATGAAAACTAAATCATGACCCTAAATT
>VXAL01007549.1:24538-47634 GCA_013399475.1 Chauna torquata | reverse complement strand
GAAAAGGGGGACTGCCATTATGGGTAATTATGATCATCAGTAGCTAAATGTATTTATTGTGAAATTCATTCAGCCATTAATGGAAGTTGTGAGTACTCAGCACTTCTTAGAATTCAATATGAATTGCATACTGTACTTCTATATATTTAAAAAAATATATAAACCAATCATTTAGAAGGCAAAATTATGATGGGAATTAATAAAATCAAGAAAGCCCTCTCTCAGTGGGCTTACCTCCAGTATACGACCTACATTATACCATTATTACTGCTACGTGAATTGTTACAATTGCATGAATATTTTTACACTGAACTGCTCAGCTCCCTTGTAGTGCCTTTTGGTGCAATCTTTATGTTCATCTCTTTAGTTCTTCATCTAGAAAGATAAACTTGAAAAACTGTAAAGAAACCTGAACAGGAAGAAAAAATCACTGAACTAACACGAGAAATTCATACTCAAAGTATGTTTTCATTATTTTCTGTTTGTGGCCTCTTTGAAGAATGTTTGCTTATCCACTCAGGAAAGAGAAATAATGCCATGCGACTGAGGCTGAAAACCACAGAAATAATTCATTATAAAGAGACAAAGCAAATAGTAACCACAGTTCATTAGTCATTTGTTCAGATTACTAAGCTGGTTATAATGGATGTTTTCTAAAAGATCATGAGTAGTTCATGTACAATTTAGTAACAAGAAAGGATAAAGTAAAGGGGGATGGTGAAGTGCTTTAATGTTTCCACTAAACACCACAGAGCAGAGATGTGCTCTGTCTTTGTAACTCAGTACACTCTCCCCATCACTGTACAAATTAAATACTTCACCCTCATAGAAGAAAATATGCTGCAACATGAGCCTCAGCGAAGCTAGGAAAATAAATTGTACTGCAGTAGCCTAAGTAAACTGAAGCCAATTACTATCTCTCAGGAGAGAAGACAAATCACATGCATCTCTGTAGCAAGTGCTATGTTTGATGCATATAAGAAAAGACATATCATGAACAATTTATAGCAGTAAAGCACACATCCGTTCCCAAACATTCTACACTTCAAGTACATTTCCTGTATAATAAAAGCCATGTAATATTTTTCTCATAACCTACATTCAAAGGAAAGTGGAAAAATGGTATCCGCCCTGAAAGGTATTCTTTGTTTTTATAGGAAACAATAAGCCTCACGAGAATTTCAGTATCAGAGGGTTATTTACTCTTCATCCTAAAACTCTTACAGCCTGTACATGGATCACAAACACCCTGCCCCACCAGTCTCCTAACGTAAAAGCTCTGGATTTGCTATCAGAAGGCATGGCCCCAGGTATGTGCTTAGAGCAAAGTACAAACAAAGTACAGTCTTAATGAGTGAAATCGGCCATCCTAAATCAAAGTGGGTCATGCTGTTTTTTCCCTCAGTCTAATGCAGTGATATCCAATCCAGCAAACCAAAAGAAACATTTTAGCAATGTGCAGTGTAATAGCAGCTATATTCAAAGATAAAATGCACATGCTTTTTAATTATGTCATACAAAGACTGTAAGTGGTTGCATTATGAGTTTCTTTCCCAGAGAACTAGAACTGATTGACTGAGTTTAACAGCCATAAAAATTTACACTTATTCCCGTTTTTTCTCTTGTTGCTGTTACAGGGGGATGACAGTGATGGGTCTAATTTTACGACTCTGCAGGAAGCTCAGTTTGGATATATACTTCAGAGATCCCAGCTCTGATCTAAGGAAGGAAATTGATTGACCTAGAAAAAATAACAGCTTCTTGTCTCCGCTGAACACTAAAGGCCTCATCCTACCTCTTCATGCAAATAAGAGAAAGATATGATAAGCATGTGAAAGTATGCAATGGGAAAGCTGTATAAATTCTCTTTTAACTAAGAAATATCAAATGAAACACATAAGCACAAAAAGATACAGAAGAAAAAAGGGATGGTAGCTTTAACTGGCAGTCAGATCTTAACATGTTGGATGCATATCATAGGTAACATTTATTCTTTGGATGGTATTTTGCTATTTGCAACTCCAGGCACCAGGGAACAGCATATTCTTTTAAAACTCTGAAAGTGACAGGGGACAAAACTGGCATAGCATATGCTACTTTCATGAATGTGTGCTGTGTAGAAAGGATGTTACTAACATCTCCCATCTGCACCAGGCACATCCTTAATTCATGTGTTGCAGAGTTTCTGCAGAAATGAGGACAAGCAATGATTTTTATTTTACTGATATTATCTTCACTTTATAATGCAGCATTTTAACTTTAAATGCTTAATTTATATGTATATTTTCAGTTATGTTTTAGACATAAGAACCTGTAACAGCTCCATTTATGACACTCTTCTCCCCCTGCCCCCCCCTCAAAGAATGAGAGAATGAGAACAAATTATCTGGTTCATACAAGTTGTGCAGCAGGAAACAAGGAAAAGCAGCAATGGTATTTAAATTACCTGCATGCCCTGCCCAGGCCCTCTGGGCTTCTGATATACAAGCGAAGATTTTCAAAGAGTTCCAAACGGAGACATGAGGCAACGTCCCACTTGCCATGTACATGGCAATATATGTACTGAGTGCAAAGAGCCTTAAGGGGCACTCCACTGGATGGCACTATAGAGGAATTCTCAGCTCCCAGCCCCAGCACGATTATAGCTCATTTGCATACCGTGAGCTGAGTTCAGCAGAACTCTGATGTTGACACCTTACATTTCTTAATGATCGACATACAAGAAAAAGTCCTAAAACTCAGTAGGCACCTAAAATACAAAGCTCCCTATTCTTTTACCAGTCTTAGAATACTTGCTGAGAACAAGTAATGTTTTTTACCTAGGTGATTTATGCTATTTAGTCGTAAATAGAGCAGGCAGCGCAATTTGGTAGCTGGGCAAGTAACTTTTCATAGCAATTTTGCAAGCCTGTATTTCTTTTTCTAGCCATTCTTCTTCTATTACACACACTGTACGTATACACAAGAATGCTGCTTGTTGTATTTCAGATTAGAATATATAACTGACAATTTTGGAGGAGAATGCAGTTTGCCAGCATGGCTGCTCCCAATTCATTATTCTGCAGAATTTGCCTAGCAGAAGCTACAGATTGTAAATATTTTACACTAAAATGATATTTCTGTATTTTCTAGGTCACTGCTGCTTTCTGTTCCCAAATCTTTAGAAGCAAACCACAGACTGAAGGAACTGCTGCATTTGGAGTACAAAGGAGAGCAATTGTCCGCAGCTCCCTGCTGCCGCACTCCTCCACAGCACTGAAAACACCCTTCCCCTTGGGAAGCTGAGATTCAGGTGGTAACTCTCATTCACTCGCCACAGGGATTAAGAGAAAAACTTCAGGGAAGTACTAGCCAGAGACTTTTCTTCCATTTAGCCAACTCTTTCTAATTAATTCCCCATTAAAATGTCAGGGGTTCTTCCTGTCTTTACTGCTGTCATGCACTGTACTCTGTCTGCCCTCATTAAGAAATCTGAGTCAGGGAGACCTTCCTATCGCCTGCATACAGCATTCCTGGCTGAACTTCAGGCTAAGCACTCCAACACTGAATAAAATTAGTAACATCACAGATTATGAGCTTCTTCTGCAACTTAGCCTCACCAGGTTTTACATGTAGACATACAGAGTGAAAGCTGCATGGTCCTTAAAGTAAAATTTCGGTCACGTAAACAAAAAAATATCCCTTCTGAACCACAAGGCCAGCTTTCATTTTAGCTTTCATTTTGCTCGCTCTGTCCCTTCAGGTCTGACAGTCCTTCATTATTTTTCAGTTTATATTATTTAGCTCTTTTACACCCCTCTCAAATTTCTCTCTTCTTAATCACACACATTACTTTCAGCAGAGAATTTTACCTGCACTGCTGCAAAGGGTGCAATGCTAGTGGTACTGGGACGAGTGGCATTGAAGTGACAAGTATTCTGCAGCAATGCCAGCTCCAGATGTGGTCTCAGCTCCTCTCAGAAGTTTAAACAAGGCCGTGCCAGGTCAGGCCAGAGAAGAGAAGCGTGTAGAGGGAAAATACTGGTAATTCACTAGGTGGCACTTTTTGAGTCACTTGAAACCAAAGCCAAAGATGATGCAATCTCATTTTTCAGATATGACATCAACAAGGTCGAACCACATTTAACCACTGAAAATGCCATTGGACCCCTTTCACAAGTTTGTGTGCGCAAGACACGTTCCAGCTTCTTAATTCTACCTGCCTAATTTCCTGGGCCATAACCGGAGGGAGTCACAGAGCTGAAGGACTTTCCATTTATTCTCACTAACATTTCCCACCATGGCATGTCTACTCTTTGTCTACAGATGTGCCCACAGCCACAGAGTCCTCCCCTCTCCCCATCCAGACTACTGCCCTACCTGCTGCCTATTAACCTGCTTTCACCTCAGCACAGGTATACTTGTACTTCTGAAGTGCCTAACTCTGGGAAATCCTACGGTCAACACAATGCAGAAGCTCAGGCAGTCTGACTAACAGTCCTTTCATCTTTCTAATCCGTGCAACGACTTTAAATGGTAAATGTGAGCAGCTGCTGTCGCGCTGTCTGCAGTGATGTATTCCCTCCCATCCCTGCATTTCAGGGAGCACATGCTCACGTGACTGGGTAGGCATGTAATCTAGTGCAACCCATACAAACGATCCCACAGCCAGAAGGAGTCTATCTCGATGCCCTTCCCCCCGTTCAGGAATTACTATCATCTTACAGGAGCCCTCCCTAAGGGCTGCATGTAGTCATGGTGACAGGGCATCACCACCTGTCTGCCCTGCAACGGAGGCGACGAGCCAGAGCACAGCTTTGTTTTGCTGCTGCTGAATGCATGCAGCACGTTTTCAAATAGCTTGATCCCAACTGAAACCAAAGAAAAGGAAAACGGCTTTCAAAGTATAAAATCTGAAGAAAGTTCCGGATTTATTTGTAATGAAGATTTATGAAAATGAATCAACAAAACAAACAGTGGCTTAGAAATTTAAACGAATGTTTCAAATTCTTCAAAATACAGTTTTGAGCATAAAAACATAGAAGGGATGCTTTGTGTCCAGGAAGTCTAAAATGCAGGCATTATAGAAACAGATTTTACAAAGGGCTGCAATTGTTAGTACACGCTGCTTTCATTACGGTAGAGATGCACACAGATTATTGAACACTGCAGTTAAGGCAGTCCAGGTTGCAGCATTTTGCCAGTTTATGAGACTCTAAAGAGCAGCTGACCAAAAATCACAGAGAAAACGGATAAACTATTATCATGGCACTGCTCAGTGAAGGGAAGAAGTAAACAGTATAAATAATGAAAATAAGTAGGCCAAATGCGTCCCAGTACAGACATGAGACAGACTAAACAGAATGGGAGCAGAGAAACTCCTCCTCCTTATCCCGTATATCTAGTCTATGTCTCACCTTATGTGTACATTGTGAAATTTAGCAGCGCCTTGCAGCTGTCAAATGTGGGTGCATGTCCCTACCTTAGCTTGTCTTTACAGTGGGCAAGACACAGTGAGTATCTCCTCTCTCTTCTCATCCCAGCATACCTGGTTTCCCCAAGAAAGAGGTACAGACTGGTAGGGATTTTCGGTGTTCAACAGATCACCGGAAATGGGCGTTTGAGGATGAGGACATCTGAATTCTCCCTGTTTTGTGGTTTAGAGTTATCATCAGAGACAACACACAGATTTTCCAGAGGTTGTCTGCTAAATTGGGTTAGTTCTCCATTTTCCTAAGTGGGAAGGAGCTACCGAGCTCCTATAGATCCTACAGATCCATTCACATTTGCTGGCTTTCCCATCAGCGTGGAAGACTTCTTTCAACGTGGAAGACAGTGTGGAAGTTGTTCTTCCATCCTTACTACACCTTTTGTAAAAAGTAAAAAAATTTATTGATCTACCTTCCAAATAGTTAGCATAGAAGACAAAGAGTTTTGATGAAACTAGGAATAATAAGAGTGGTTCAGTGCTCTCAGATAAATTATTAGTTCAGTTTTGACTAGACCTTACCATTGACGAATGATGAGGTGCTTATGTATTCTGCCTATAGGCACTCTCTTTCAAACATATAACCATTTAAAAGCCAGACAGAGGCTTTCTGGCTTCAACAAAACATTAAGGTTTCATGTCGAAAAACAAAATTCAGCAAATGCTGAAGGTCACATATGCTAAAGTTAATCTGCCATCTTGTGGGAATATACCACAGTACACTGCTTTTTATTATCTATGACAATTTATTTCTGACAAATTAGTATCTAATTTTTTTATATTAACTGTCTGTATATTAAGAATAGACAATAAAAGATTTCTGAATGAAAAATGAGTAACACGCTGAACCTGGACAACCTACACGAATACTAATGAAGAACAGTAGAAAACGGTTACATATATAGAATCCTCAGAATAAAAAGACATTAACTCTTCAGCAAACATAACAGCAAATCAGCTTATTTTGTCTTCCAATGAACCATCAGATCTACAGGCCAAGTACCACAGCCCAGTCTCAAACAAGCAGACACACCAAAGTTAGAGAAACTGATTCCATATGAAAATGCAACATTTGGCATATGACTATGGACTGAGTGGCTTTATATACAAATAAATAAATCTCATGCAAGCTGTAAGTTTAGTAGTAACTTATGACCTATATTTGTAACGCACTACAAATTGAACATGCTGTGTACCTGTCATGTGTCTTTATCTAGAAGCCAAAAGTCTTAAAGAAAAGAAAAGAAAACAAAACAAAAGGCAACAACGGAAAAGTAAGTAAATGTACTAGTAACTGTAGTTAGTTAGTTTACTCATAATGCCATCTAGGTCACTTCTGTTATGTATTTTGTCTTGTTTAATCCTCAAGCTACCAGTACATTATAGGAGTCTCTTACCAAATCATATCACTAGTATCTTACATTAGCCACAATGCTTAGCTATTTTGTATTAAAACTGAAATAAAAATTGCTTTAAAAAGTGAGGCAAAACCCAGCACATCTGTGTTTTTTTCCAGAATCAACCTAACCACTTTGTCTAAACCCCAAACTGAAAACACTCGGGTAACCTGTTACAACCCAGTTCATCTGTCGTCCTCTTGAAAGGATTAATGTATTTTTCAAGTAATCACAGCGCAATATTGCCCAAGATACAGTCCTAATTCTACCTAGGCAGACATTCTAGGCTAGCCTCCTGGCCACTCTGAAGAATTAACAATAATGTTATAAATGATGATTTAACAACATCATAAATTAGTGTAATTCAAAAAGGAAAAGAGAGAGTTGTTGAAGTAGGAGTCAGTAGATGACACATTTTTACATTTAAGTGAACTAGGAAACTGCATATGAAAAAAAGTTCTGTGAGCAAACCATCCAGGGAAGTCACTAGACAAATATATTTGCAGTTTGTGTAATGTACTAGAAGTATAAATATTTCATTTCCATTTACTTTTGAGACCATGAAAAAAGCGGACTCCTTCCAAACAGGAAGATCAGTTATCAAGAAAACTTCTCATGTCTTCAAAGTTAAATGGAAAAGAACAGCACCGAATTTTATCTAGGCATACAATCTAGCTTTATTTTTGGCCAGCAAACGTCACTGTTAATAAACGAAGTCCACCTAAGACCCATTGCTGCATGCAACCTTAACACAAGTTGTAAAGTATACTTTCAAGAGGTGGTGAGTAACAACTTTGCTACTGCTGTGGCTACCAGTTAAATTGGATGTGGCACAGAGCAACCATCAATGCAAAGGTAAAGTCCAAGCAGCACCAGGAATAGTACAAATATCAAAAGCCTTTGCACATGTATATAACTGTCAGTAAATTACAACCATCCGAGAAAAAAAAATTAATTCTCAAATGTGCTTAAGTACTCCTCTGTAACACAAACAGCCTTTTTCTCTTCATATATGGAATATTGCTACATTGTTAACAAAACAATGTCATGAAATGACACTAGTTTAATTGGTGACAATTTCATTAGTGTCCTGAAATCTTGGTCCCTAACAGGAACACCCCAGCTGTTATCACACCGCACATGAATTACTGTTTGTTTTCATTTTAATAAAAATCCCTCTTGAGTCATAACTTGTGGAAACTCTTCATGAAATTAACAGTAAAACACTGAGTCTACTTTTTAAATGGTTAGTTTATTTAAACCTAATCCTTCATCAAGACACTTTTCCTTATTTCTGATCATAATGTCGATTTGCAAAGCTATGTCTTGTATGGTGCTTTCACAGGAATAACTCTACCGCATTGGAGTCATACTCTACTACAGAGATGCCATCTAATAAATTTCACTCTCTGAACATTTAGAAGTCAAAACTACGGTTCTGTCTTAGCAGAAAGCAGGCAGGGAGCTTTAATACAGGCAGTGAAATGGACTCAAAATATGGGCAAATATCCCATATAATAGCCCATATTTAAACAATCACTGTCAGCGACATTATGCATGTGTCACTTGTGTAAGTGCTGTGGAAGAAATTCACCTTTTTCTTAAGTAGGATTGAGGAATTAACTTCATTCCTGGGTTTATGAGCTAACTAAGGCAAAATAGCCAGCTTCACTACAGAAATTAAGAAAAAGCTTTGAAGAAACAGCAATAGAAAGTATGACTTAGTTGTTCACTATGTTGCTGCAAACAAGAAAATGCTATTTAAAAAAAAAAAGATCTCTCTTTAAAATGAATATTTGGGATGTATATTCAGGCAGACAAAAAAAAAAAGTCTACAGAGCTTTGGGCTGTTTACCCAAAGATAACAGTGCTAGCAGTAGATAGGCAAGAAGCCACAGAAGACCTGCAGCTGTTTTGGAGTCCTTGAATGCACCTGGCTGGATGCAAATACTGTATCATGGGGAAAATCTGATCATCAGAGATCTTTCTGGTCAGCTGTTGCCTTCAGTGTAGCTGGCTGGGGGGACAGAGGGGAATAGGACAATATAGCAATATGCTTGATGTAATGGTGACATTATATATTTTCATGGCAGATTAGTCTGGTAGTCTGTTGAGTCAAAATTCTGGTCAAAGATAAGTTTCTTTTTCCACTTCTAGAAATAAACTACTATAGGAGATGTACAAATTTAAACAGACAAAAGACAGATAAAGCAAAAAAAAAAGTTTTGTTTTATGATTTATTTTTACAGTCATTCTAGATTATTTCTGGTACATTCCATGAGTTTTGTATCAGTTACATCATGGGGCTTTGCTTAATTTCACTTAAATATCAGCAGAAATGGAAATCTGCCACAAAGACAAGGCTACTAACCCTTCAGGGCAATTGAACCAAGATGGTTCATGCAGTTAGCTAGTTCTAGCCCCCAAAAAACAGATATTCTGCAAATGGAATCAGCAGTTAGAATTACAGTACAATGCACAATACAGTATGTCATTAATTATTAAGTACTTTGACCTCAAACTACTTCAGGGGTCTGTGTGTGACACATATACACAAGATACATACTCACTAAATCAAGTCAGTTGTATTATATGAGGCCAAATGCCATCAAGAACGTCTCTGCCAGAACAGTGAAACAAAATTAAAAAAAAAAAAACCAAACTGTTGAATAGGCTATCTGCAAAAAATTAGCACACAATATAGGAAAAGAAGCTTCAGATAAATGAACAACTGCAAGCCTCCTCTGAAGAAAGTATCTTTAAAATTGCATTAAAATAATATTGTTGCTTCAGTGCTTCTCATGGATATCACATTTACTCAATTACAAATTGAGTGAACTTAAGTAAATTGCTCACTAAGTTGTGTTCTGTTTTGTTTCAGTTCCCTTCCCTTCCAAATTCAAATTCCAGAGACAGAATGTTAAGGTCAAGCTAAGTTATTTCTGGTTTCTCAACCGACTCTGACTGAAACATATTCTTGTTCCCCACAGGCTGATTTACCTATCACTCTCCCCAAGTAGATGATCACCTTGGGACTTCTCTTCCCTGCTTATAGTCCCCCCAGCCCTCGACCTTCACTCCATCGGAACCAGCTATCTCCTTTCTCATGTAATCTGAGACTGATTATTTGCAACTCTATTTAATTTTGAAGTTTGTTGTTTCTATTTCAGATCTAAAGAGGGGCTTGTATGACCAAATGCCACTCTGCCAACTGTACTAATTGTTCCAAGAAAAGGTATCACCTGTACCTACTAATCCAGTCTAGCATCTGGTAGGTAATATATACACTATCAGTATTACGAACAAGTACCATTCCATGCACTTGTTTTAAAAATTCAGAATGAGACAAGATAAGGAGATGACTACAGTACTTTACACATCCTATCCAGTTACTTTATGGCATTCGTACAGACTGTATTGTAGTTACTCAAGTGACGCAATCGAGATTTGAGCATACCTGAATAAAAGACATCACAGATTAAAACTTTGATAAAATGCTAGCAAGGGTTAAATTCTGTTTTAATCCCTGGGCAGTTGGGTCACATGACTCCTATTGAATGTGCTCTTTGCTTCAAGCCTTAAGCTTTTCTTTGTAAAGTGTCTTGATTTGTAAAGTGATGAATAAAATAACTGGGAAATGTTATTTCTTCCCTCACAGTGAAGTGGGGGAGAGAAGACAGAGTAAGGTTCAGTATGCAGAGCACACAGTAGAATAAAAGAGCCCCATCTACAAAGAAAAGTAAAAGCAGTGGCATCAAAAACGCTAATTATTTACCCACTACAGTATTACATTGAAACACCTGAAATTTCAGATAAAAACAGGACATACCAGTTTTTAGGTATTTAGTTTTAAAGGAGGTAGCCATTTGCCATAAAGAAAAGGTTTTGTTAAAAACTCAGTCACCCAGCGAAAAATAGAAGATTCTCAATCTGGCCTAGTCATCTCTGCAAATTTCTTAATTTTAATAATAAATAAAACTTTTGAAGTGAACCAATGTTTTAAATAACAAAGCTAACTTCTTCCATTTCTGTTCTATCACCCCACTGAGCTTAAAGTGCTAATGTTTTGAGTAAACCCTACACGCTTCAGCAGATAATGAAGAAATCACTAAATAAATTACTAACTGTACAAGATCATCTACTTATATTCATGTATTTCTATAGTATAAACTGCTGCCATGATACTGGATATGATTTCCATTGTCTCCATATGACCAGTTGTGATGCCAGTATTATACCATTTACGCTCGTACTTCTGACTAATGGTTAAACAACCAAGTTCCACAGTGAAGAAAAGAACTATTACCCTGTTTATGCATAACTTCAATAAACAGAATGGTTGACTGGGGATATGGTATGACTAACATGAGGTGAAGGAAGCAAAGAGCTTTATGTCACCGCATTTCAAATGAATCTCATGGTTAAAAAGATGGTATGACTACGTAATCAAACATGATTCTGTTCTTTCACAGTTACCGGTCCTGAGTAAAGTTGCCCTACAAAGGAGAGCACATTACTGAAAGCACTGGATCAATCAATCCTGCTTAAATACCAGTCTCACTTTAACTCCATTGGTTATATTTTCAGTGAAGAATCTCCTTAGAGATTATTCATCCAGAGTCCAACAGATAAAGCAAGTATTAAATAAATAAATAAAAAAATAAAAATAAGTGAACAACTAAGAAAAAAATGGTCAGTCCATAGCTGGATGCAGTAAGGATACCATAACTTTCTTATTGACTAGCCTACTCCTAGGAAAATCCTTCTAATTTGTTTTCATAGACCATCACTCTGCAGTACAGCAAGCATACTTTGTGCATAAACAAGATGACCTAGTTTTCAACATCTGCAAGTCTTAGCTTGAAGCTTGTTTGTTACTTGAAAAGGCAATTAAAATTTAAACAAGTGCGAAAGAATAAACTCTTATTTTCCTTGAATTTCTGTGAAAAAACACTTACGCATTAACTAATATTCAATACAAAGTCACACAAAAATTCAAAATAACAGAGGATAATTAGCAGTCACATTCTTTGAGAACAGAACAAATCACAGACAGATACTAAAACGTATAGAGAAACATACGAGAACAGTAGAAGTAAACATTTCAGGAGACTTGGTTGGGCAATTCCTTTCAAAGCATAAATCATGTAAAGAAGTTGTAATTCCACAGAACATTCTTCAAAGTATGAAATAAGCTCTGAGCTGATGAACAAGGTGACCTGTATATTTTAGTATGAACTTCTTAAAAATCCAGACACTTAACAGAGCCACACAACTTGCAACAAAGAGACACTTCATGTGAAAGGTGACTTTTAAACTCCAATAAGCATTTACATGGGCAAACTTACTCCAGTGTTCTATTTTTAATTTTCTTCATCACACTTGCATGCTTTTCCTTGATACAGACATCTGTTATTACTTAACTATGGATTTCAGGATGGGTTTACTGTTAACAGCTACATAATCAAGTGTTCTAGACTTTTCCCATGAAACTTTTTTTTTAATGCAAGGTGTACAACCTATTTTGATGATAAAATCTGGCATCCTACAGACAAGTGCACAATATTATGAATGCTTAAGAGTTCTGCTTCCATGGAATATGGCATTCCTAAAAGAAAAAACCGATAAATTAAAAATGAAGGATGGGAAAGAGTAGTCACAGGAAATTAAATCTCCTCTAAAATTAAGTATACATTGCTATTCTTTGTGAACTTTCATTTAACAGCTAAAAGATTATTTAACAAACAAATTACCTGACTACATAAATATCTGATCTCAGGTGTGTGCTGAGGTACCCATTAGTGCAGAAATATCAACACCAGTAATTCTTCACTGTATATTTGTATACTTTCAGATGCTTATATTTCTCATAAATTCACTCTTCACTGAATTGTCCCTATTTCTTTATTTTTAATTACAACCTTCTTTGGCCTTTTTCCTCCTACTAATATACAGTATTTTTAAGGGATGAAAGAGAATAGCCATGTAAATATATGCTAGTTACTTTAACACTGATCCTTGGTAAAATCATAGAATGGATGATAAAGAACACAATCAGTTTAGAATTAGAGATGCTAGAATAACTAACAAGAATCAGAACAGCTTTAGGAGAAATCAGTCTTGCCAAACAACGCTTTTTTCTGAACGCAGGTTTGTATGATCAAAGGAACTGTGTTGACATTAAAGGCTTCTGCAAGGCATTTGATTAGGCTTATAAGACATTCTGAGACAAAAAATCAGTACCGTAGAAAAAAAAACTGTATAGGATCTGATATTGATTTTATCTGTGTAAATTACAGGTACCCAAAAGTAAATGTAAATGAGATGCTACTAATACAAGGGAGCATTCCCATTCAAATCCTATATGGCTGACTTCAGCCAACAGCAACACAGGCACCTTTATGAGAGACTGGAGCATTATCTTGCATCACCTTCTGGCATGAAAGGCAAGGCAAGCCAAGGCGCTGACAAAGTTGAAGTTATCAGAAAAAGAGTCAAGGAAGAATTTCAGATCTTAAATAACGAAGAATGAAAACTGTACTCCATGTACTACTTACTTCATCCAACTGAATACTAAAGCAATGTGATTACCATCTACATGTACTTACTTGCAGAAGAGATACCTTTTATATTTTTAAGATGTGAAGTATTACGGGATAATATGGTTTGCACGCTATTCTCTTCAACAGCATCATCTAGTGATAGATGCAAAGGCTGATACAGAATCCCAGAATTCTTGCAGCATACTTGCATACAAAATTTTGATGCACAGCTCTTGTAAAATCACTGTTTTTCTTCAGATATGATTCAAATACCTTCTTTCCATATTATGAGTTATTATAATTATTACTAGAACACTAGGTAAAATATTAGAATCAAAATTACTTCAAGAAATATGAAATAACAAGAATTAGAAATTAAAAAAAATCATGCCAACTTCCCTCAGCTAGTTTCACTGTACTCTCACGCACTTAAGATTACACATAATGCAATTCAAACTGCCTGATCCCAGTATCATTTTTACCATTAGCACAGCATTACATCTTAAAAGCTATTTCTTTAAGTCACATGCATTGTGTTATGAAAGAATTCTGCCTTAGTATGCCTTATGTTAGGATTTAATCTTTCTACGCTTCCCTCATTCTGTTGAGCAATTCACTTGCTTATAGCACCATCTGAGCAAAGATTACAGGTGAGCATCCGTTAACATATTAGCCAGAAGACTGTTTCCCTTCTCTGACAGCACCTCTGGGCAGATGGTCTGGCAAGCCAGTTCACTCCATCCTCATTCTCCCCAGACAGGGAGACAAGTGATTCATCCCTCTTGGCAGATAAGCTGCTGACATTTCCATCTCTGTTCACTGGGTTAGCTGACAGATTGTTGACATGATCCTTTTATTTTTTCCCTATTCTCTTTACATTGGATCCTGGAACTTTAGCAGGTCAACATTCACTTTCTGCTATAGTCTACAAACACAACATGGAGTTAACTTTGCTAGTAATTTTATTTTCAGGGTATAAAAAGTTAAGCACATGCATTAAAAATAAATCTACATTACAAAACTCAGTTTAATAAAAAATAGAAGGTCATGAGAAAGAAAGGCATCACAAGTCATATGATACGTTATTAAGATACATAATTAAACAGGACCACTTTATTGTAACTTAACTGACAAGCAGTTAAATTCAATAAGATAAAGAATTATAAACTCAATTTCCTAAAGGAAACACAACCGACTTAAACTTCAGGAACGTAAGAGCTCAGATCCAGAAGTTCTATCTCGCTACAGAAAAGGATGTGTTACAAATTTTAATGATACTTGGCAGCTCCATAAGTTTTAAACAACTTAATCTTGAGGCTGATCAACTTCACGACACACAGAAAAGTTACTTACATATAGCATTACAAAAATAACTCTTCCTACAGACTTGGAACCTAACAAGCCCTACAAGACATGGAGAGACGAAGGACAGGCTTAGATATAGAGTTAGCAGAATAAAAATGGACCACTAGTGATCTCAGAAAGGGGGAAAGCAATCACTAACCATTCTAAGACACGTACCCATAAACTTCCACCACCACCAGACTGCATTATGTGACACACAAACATGCAAGCTTTTTATTCAGTCGCTGTTTACCAAAAGCTCACTAAAATATGCCTACATTTTAATATTCAAGAAAAAAAAGTTTTGCACCATGATTGTATAATTTCTAAACTATAACACATCATAAAGTTAACAGTCGACAGAATATTTAGCTCTCGATTCTCTCTTATTTGCCCTCAAGCTCAGCCTGCCCTATCTTTATCTTTGAGCTCTGTCCACTGCTTTTGTGCTGTTGCTTCTCTCAGAAACAGCTCACACTACTTTCATCTTTAATGTTGATGTGCTGTGCTTCTTTAAAAATGCTAAGCTGGAAAATATACATGTGGAAATAAACACTAAGTATCTCTAAGGCTGAATAACTGTTTGGCCACATTCCCCAGCCTCCAGGGTACTTATTCATTTAACATTTTTGCTGAATAATTTCAGAGTACATAGGAACTAGGGAAAATTCTAATATTTTGAATTTGGCCGATATCTGTAATCAAAATGATAAAGAAAAAAAAAACCCTTTAAGCAGAAACAAAACATTCTATCCTTTGCTGGAATCTAAATCATCCAATATTTGATTTCTACCATATGAATAAGGAATTAGACTATACAAATAATTCACTGTTGTATCAACATCCATCAAACACTTCTTGTGCCTTTAAATGATACTCTAAACAGACTTCTTCCTAGCTCAAGAACCTGAAGTTGCAAAAGAAACAATTCAAATGTGACACATCTCAAATACCCTTCTCCTATTCACTAGTAATGATTTAAATCATATGCTATCTTCTGAAGTTTCTAAGAGAAAAGAAAAAAATCTATTCAGATCATAACAACAGAGAATAGAAATAATTCCTATCAGCAGTTTTTACTGGTAGGAGTGATGCTGAAAAATGTGCCTCTCTTTCACCCAGTTTTCTGGACAATAATGTACAAACCACTAAACAGATGGGGAACATTTAAAAGGAAGGTGATTAAGAATCCCTTTTGGAAGTCTGTAGGACAGGAATTATTCAAAATACGAAGGATGCTTCAGATTTATAAACAGCGAAATCAGCATTAGCCAAAGGACACTGGCAAAGGGATTAAATACTAACAATAAAAGAGTGTGCAATAAACAGTAACACCAGTAACACCAAAAAAAAAAAGTATTTATTTGTATTTTTTATAATTCATAGAACGTTACAAAAAAGGTATCAACTAAACAGAAGGAGGTTATAGTTAAAAGTTACCTCAGTTAAAAAAAAAAAAGGATTCTGCAGCATACAGATACAAGACAAAAATCACTGCCTAAATTTTAGCATTTTCCAGGAATTCACAGAACAATTCCAATATGTCCACTTCCTCCCCTCTAGGTTAACATTCTCTTTTTTCTGTTTCTTAGACTTGAGCAAGTGCTTCTTCCATAAACTTTAAAAAAAAGTCTCTGTAAAAAACAGTTTTCAATGATAGCCTCTGAAAATAAAGACAAAATAACTTAGTCTCCTGAAGCACATCATGAGCTACACCACTTCCACGTATCTTTAAACTCTGTCTTTCACAATACATTTGTAACATGTCAGTTTTAATGGTAGAAGAAGCTGCATGGTACTCATTACCGGACCTGCCAGAACTTCACTGTTCATGATGTAGCTTTAATGGGATGGTAGAAAAGATTTGGTTGAACAAGGAAGGAGAGGGGGAAAAAAAAAAAAAAAAAACCACCAACCCTATGACAGTAGGCAAACATCTTGCAAAAGAAAAGTAAACCCTGAAATTACTGTCAATAAGTCAGAAGTGAGTTCATGACTTAGTTTTAAAAATGCTTGCCCTACAGGACTTCCATCACTGTCAAGACTCAAGTCTGTCTATCTCACACGTGAAACCCTGACACCCTTCTGCTCTCTCAGGTTCTGTATCTACCTGGACTTTTTGATTGCCACCCACTTCTAGGTTTGAGTTCTACCTTGGGAATTTCTGAACACAGACTACTTTTGGTGAAACCAAAGGGTTCATACACTACACATTTCAACATTAACTGTACCGAAATGGGACACAATTATTATTGAAGGGTAAACTAGGTGACTGAAGTCTTATTAAGAGTACAGAACTGTTCAATTTAAAGATTTGATATTAGTGCAATTCCACATTAATCATAATTATGAACCTGAATTTATTGCTCTGCAGTCTGCTAAATTCTTAGTCTCTGAAAGTCTTGCTGATCACTTCTGGCAAATTTAGAAACTAGAATTGACAAGAACGGTAATGCCACTAAAGACTGGGCTACACCAAGCTATGCGGGAAACTTGATACGTGCAGGACCTTCTCTTTATGTCTGCACAGGTGGACACTCCATTGCACTATAAATTATAGTTTATGCAAGTATATGAAAAAAAAAGTCAGATTCTAGACCTGCATGTCCTGGTTTTTTTTTTTTTTTACCTAAAAACAACTCCCTGTCCTCCTGCCTGTCATCATTGTCCCCCATTCAACTCCCATATTTCACTTCATTTTCTGGCAGAAAACCAAAAAGGATTTCCTCATTCACAACATCTTTCAGCTTATCTTCAGAACACAAGACTTTAAAACACAAAACTGAATTTTGCAGAAACCAAGCATCTTTTTATAAAATGGAGCCCTCCAAGTAAATTCAATTTGTGGTCAAAAGAGATACAAATGTTTCCTTCGAATGCATGGTAGGATAGCTCAAAGTGCTTGTAAAATGTGCTCAGTGATGCAAATGCTTAAAACATTATCTACTGCCAGTAGCTGCACCACTGGCAGTAGATTACAAGCTCAGAAAATTTCTGTCTACTATAGCAGAAAACTGACACTTTATACATGCTTACAACTAGGCAGAAAAGCCTAACAAAAAGAATAAAAGCACTTTTAATATACATAATGATAAAATCAGGTTTCAGATAATTTTTCTCATATACCAGAACATCTTATCTCACGCATTGGTACTGATGAATAAGAAAATTTTCAAAAAATATGTTTATTAAGTTTTTAACCTATCCCGGTCAGAGAAGGCCTTTAAAATCTGAAAAAGAGATGTCCTAAGATCTACAGGCCTGAAAGCAAAGAACCTATGTTACAACAGACACCTAGCCACTACAGCTGTATAGTTCTCAGTTTTGAATTTCTCTATGCATTAAATATCTTCGATTGCCTGTAAATGTTCCTATCCAAACTACTTATATTAAGTGAAAATTGTGTTGTGCAAACATTTTACTGGGCTATTCTCTATGCTACAGTCACATCTCAATGCCAGATGAACATGTCCTATCAATCTCTGACAGACTGGACCCATGAAAGCTGAAACTGCAAAATTTCTTTCACAGATCTGTATGGAGCAGTAAAGTCATGGTGGGAAAAGATTTCAGAATCCACTGATCTAAGCACAGTTCAGGATGTTGATGGTGAAACACAAGAACATAGCCACTCCAAAGGAAAGAATTTAACTCAGTGGTGGATTCCACTGCAGCTTGTTTTTACATTTCAATCTCGTTATGCACAATTGCCTGAGATTTATGTGTATATACAGCCACTGGATTATTTTTTTCCACCACATTCCCTGAAATAGGATTGCAGAATCACAGAACCGTTTAGGTTGGAAGGGTCCTCTTGAGGTCACGTAGTCCAACCCCCCTGATCAAGCAGAGTCACAGAGTCTGCGGGCTGCAGACAGCTTTTCACTGTCTCCACAAATGGAGACTCTAAAACCTCTCTGGGCAGCCTGTGCCAGTATTTGATCATCCTCACAGTAAAAATGAATTTTCTTTTGTTCAGATGGAATTTCAAGTGTTTTAACTTGTGCCCATGGCCTCCTGTCCTGTCAGTGGCCACTACTGACAAAAGCCTGGCTCCCTCTTCTTCATTCTCTCCCCTCAGGTATTCACACATATTAATAAGATCCCCTCTGAGCCTCCTCTTCTCCAAGCTGAACAATCCCAGTTTTCTCAGCCTCTCCTCTTGCTGCAGTCCCTTGTTCACCTTTGTGACCCTTCTCTGGACTCCAGAAAGTCCATACCTTTCTTGCACTGAGAAGCCCCGAAGTAGACATGGTACTCCCAGTATGACATCACCAATGCTGAGTACAGAGAAGAGGATCAACTGGCTTGACCATGTGGCAGTGCTCTTCTTAATGCAGTCCAGAATGCTGTTGGCCTTCTTTGCAGTGAGGGGGGCATTGTTGACTCAGGGCCAACTTGTTGCCCATCAGGACCACAAAAGCCTTCTCTGCAGAGCTGCTTTCCAGCTGGTTGGCCCCCAGCATGTACTGGCAGGACTTGGCATTGCCCTTTGTTGAACATCATGAGATTCCTCTCCGCTCAATTCTCCAGCCTGTCCAGTTCCCCCTGAATGTAGCACAACCACTTGGTGTGTTAGTCACTCCTTCCCATTGCTGTATTGTCTGCAAATCTGCTGACAGTGCACTCTGTCCCATCATCCAGGACATTAATAAACAGGTCGGATAGTACTGGCCACAGTATTGACCCCTGAGGTACACCACTAGTGATTTGCCTCCAAGTGGACTTTTTGCTATAATGTTATTCTCCAGCAATTAACATAAGAACTTTGGCTTGTTTGCTTCAAATTCATTTTTAATTTTTCTTGGTTCAACAAATTCTATAAATATTAATACACACACTATCAATTAAATAACTTGAGTATAGTTTTTCTATTTGGCCATCTCAGCCAAAAGAGATTTCTGCAGCAGAATGGGGAGGAAGCCTGAGTACTGCAAAGCCTACAAATACATGTATTTAAAACTGACTGTCTAAAGACAGGTTTAAGTCACTATGTCCTCAATCTGTGGCACTAATTTCTAAGGATGTTTTTATACTGTTATCTTTGTACCATTAACAATACTATGTATATTTTATCACCACTTCCTTTTTGACAGAACTAGGTCTCCATAAAGATGTACAAATCTGGAAGCAGAGTGAAGGTTCGAAAAGAAACATCTCACAAATTGTTTGGCAGCATATGAAGACTAAAACATTGTTTTTATTATCGTTAGCCTCGTATTATATAACGGGGTTAAGCTGGATTTTCTTTTGGATATTTTGGCTTCACAACAGGAAGCCAAAACTGTAAGACCATCTCCTTCTGGCATCAAGGTGCTGTTAAATTCGGTCTTGAACTGCTTTTTCCACCTAGAACTGGCAGTAAAGCACACGGGGAACGTGCTTGAGTTTGGACTGTACAGCTTACAGGACCCTTGCCAAGAGGCCAAAGATTCTTACTATTCATGATGCCACATTTTAGTTCATTTAGTTCATGCACAGTCACTGAAGCATTTTACTTTAAGACATTTATCAAGAGGAATTCTTGAAGTTATTGACACACAGATCACTTATCTGGTATCAAGATTTTTGGCGCGTAAGTTTGGGAGCTCCAGCACCATCAAGGCCTATGTTACCGGAGTTTCAAGTCCATCAAAGGGCCTTTAGACCAAATAGCTCGAAATGTAAGTTCATTTAAAAAACTAATGAACAAACAAGCAAAAACAATAATCACCAACACCACTCACTGGCCCTTCAGGTTGGGGATGTGAAGGAGAAAAGTAACAAGCCAGAAAACATCCTTGTAAAAAGATTTTTATTTTAAATCCTCCATGCCTTAAGTGCTGTCAGGCAGCTCAGGAAGGACCAAATTTAGAAAATGGATTATGCTAGCTCAGCTTCTTCAATACTGAGCAGCGTTCTGATATCAAGGATGAAGTACTCAAAAGGTCTTTCCTTGCCTTCATCTAGCTCAAGGCATGGAGACTTTCATTCAGCTGAGTCCAAAGTATGCAATCAGAAGAGTAAAAATAAAAGTAGTGTGTGAGCTGCACGTTTGGAGCCAAAGTTACCCAATTACTAGACCCTTATTGTATAAATCAATTCCTTGCCTGTTTGCTATTTATAGCTGTTAAGTGATTTGATCAATACTGTAGCATGCATTTTGCACATGTATCTAGCTGGGTGTTCTTCTCTACCCACTCAGAGTATTTATAGCTATGTATGTAGTAAATGTGTTGCAGTACTTCATTAAATGACTTAACACCTCCAAAATGCTGTATGTACAAAAGCTGCTGTCATTTTAAATGAAATAAAATGTCAGAAACAGCTAATTCAAAACAAAGTCCTCAAGAAAGTGTTCTCTAAATTTATCACGTTAGAAATTTGCTTTGTAGATTATGTTCATATTCAGTAAAATAAATATGTTTGTGCTATTAAACATCAATTAAAAATGTAACGCTGCGGAATGCATTAAAACACTCAGATACAAAATATCTATGGAAATTGTGACTGAAATGTTGTACAATTTGGGGGGAAAAAAAGGAAAGAAATGACGTTAACAAATCATACAAATATATAAACAAAATACAAATGTATTACAGACAGGTAAAAATAACACTGAAAAGATCATTGCTCATGTATAATACCTACTGAGATCGTTTTAAAGTCTGCTTCTCATTTGTGAAGAAACTGTCAAGACTCTTACGCCTAAAATTAGACTTACTATATCAGTTATGTTTTAATCCTTGACTGCGACATCCTTTCAGCCTGCCCCTACACTGCACTCTTGTGAGCTAGTGTGGTAATGCAATAGCTCAAGAAGACTTTCAACAGCATGCGTTTTCTTCCGTATGGGGATGCACAATGGAAAAGGAGTGACATAGCAGCTGCATGCACGGGAAAGAATTCCTTGGCCTTAATTTGCTGCTGCTGGGGGATGCAGCAAGAAAGCTGGATTGAACAGAACTGCAACTGTTCTCTTCTGAACAGCTGCTGTACATCAGGATGACTAAACACTTATTTAGCATATAAAACTGACAGGAGACAAAGAAGTCAGGCTGGCTTTTAACATCATATTATGGTTCAATAATAATCATTATTGGATAATCATGAAAAAAAAGTATTTTGATTTTTTTTTTAATGGAAATAGTCTACTGTAACTCGTGTAATTCTGCCTCTTGGCTGTAACAGGAATCAAGGTATGCACCTCCTTCATAGCAATGTGTGTTTCTTGGCTTTAAGCGGATCTAGGCATCCCGCCTATGATGACTGCAACCACATTAGTGCACTTCTGAACCAAATTTGATAAACTGCACTAGCAACCTGCTGGCCATTATCTGGATCATGCAGATATTTCCAATTTTATAATCATTTTTTTAAGGTAGCACCGGTAATCTTAAAACCATATTTAAAAGCATGTATAATAATAACAATAATATACGTCTACTGCTCTGTCAAGAAATCAAAATTTGGAAAGCCTGTCCAATGCCATTCAACTAATTTTCAGTTATACAAATTACAGTCTTATTTGAATATGTTATGCAAAGTATTAAAAATACGTAGTGAGGAAAAGAGGAAAGAAATTGATGGAAGATCATATTCAATAGGTAGAACTACAATAGTAGTAATCCATAAGTATATCTGACAATGGAAATTCTAGCTGCAGTCCTTTCTGCAGTGTCACTAGTGGTTGCTGCGGTAATAACCATGCCATTAATCCAAAACTGAAAGCAGGGAGTGTCTAGAAACTAAAAGCCCAGCCTCCAGCATCTCTAGTGTTAAATTTCTGATGTTAAAATTTATTTACAGGATGGTGTTTCTCACACACAAATCATATTCTCTCAGTCCTCTTTTCTGCCTCCCACCCAGCTGCACCTCCACCCACCCCACTTCAAGGCTGTACTGTTTGTGCAAGGTAATGTTCATCGCTGCATATAGTAAAATGATTCTACCTTCTGTTACCCAGCAGCATTTCTTCTTCCACTCCATATCATTTAGTTAGTCATAGAGCTATTATTCATTCTCTGAACTCATAAAATGAAACATCACTGATAGGTTTATATCATTAGTAACCACACATAATATAGAGAACAGTATTTCGCTCAGCTGTATCATCACGTTCCTACTTCTGCTTGCAAACAGACTCTTGTTGTTGTTGTTAAATAATGTGTGTCAACAACAGGCTTTAACAAGATATTTCGTAACAGTCAGTATTTAAAACATGTCTTTACATCCCCAGCAATGTCACTAGTTTAAGTTATCGCAGTTTTTCAGCCCAGAAGTATATCTCTCGGCCAGTTAGCACTAAGCCAGGTACCTATAAAGCATTGATTTTAATATGCAGACATTTCCTTGCACAAACAGTAC
>VXAL01007549.1:4595-21481 GCA_013399475.1 Chauna torquata | reverse complement strand
AAATGTATTCATTTAGGGTTAAAATAAGCAATCAGATATGATTACAAATTGAATGGTGATTGGGAAGCACTTAGTCACCTAACCAAGATAAAACGTTATGAGTGGCAAATCAGAAAATACTTCTGAAAGAAAAATCTGAGAGGCTGCAAACACAATCAAAAAAAGAAACTAAATTGCAGGGAAGTCATTAGCAAAATAGCATTTGACAAGCCCAATTGCCTCCTACTTATTTTTGTCCTACCATTTTAAAATCATCACTTCCCACAGTCCATTTCTACTTTTCTCCCTCTTTCCTCCTTCCCCTTGCTAGCCCTTTTGCAAAACAAAAGCTGTCTGTTCTTCTATTCCTCCCTCTCAAAACACATCAGTCTTTTCACTTACTAATCCCCTCCAAACCTGCATTACTGTAGAACCTACTAGGGGACTTTACAGATACAAACAATTCCATCAGATATACAAGAAATAAAAACACACAAGAAGCATAATAAAATAATCCATTACATCCTACTAGTGCATGTAACTGGTTAACTCTTATACTATATTCATACAATATCAGAGAGTATTTCGGAGTTACACCATTGACTTCATTGTGCCCAAGATTTCATCATTAATATTCTACCTATAAGACAGATTTTAAAATAACAACAAACAAACAAAAACTTGTGGGGAGTTAACAGTTTCCAAAAGTACAGCAAAAATGTTCAGTAACTTCGTACATTGTAAATAAACTATAATCTATTTTGGGCTTGTAACATTTTACACTGTAAATAAATACTTACATGGCTTGACTCAAACACCAACTTTCTTCATCAGATTTGTACCATCTTATCTCCTCACTCTCTGCACAGAAACAAAGAGAAACATGAGCTTCCAAATGATTAAGACTCAAAAACGGACAAACAGCTGTAAGGCTTGCCAAGTTACTAAGATTGTTACGAACAAAAGACAAAAGGAATTTGATTAGTGCCTGACACAATTAACACTTACTCTACTTCATTTTTGTCATGTATTTATAATATGCCACTCACTACTGAAAAAAAAAGAATTGGAACAATATCACTTTATTTTGTTTTTATTTTCCATCTTGGCAAATTCTTTTGAGGATGTCACAAATACCCACAGCGGATTCTGAGTTAAGGTGCTGTTTTCACCATTCGTTTTCAATTGCCATTGTTCTTGTAAAAAAATAAAAATAAAAAAAATTCCTCTAGGGCCTGTATAAGCAGTAACTGAAGTAAACGAGAATCCTGACACTGATTGCAGCGTTTTTCAGGTATCACCTGCATCAAGCTACACATGTCGATAGCCTATAGAGGTTCGTTAGCCCTTTGCAGTGCACAACTAAAAGAAGTCAAATATTGCCCCCTAGTGTCTAAAGGACAAAGCAGGCCGTTCACGAACAGCTGCTGATGCTTAACGTTAGATAGAGGCTTTGTATCTTGACAACACAGTCTTTCAGTGGGAGCTTGCCGATGCTTGGAGGATTACGGTAATGCTTAATTTCAATGAGTAAGGACCACTCATCTCTGCAAAAAGGAATTAAAAATATTAGCAAATAATTAATATTGTGTATTAGGGGTGCAAGAGGGATGTATATAAAAATATAAGAAAAATGGGTGTTTTTATACTCAAACTATATCGTCGTCTTAACTAGAAGAAAAATACTGAGTAAATTGACCTTAGTTTTTCAAATGAGACCACAGTTCATCATATTGAAGGCATCAGTTTAAGCTACTACATGTATATGTTCAGTTCACTATCCATTTCAGAAAACACAGAAGAGATACTCCCTAAAAAGCAAGGGAATCATGTAGTCACTTAGTATTTGTTCTGAAGATGCTGAAGGATGAAAGCACAGAAAGGTGAGGCCAAAACAGCAAGAGCTAGTAACTGAAATTAATACAGTAACACCAATTTCAATCCTTTGAAAATAAAAGCAAGCAAATACTGATCAATGCAACTGATTTTATTTCTGTACAGAATCTGTTAAGGCACTGGAGAAATACAGTAGTAAAGGCTGCAGTGTGTTGCATTTAACTTCATGTTGCTGGTGAATCACATGCATCCAGCAGAATACCAGCACTAGCTTCCACTATAGGTCAGAAAGAGAACTGAAACAAGCTAACTATCTGGTAACCACAATGCCATTATATTCAGCATAAAGCAAAACTATGCATGTAGCAAAGAAATTTAACACACTTAACAAAAACACCCTTTAGACAAAAATATATGCCAGCCAAATGTGGCTCTGCCCTTACCTTTCCCTCTCTGAAAACTGAATGCCTTCAGGGTGGCTGCTGGCTAGCATGTTATCAGTCACTCACACCTTTCTCTTTTCCCTCCAGGTCTCCTACTTGTCTTTATTGTTATGTCTATATTCTTACATCTAAAATAATGCTGTAGTATTATTTCTATAATTCCGGTTTGAAGTTTAATGCATACTAATAAAACAGTTCTTTAGCCTTCTTCTAATTAAAATAATTGCATGGCTGGCACTGTAAAATATTGTAAATCAAGAGGACATACCTCTTTTCACTTTAAACATTTATCCAGATCTATTTAACAGAGAGAAACAGGAGAAACTTAAATAAAAAGCCTGAAAATCTCAGAGTTCAACTTCTTATGGCAACACCTATTTATATGCTATTGCACACCCAGTAAGCAATCTATGATATACACTGTGCATTGTAATTCCTCTAAACATTATCAGGACAGCACTCTCTACCACCTAAGAACAAAACATTTCTGACACTAAGGGATTACAGCAAAGTAAGTGCATATGGAGAAGGCCAGATATTGTTATAAAATAATTCTGTAAGGTCCTGAATAAGCAGGAGACAGCAAATACTAAAAGCCAAAGACTCTAATGTAGAATAGAGGTAAGCCTGCCTACTTAATAACCCAAGGCTGTAGCCAAGTACTGGTATCTCCATTTAGTCAGCACAGAAGGGGCACAGAGTGACACAACTGAGTAAGCTGGTTTTGTTACGGTGACAGCTTCAGACATAAAATCAGTTCTTATACGTCTTCATAAATTAAAATTGCTTTAATTGTTCCTGACCACTAGTCAATTTTCCCCACCAGCTACCAGCATAAAAAATTATCCTGTGAATATGAGGCATATTGAGATAGTTTCTTAATACTTTTTTTTTAGTAGAGCTGAATGAAAAAAATCTTACCTTGGCTTTTGAGAAACCAAAATCCTTGCAGAAGACACTGTAGGAGTCTTCTCAAGAGCATTCCTTTTCTATAGACCTGACTGGTTTGTGGAAACCAATGACCATTCCCATTTACTTCCAGTTCTAGATAAAAATGGTAATTTTGGCATGAAATAAATGGTAGAGACTACTGTCCTCATAATGTTTAAAGGAACTATAACATACAGTGTATATCATAGGTTGTTTACTGGATGTGCAATTCGGCATTAAATGTGTTTAATCCTTCTCACAACTTACGTATACCTATGTACCCAACACTCAAACAAAGAGGGCATTAGCCAGGAACAATGATCCCTCAGAAATATTTACAAGTACATTAATAACAACTTTGATAACCATACTATATTATACCTTTAAGCAGGCAGCAAGTTTGGAAGAACATCAGATCTGTTCAGCCTGAGGATCAAAGATTTCTTCAAAGTGGTCAAGGGCCACAGGTGGTCTGTTTAAAAGGAGCAGATCTCCAAACCTGCTAAAGCAACACTTCAGCCAAATCCCAATTTTCACAACTTCCTCCTCACTCAAATTCTAACTCATGCCCATGTAAACAATCAAGCAGACGTAACTGGCTTCTATTTTCAGCTTTGAGTTTTCCCCTCTTTGTAGGTGGTCCAGCATACAAAGTGTGGGAGATCAACTTCAGGCCCAAGCCCTCAGCTAAGTGCAAGCACAGCTAGCTCTGCTCACATACTGTCTGCAGAGTCTTTGAATAAGAAAAAAAAATCATTTATTCTCTTATTTACTTTCAGAATTACAGTAAACAACAGTAGAGCTAGTGGGAGTCACAACTACACTAAGGAAAGGTGAAAGAAAATCTAAGAAAGCAGATAACTTCTTTTGGGGCTCATACAATTTAGCTAAGAAGTCGCAGACTAAAACACAGCAAGGCAGTTTCCAACTCACATAGAGAGTTCCTAGTACAGCTCTCCCCACCCCAGCACTCACACACTGTTTCACAGTGTTTACTTTGAACTAGAAGAATTTGGGGCTTGATTTTCCTAGATACAAATCCTATGACTTAACGAGTTGGAAAAAATACTTACCATATGACACACTCTGTAAAACTCCTAGTATTTAAATGAGCTTTGTGTGTCATTTAAATTAAATTAAGAGTATTTTGTCTCTGCTAACTGGTAAAGCAGATCCTGTTGCAGTTCTTGATACTTTTTCCCCCTCCAGATGCTTGTTTTGACCACAACTGTGCAGGTCACATTATACATCATGCGGAAAAATTCCATTATCTCAGAAGACTGAAGGCCCAGGATCCACAATGAAAACCATTGACAAAACATTACCGACACTGCCTACAAGAGATTTTTACCTCTATTTTAAGGGCTTTGCTAGGTTTCTTCAAAACAGATTGATTATAGTAGCTATAACTCAGAGGACAGGAAAAGCTGTACAAGTAACTTCCATCTCAGATGTTTAGAATTTGTCCACTAAGTTCACAAACACTACAGGTTCTTATGAAGGCCAGGTTAGAACTTCTAAGAGTGCAAATAAACATTTTTCTCAAACAATTCTTTTAAATACCTTCTCCAACACTTTACATTGCTAATGCTGTATAATGCTGCAGGAGACCAGGTGCTTGGTGTCAAAGCTAGCCAACCAAGCAGATTGCTTACAGCTGGAAGACTAGGAGGTTGTGTTCCCTGGTAGTCCTGGCTGTCCTTGCAGGGGTGTCTAATTAAGAGGGACAGTTTTCATTCTATCTTGCTTAGATACATCAGAAAAGCTCATTTCTCAGCAAAATCTTTTTTAAAAGTGGTCTGTAATCACTTATAGTAGCACACTATTAGGTATCTTACAGCTAAATTAACTCAATGTTAAGAACAATAGCTCTTTTTTAAATATATTTGCCTTATGTACAAATACACTATTGGAAAGTAAAAGGTCATTGACCTTTTCAGGAAGGATTAGAGTTTGACATTAAAGCATCATGCAATTATAACAATCACCCCCTACAAAAAAGTGCTCTTTTACTTCTAATTTAGTCATTCATGTAAAGCAAGAGACAACAGGAAATGAAATCTCTCTTTCATGTTTGTCGATTTGCATCACATGGCTTTTCTTTTTCTATGCCAGCTTTGTGTCTAATTTTTCTTTTATCTCTTTTATGTTTTCAGATGATCTACAGCACATCCTTGGAGCACACAAACAACTTAGGGGATTGACTTTTCTCTGTTTATTAATGCCTTGCTTGCTTTAATACATTTAATGCTTACGAAAGAGTGTTTTTATTGGCATTTAGAAATTTAGACCTCAAGCAGTAGTACTACCTAAGCAAAAGCTGTAACAGTGCAGGCTTCTCCACAAAGCTCTAACACAGCTCAATGGCATCACATCCTATTAGTTATTACAGTTTCTACTACTTTGCCCAGTGGAGATGTCAGGCATATCGGTATGTAGTTTCCTGCATCATTCCTGGAGTCTTTTTAGGTTGTCATGTTTGTGTCACCTTGGCCATTTTCCAACACCACTTAGTACCACTGTTATTAAGTAAAAGCTTACCACTTGCTGTCCCTGGGGTACAAATTAATTTAGGATTCCAAGATGAATACATCTGATCATCTCAAATCATTATTGCTTATCTTTTCCATTTGCTCTATGATAATTCAGTCAGGTATATTCTCTGCCTTGTCTTCCATATGGGAAGAGTTCTGCTATGGAAATCCTCCAAAAATACTCTCCAGTGAACAAAAAACAAACTGAAAAAAAAAAACCACAAACTTTTCCTGTTCTGGTTTTATCATAATTGCTCTTTCCTCCTTTCTCCCTCATCCCAAACCGTGATTCTATACAGGTCCTAAGGATTCTCTTGCGGGATTTCTGCTCATAAATACTGTTGTTACTAATATTCCTTTTTGCTGGTTGCTCCTCTATCTCATTTTTAGCCTGCCTTAACATATTTTCACATTTCACTTGAAGGTTTACAATCCTTTCCATTTCCCTATTTGGACACAACTTCCTTTGTGTGCTCCGTGATGGAAGATGCCTTCTTTTTTTTTTGATAACTGCCCTGCCCCTGTGGTTTAGGTATGCTGGCATCCTTCAGAGTTTGGCCCTCCACCACAACCACAGGAGTAAACAATTGTGCAAACTGTCCTGCAGCAAGGTCCTGAAGTACATAATGCAAACATTGGATTATGGACTTTTGGTGAATCCTGTAATTTTTCACAATGAACTACTAGTCTCATTGCTAAGACAAAAACTAGTATTAAGCTCTTCATATAATAACTACACCCCAATGCATAGCAACAAAGCACAGAGCTATCCAAGTGATCAGACTTGTCTCATGTCACAGGAAAAAGACACTCTACGCCATTATTGGGAAGTGCCAATTCCTTTCCCTAATTCAGGGTTAGTACGCCAAATGAAAGCTTTTAAGTTTACAAATCATGCCAATATGACTGATATAACTGAAACTTTAGGACTCTTAAATAAGTGGGTGTCACACTCGGGCATTGGTCCCCTCACATATTAAGAACTGCATGGTAGGAGCTTGACTTAATTGGCTTCAAGTAAATGCCTTAGGAATGTATCTGATTAACAACAGCAACAAACAGGAGAAAGCATTTGCACAAAACAGAAATTATTTTCTGAGGTAATACATGCATACTCCAAACTGGAATTAAAATAAAATCACAGAACTCAGAAAGACTATTGTAGAGCATGTGGGTTTTGGATAAAAAGGCTTTGTGTAGAAGTTGCTACACTACTTAAGAAACATAGTCTGATTGAATAGCGTCATGAAAACCTACCATATTCATCAGGCTTTATTACACTCTGCCTTAAAAGAGCTTCAGCTTTGTTCCTCGTTTTTACACAGAATTCTTTGTAGAGGCCAAGAAAAAAACACATTGCTACTAAATCACAGGAACTTTCTTTGCACCTTAGGCCTCTAAAATTTTCTCTGCTGAGTCATGTCATCTGACCAGTCACACAAGAATACATGTCAGATTGTAACTTGTCATGGAGTTGATTAGAGATTTTTTTTGAAGGAACTGAAGCTAATGCGCTTAAGCTATTGAACAAAAATGTCATATATGCTCTTTATGTGCATTTTGTTCTTCACATTAAATCACATGCATCATAGATCTTTAAGGAAAAAATTATTGATGCACAGGATATGCACTCCTTTAACCGCTGCAGCTTACCCCAACAAAACATTATCAAATATAAGAGTTCTTAAGACTGTATAAAGCAAGTTAGCACGCTCTGTTTTCATCTGCTATTTAGTGCATGTTTTATAGTTGTTCGCAGTGGTTTTTTTTTTCTTTGCCTCAATAATCTAATCTTGTTTAAAATCTTGCATTCAAATTCTATTGATGGGGCCCTGCAGTCATTGGTGTAAATTCCCAAAGTTATTTTTTGACTCTCACGGGCTCTAAATTTTGCCTCCAGTAATTCTTCATGAGATTAACGGCTATCTGTAATTACTTCTTATTATTGTGTACTACTTCATGTATAGTTTTGCGTAAGACACACATTCCTTTGTGCTTGTTTGTTTTTTTTTCCTGAGTGTTGACAAAGTATGTTTCAGTTGGAGACTGCCTGGTCTCAGCTCACAGTAACTGAGGTAACTATGGATTCTAAATTTTTGGCACAGTGATTTTACCTCTTTTAATTAGTTCAGCCTGTAATCCCAGCACGTTCTGTATCTGGTTTATCCCTGTTCTGCTGACTTAGCATTCGTTCAAGAAGCTTACCCTACCCGAGGAGAAAAAATGATGAATACAGTAGTGGGACCTAGAAAATAACACCTGTATTGAAAAACAACAAAAAAAATAGGCAACTTTGACATCAGAGCCACTTTCAGCTACACATCCTACACAGAAAGCTTTACTTGTACATTCAGGATTAAAAAAAATAAACAAGAAGCTGTAAACTCAGGGTCTCATAAGGACAAGGCAGACGAGCTTACTTTCTGGACCGCGTTTCAAATTAAGGACTGGCTGGAGGAGACCCCCCTCACGCCAGGACTCCCACAGCCGCTGCCTCACGGCCCGCGCAGGGCCCTGGCACTCCGCCCAGCACCCGGCCTCGGGTCAGCAGCTCTCTCCGCAGACACGGCGCCGGTGCCGGCAGGGCGTGGGCGATCCGGGCTGATAAGCTCCGCGCGGCTTGAAAAGGCGGGAGGTGGCCGCCGGCCCCCTCCGCGCCCGCCTGAGGGGAGCCCGCGCCGCCCACCTGGAGGCTGCCCCGTGGCGGGCGGCGGTGCCCCGCGGCCCCAGGAGAAGCGGGAGAGTTCGCCCGCCGCGCCTCACTGCTCCTTCCCCTGCCTCTCCTAGGGTCTGCGGGGGCTCAGGAGGCGGAGGCGAACCGCAGCAGCTCGGCAGCGCCTTGAGGGAAGCGCAGCGTCGCCCCCGCGGCAGCCGGCGATGGAGCGCGGCGGGCCGGAGCTGCCGGCGGCCGCTGCTCGCCAGGTGAGTCCAGCGGCACGAGGGAGCGGTGAGGTTCGAGGCGCACCCGCCGGCGTTCGCTGACTCCTGGCTTTCCCCGCCTGTGGTCGCGGGACGCCGCGGGCTGAGGCTGGGGAAGTTTGAGGGGCATCGCGGCCGGTGTTGCCGTTGTGTCTGTTCTCGGCGGGCTTTGTAGGCTGGCTGCCTGACGCGGCCCCGGCGCTTCGGCCCGGCTCCGCGGCCGCGGTCGGGAGCTGGCAGCAGCTATGGGTTTCTCCTCTGTTAAGTTTCACTCTAACTCGAGTGAGAAAGAGCTGAGCTATAGGTACCAAGCAGAATAAGAAAAAGAAAGCAAACGGGTGGGTCTCATTCATGTAAGCGAGGGGAACCGTGGCAGCTTGACACAGCTAAAATTCTCTCTTGAGTCCCAGAACTCAAGTATCTTGTCTGCTGGTGGGCCCGTTGCTATCAATGGGATAGCAGGTGACGCAGGCTGTTTTGTGGCCTGCGGCTGGTCACACTGGTCCCTGAGAAAGCCACACCAAGCCCATCGGGGGGTGGGGTGGGCAATGTTCATGATGGAGTTTGAGCTGTACAGCAAACATTGTGTGCATTTTCTAGTAATGACTGAAAAGAGAGAACTGGACTGTTCAAGATCAGTACAGTTCCACATGCACTGTGCTGTAAGTAGCAGAAGGCATTAAAGTTTCAGGAGAGAGTGACAGTGATGCTCCCGCTGTTTGTATCAGTGGTGAAGTAAAATGTACCACTTCTAATTCCAGAACAGAAACAGCTGAGGGAGAATGTTAACTGTAAAACTAGGTGTGGTATGTAGAGGATAAGTAGGCAGTGATGGTTGATTTTTCTGTGATGATGCAAATTTTTTTTGGATACCAAGTCAAAATATTTAATGGCAGATTCAGAACTAAGAAGAGTACCTGTCTCTTCATACAATGCATAATTAAGATGTGGAGCTTGTTGCCACGGGACATTGGAGATGCTAAAAAATATACATGGCTTCAAAAAAGGGTGTATTCAAGGAACAATCCATTAAGGAATGTAATGCAACAAGAACATACCTGGTTCAGGAAAATGTTGAAAGCTGGGACAAGATACTTTTCGTGTGCACCTTCCATTGGCTACTACCAGAACGGGGATACCGGGCAGTATTGGCCTTTGATCTGAGACAGTACTACTATTTTTATGGTAGTACTGCTTCAGGATTAAAGGCTCCAATTAAATAACTAGCCCTCCTTGAGATACTCTTACATGTGTCAGCTTATACTGCTGTCTACAGACTACTTGGATTTATCAGTCATTTAGTTTTTTTCGGGAGTATTAGTGGCAAGTATTTGAGTTTGTACTAGCTGCTGTGTATGTTAAATAGGCTCATGCATCCATGAAATAGTGGTTTTATTTTCATGGTAAGTATATAATGTTTTCCTTATGTAGGAAAAAAGGCAGGCATATTCTTCATTAAATGCATGTTCCTTTTTTTAATTATATGACTTCATTTCAAATACCAGCATTCTAATGAATGATTCTAAAATGTTCTCTGGCAGTAAAGTGGTGATCTAAGTAGAGGACCACTACATGCTTGTGAAAAGATGTTTTTTGAAGATAAGAACTTCAATTGTTGAAACCACTGACTACAAATGTGTGCCTTCAAGTTTGCTTCATACTAGATTTTTCCACAGAAACCTTCTGGGCTAGCCAATGTTATAATGTCATCCACTATTTACAATGAACTAAACCATTGAAAGACACAGAAATATTGAAAATGCTGGCTAAACCCCTGAATTAGAACATCTTCAGATGTTGGCATACTTTACTAGCAACTCTTGAAATTGATTTCATTCCTGTTTCAGGGGTCTGTTTTGACTGACCAGTCAGGTTAGCCAAAATATTTTCAAAAATACTTGATTAATATTTCTGCCTTTGGAACTAAAAAGCTCCTTAACAGCCTGCCTCTGAGTTTATATAGAGTTCTGTTCTTCCACTTATACTTTTTCAGAGAAGAATTAATTACAGAAGATTATGGGTCAGGCTTATAAAGGAATTAGATGCCTAACACCCCTTTGATTTCTCACTGGAAAAAAATGGGATTTGTCAAAATACCTCTACAAATCTGGGCCTATGAAAGTATATTTTTTGATCATTAATCAACTACATTAAATGTGCAAAATCCTTGTTTTCACCTATTTTTAACCCTATCATTATCTTCCTGAAACAGATAGAAGCAGATGACCAAACAGCCCTGGTTAGTAAGCCCAGGAATAAAGGAGGAGGCAGTGATCTGGCATCAGCTGGATTTAACATTACCAACTCCATCATAGGATCAGGCATTATAGGTAAGTATACTTTTCTTCACTGACCTGTGTTCAGCCTTGTTCATATATACATGACCATCCAGTGCTGAGAAAAATGCTGTCCTCTTATTTTCTGCTGCTATTTCTAAAGATTTTTGTCTACTTTTATTCTCTCATGTGAAAATTCAGTCTTGTCAGCTGACGTCAGATCTCACTGTGATAAATACCCTACAGCCTTTTTTGCTATAGTGACCAGAGTACTGGCTGGGCAGGTGCTGACTCAGCTTTATACCTAGGCAGCCCTTGGTCTACTAAAAACAAAATCTTTTTGAGGTTGAGTGTGCTGATCCAATTTGGGAGATTAAAAGCAATTTTTTTTGAATCTGAATATTTTTTTATTTTGGTTATCACAAATGAGTATTTGTAAAGGTTCTTCTATAATCTCTTGTTTTCTTACTTACAGGATTGCCATATTCAATGAAAGAAGCTGGTTTTCCCTTAGGAGTACTGCTTCTATTTGGAGTTGCCTATATCACAGGTACTGTAACAGCAGTTTGCGCTGTAAAGTGAAAATTAATCGTGCAAAGTATAGATGATTTTGAGCTTCATGATAGCTTAAATAAATATGTTTACGACTTAATAAAAACGAGGAATTTTTTCTCACCTCACTAATCCCCTGAGCAGATTAGTAAAAGTAGAGAATTATACTGTATGACATATAAAGCTGCTTTTTGTGTGCCTTTTATTTGGTAAAGCCTAGTTTCTTAGACTAGGTCAAGGTGACATTTGGAAGAATAGCTCTTATTTGCGTCTGATAATCACCTGTTTTAGTCCACTCTTTTTACTCTAAGACACAGATCTTTGAGTGGGTTGTATATCACTCAAATGTACCAGACTTAAAAACTTTGGGTGTACTATGATTTTGAATATTTTAATTATCATTCATCAAAAATCAAGGATTTCCCTCCAAAAAGAAATTGTAAAGACTGTGAAAATTTCATAATTTTAGTCATTCCTAGAAGATAATAAACACTGATACTGTTCACAGAAAGGAACTGTTCCTATTGCAGCATAGATTACAAGCTAAGTGAAAGCCAGATGAGGAATAGACGAGGTCTAGCTACTATCTGTCAAGACATCTGCTCTAAGGTAATAAATTCTGTGCTATAACTAATCCAGACTGGAAAATCCCATGGTGCTCAAATGATTACTAAAACATAGCTTGAAATAACAGCAACATTTCATAATGTTCTTCGTAAGAAGTTGAGGTTCTGTCTCAGAGTAATTCCATCTGTGACATAACCTCTGTCTCAAGACACATTGCATCATATGAGAGAGTGGCTCAGTCCTTGTTTTTTTGAGAAATCACATGACACAGGCATTCTTTGTGTTTTACCCTCTATGAGGATATAACTAAATGTTCCCTCTATGAGGATATAACTAAATGTGATAAATGTTATCTAGTTAGTAACCCTTTGCATTGTTATTTGAATTTTCCATTTTTGGTGCTTATGACAGTTTTCCTTCTAACCATACTGGATACCAATGAAAATGAGGCTTTCTGCTCTCCCTTATTGGGAAAGGTGGAACTCCCTTACCATATGAACCCCATAGCTCCTGGGTTTGGTGGATTGAAATCCCTTCTGACAAGATTTCTCATCCCTGCTCTTCCCAATGCTGCTGTTTTCCTTTACAGCCTTTTTTTAAGGAGTGAAAAAGAGTAGTAACTAGTTGGTTCATATTGTCTTTAATGATTTTATCTTTTAACAGATTATTCCATTATATTACTGATCAAAGGAGGAAATCTCTCCAGTACCAACACCTATCAAGAGCTGGTCAGAAAAACATATGGTCTTATAGGTTATCTAATTCTTTCAACTCTTCAATTTTTATATCCATTTATTGGTAAGATCACATAAAATATAAACATACAAGTTTTATAAATAGCAAGCTTTTTCATGTTACCTGATTCATTCACTCATTAAATATTAAGAACTCTGTAAAGATTATGCTGTATATGTCTCTTCCTTAAATAATTTTTGAGTACTGAGGAAGAATTTGGTGAATCTGAGGACCAGAATAATAGAAATTAACTGAAATGTTAATAACACAGAAATTCATGATCACACACTTAAAAATTAATGACAATGTAGCTATGAGAAATAACAGAGGAGTCTGCTCTAGAATCAGTGTGCACATCTGATGTGCGCTGTTTCACCCAGGACTGCAGGAGGTGATGACTTGCGATACTGAGAGACTGGATTTGGTGACTGCAGTCCCAGAGCAAAATTCCTCCTTTGGAAATAGTCAATCTGAAGTCATCTTAGGTAGCTGAGATTTTTAAGGGAGTCAGGTTAGTGTTACTGCAGCCAACAATGTTGCACCTTCCTATTAATTATTTTATCAAGCTTCATCTCTTAAACTGAAATCATGAGTTATCTCTGAAAATATTGATCTGTTACTATTGACTTAATTATTACTTCGTAGAGAATAAGGAAAAGAACTGTAAAGATCTCGGTCCTTACCAGGGAACTGGTTACACAAATGTATGTGCTTGAATTTATTTCCTTATGTTAACGACTTACAATTTCACAACAGTGAATATTTATGCGTTAGCTAAGGTCATTACCTATATGTATGCTGTATAAATGATGAAGACCATATGAGTGTGTACATACGTATAGTGTATATGTATGCATTCATATACTTCCAGTGTAGAATAAGGTAAGAATGAAATATGAATGTTGAAGCCACAGTTCTTATTGACGAGAAGAAGGAATGAAAGTCCGTATTTGGTATCTTCATGTATCTTTTTTTCCCTCCTTTTTTCTGGTTGAAAGACTTCATGAACTTTTTGCAGGAGCTAGGAAGTTCTGTACATTTGATTGCAGGACTGATTGCTATACTAACACAGGAAATTTACTAAATTGAAACAGGAGTTTGAAAATAAACTGACAAAGAATTGATGTTGGAAATGAACAAGGCAATTTTAAAAGCCTTTTTTCTCCCTTCTGAATTGAGTTTGTATGGTAACACAGCACAATGGCCTTGTTTATCAAACTGGATTCTTTCTCAGGTTGTACCTGTTTAAAATAAATAAAGAGAGATTGTTAAAATGTTTTTTTGTTGCAAGCCTGAATCTTAAAAGTTGTTGGTGCTAGGTAGAATTCGTACAAGAGGAATAGTGGCATATAATCCCGAAGTCTACAGAATACATGTATTTAAATGTTTACCAAATATTCTGCATTTGATTTGCACTAACACATTTTTATTTTCTTTAAGCTATGATTAGTTACAACATAATAACAGGAGACACTTTAACAAAAGTTTTTTTGAGAATTCCTGGAGGTAAGATGCATTTAAAAATTTCAGAATGGGGCAAATTTATTAAATAGAAATGTAGCCTAAGTATTTAGGGCTTACCATACTTTATCAGACTGAAGTAGTATCTACCTATTTCTTTGTGCCTGAATTACTTTTAAAAATCAGTCAAGTTAAGAACTTGAAGCATGTTTGTATGAGTGATTTTTAAAAAAAAAAAAAAAACTATAAATCCTAGTCTTTGGTTGTCATTGGACTTAGTGTCAGTGAAGAGACCACTTGCTTCTATGAAGTACTAAGCAAATAGAAGTCTTCTCCAGTAATATGATTACAAGGTCATATTTTGCCATATTTTTGCATATTTGCTATAATAAACATTTGAATGCTAAAACTGCACTTTATCTAGTGAGTAATTTTGGATGACTTGCACATAATATAATGGATTTAAAGCTTACTTAAGTATCGGTATGGTTGGTCATAAACTACATATGTAACTTTCAGTTCTTAGATATTCACTCTAAAAACATTTTGAGATCTTAACTCATGCACTTCTTACCCTTCTGCTGCTGTAGGTTTTCAGTGGAATCTGTGGAGCAATTTGTGTGCATGTTTGTCATCTTTCAACACAAAGCCAGCTAAATTTAAACATTTTTCACTGGCAAATTAAACTAAAACCAATATGTCTGCAGTGAAGTGGAAATTAGTTTTTGTATGAACTGTTTGATTTCCGTAGGAAGACTATAATTTTCAGCAGGTGAAGCCTGTGAGGTGTGGGATACAGTTTTAACAGTCACACTGTGTTCAGGTTGATAGTGAAAATGAATATCTAATAATTTATACAAAATGACTTCTTTAATGGGATGAACTCATAGCATGGCACATACTTTCACCTGGCTGGTAGAATGCTTGCCCCTGGGAAGAAGGGGAAAAAGCATTATCTCCCAAAAAACCTGTACACCGGCTTTTTGTGTCAATTGCTGCTTGCTTTTCAGTCAAAATTATTCAGCAAACTGATTCAAATCTGTGATTCATGGTAGTCTGACTGATACTGAGATGTTTCATGTTAAGTTGCCGTTGGCTTGAAAAAAACACCAGCTGTGGAAAAAAATTCCACTGTTTGCAAGGGTTGTTATAACATTGTTGCATGTGGTAATCTGTTTTTTTCAAGTGGAAACCAGGTGACAGCAAGAAAAGAGGTGCTCAAATGAACCTCCCAAAATGAACTTACTTTAGGATCATTCTTTAAGAACTTGCTTATCTTCAACAAGACGGTAATTCATCACATTGCTGTCAAAAAATCCTTAGTGGTAAATGGCAGAAAGAAATGTTGGATAGTTTTACTTGCAGTCTGCCAACACTGACCCAGGCATAATGAAAGAAATTAATGCTAATCTGTGTGTACAAATGCCATACTTCCAAAGTTTGATATAATATATCCCATGTGTTATGCACTATAGGTTATATTTGCAGCATTCTTGTGATTATGTGCATGCTGTGTATGCCTCCCTCTATGTTAGTGCCTAGTCTTTATTTCGCTGTTACTTAGCTTGAATAAAGGAGAAAGCTTGGTTAACATCAAAGTTTGTTATTGCTAGCTTTTTGAATGCAACTAGTTTATTCCTCATGTCAGTCCCCTAGAGAAATAACTTGCTTTCTTTTTTTGTTTTAGTTGGACCAGATAGTATGCTTATTGATCGTCACTTCATAATTCTTTTTACCACCATCATCTTTACCTTGCCTTTATCTTTGTATCGTGACATAGCAAAACTGGGGAAGGTAAATCCTAATAGCAGTTGATTTATTTGGTTCACTTTTCTATATGTCATTAGAAAATAAATGCCAGTCATGACTTAATGTATTTGAATTGAATTACATCCAGCTAGAGCATATTAAATATTTTAGAAGTTCGGACTGTCTTCTGTCCCAAGAAATATCAGACAACTTGGAACAGTTTAAGCAAAACTTTGGTCTTTACATGAATCACTAGACTTTTCCACCTACTCTTAGCAGAAATCTTTTTTTTTTTTAAAGCAGTGGGTGATGTAGGCCTGATCTTGAAATGCTGAGCACCATTGATTACAAATGTTTAAATGGGAAGTATCTTTTACAGTTAGACAAATCTTTGCAACTGGCTAATTATTCAAGGAGAATGATAAATGAAAAGATGGTGTAGGAGAAGCTTCATAATTATAAGTATTTGATGTGATATTTAGAAATATAGTCAGTTACTAACTTAAAAAAAAAAAATTGTGCTGCTAAGAGGAGACCTTTCAACAGCTTACTGAGTGAAGTTGTGTTGTCTTACAGGTATCTCTTATTTCTCTGATTTTAACTGTTGTCATCCTGGTTATTGTGATGGTGAGGACAGTAACATTCAGTCCACAGGTGTAAGTATTCTTCCACTTGCCATAAACTGAATTTTTGGTCATATATAATCAGTTATATCATTCTTACATTATATCTGCATAGTTTTGGAACATGGTTGTTTTGACAGAGACAAGTATTTAAAGAAATAAATCTGTACTAATAGTAATACAAAATGAACTGCTAAAACTTACTCCCTTTTTTCTTCCATTGCACATAAGCAAAGTCACAAAACGTCTATAAAAAAACAAAAACAAACAAACAAAAGCACA
>VXAL01007544.1:5526-28456 GCA_013399475.1 Chauna torquata | reverse complement strand
CCAGTTGTTCCCTGGGTACCCAGACCCCTGAGCCGGTAGACTGGGATGGGGAGCAGAATGAAGCCCTCATGATCCATAAGGAAATGGTCAGTGACCTGCTACATCTCTTAGACTTATGCAAGTCTATGGGGCCAGATGGGATCCACCCGAGGGTATTGAGGAAGTTGGTGGAAGTGCTCTCCAAGACTCTTTCCATCATTTCCATTATCAGCAGTCCTGGCTATCAGGGGAGGTCCCACTTGACTGGCGGCTAGCAAATGTGATGCCCATCTACAAGAAGGGCTGGAAGGAGGATTTGGGGAACTACAGGCCTGTCAGCCTGACTTCGGTGCCAGGGAAGCTCATGGAGGAGATCATCCTGAGTGCCATCACACAGCACTTACAGGGCAACCAGGTGATCAGGCCCAGTCAGCATGGGTTTATGAAGGGCAGGTCCTGCTTGACTAACCTGATCTCCTTCTACGACAAGGTGACACACTCAGTGGACGAGGGAAAGGCTGTGAATGTGGTCTACCTAGACTTCAGTAAGGCTTTTGACACTGTTTCCGTCAGTATTCTTCTGGTGAAGCTGGCTGCTCATGGGTTGGATGGGCATACCCTTCGCTGGGTAAAAACTGGCTGGGTGTCAGGGCCCAAAGAGTTGTGGTGAATGGNAAGGTAGGAAGGCTCTACAGAGGGATCTGGATAGGCTGGATCGATGGGCTGAGGCCAACGGTATGAGGTTCAACAAGGCTAAGTGCCGGGTCCTGCACTTGGGGCACAACAACTCCATGCAACTCTACAGGCTGGGGGAAGAGTGGCTGGAAAGTTGCCTGGTGGAAAGGAACTTGGGTGTACTGGTTGATAGCCAGCTGAATATGAGCCAGCAGTGTGCTCAGGTGACCAAGAACATCCTGGTTTGTATCAGAAATAGTGTGGCCAGAAGGACTAGGGAAGTGATGGTCCCCCTGTACTCAGCTCTGGTGAGGCCGCACCTCGAATAATGTGTTCAGTTTTGGGCCCCTCACTACAAGAAGGACACTGAGGTGCTGGAGTGTGTCCAAAGAAGGGCAATGAAGCTGGTGAAGGGTCTGGAGAACAAGTCTTATGAGGAGTGGCTGAGGGAGCTGGGGTTGTTTAGCCTGCAGAAAAGGAGGCTCAGGGGAAATCTTATCGCTCTATACAACTACCTCAAAGGAGGCTGTAGTGAGGTGGGGGTTGGTCTCTTCTCCCAGGCACCAACTGAGAAGACAAGAGGAAATGGCCTCAAGATACGCCAGGGGAGGTTTAGGCTGGATATTAGGAAAAATTTCTTCACTGAAAGTGTTGTGAAGCATTGGAAATGGCTGCCAAGAGAAGTGGTTGAGTCACCATCCCTGGAGGTCTTCAAAAAAAGCTTAGTGACTTGGTTTAACTGTGGACTTGGCAGTATTAGGTTAGCGGTTGGACTGGATGATCTTGGAGGTCTTTCCCAGCCTAGAGGAGTCTATGATTCTATGAATCAAACAAAACATTAGTTGGCCCTGGATTGTCCAGGCTGAAATGCTGAAAGTAAACGACCAGCTCCTTTTGTCAGAACTACAAATACTCAGGGCCAGGAATGATCTGGGAGCTAGTACTGTATTAAATTTCTTCAGCTGAATTCAGATGGATGATATTCATCTTTTAGGAAGTGTCACTGCTTGATATAGGCTTTGGGTTCTGTTAATTACCCAGAGTATTCCATTTTTGTTCTCAAAATATGTATAATGTGATATGCTAAAAAAAAAGAATATATATATTTCAGATATGCTTAGCAGTAAATTAACACTGGATTCTTAATTTCCCTGTCCTTGGTTCCTTTGTGATGACCACAAGTGGCATATCTTATATCTATTTGCAGTAATAAACCTGATGCCTTTCTCCTTTCTAGCCAACACAAAGCTCTTCAGTTGTGCAGGAAGTACATCTTGCACACAAAAGCCCTTACTCAGATTTATCCTTGCTAATTATGTTCCCCCACCTCCCTTTTGACAGCAGCCTCCATCTCTTCTGTACACATACAGTCATGCACATAGCTTGCACATCAGCTTCCTCCTTCTGTGCTGGTATAGTGGTGAGAGCATTTGTAGGTGAGAAAGGAGACAAGAGCTCATGTAATCAAGTTTTTACTCTTTGAACCTAATGGGAAAAAAAATAACATTATTTAATTAAGGTGGAGTTCCTTTCTAGGGCAACACAATGATTGAAGGAAATTTGATTCTTAATGATATAGATTGGTACTTTAGAAAGACTGTTTTTTCACTACAGAACTGCGCAAAATCAGCACAATGGGAAGAGGGTATGAATCATTGTAAAGTGCTAATTTAATAACACTGTCGTGCCGTGTTAACAGAGGAGCAACATGAGGTTCATGCGTCTTTGACATTGCCTCAGAGCACTGTATATTGCTATTTCTCTGTTTGACAATAATGTTAGAGTGTATGCCACAAGTGTTTTGAAGGATTACTGTAAGAGACATCTTTATGCTTACGTACATTGTCTGTTGTTGCTTCTATCAAATTTTACCTGCATTTCTTCACCAATCCTTGCAGAAAACCAAAAGGTACACATCAAAACATAAACTGTTTTTTAATGAGCAGGGAGCTTTGTAAGTGGAATTGCACTCATTTATTCCCCTAAAAGCTTTCCTTCTTAATGAACTGGCTCATATAAAGCTAAGTTGTATAATAATTGTCTGAAAACAAGTTTGCTCCAACTCAATGGATAGAAGTCAGCTTTAAATAGAGTTACCTGAGCAGTGCACACAGGATTTTCTCTGAGAGGTTCATTTCCCTAACTGAATGAAAGGCAATAGCACCGGCACAACCTGAGAATGGAAGAAGCAGTTCTGCCTCTCACAAATCCCCTTACATGAGCAAGGGCAAATTGTGAATGCGAGCTGGGGTGGGATCAGAGTTGTGAAGAACCAAACATTAGACTCATTACTATGAGGCCTGAGGGAAGTTTCCTGAGAATTTGTTTGGACCATCTCATATGTATTCCTTCACACAGGGGACTCCGATTCTGTCTGACCCTGTAGGGATAAATAGTTATACGATACAGCAATGAGATTATGGTTCCCCAGGTCCAGTGCCTTATGGCTGTCCTGGGCCTATGTGATGCTGGTGGTGCTGTGCTACCTGGTGATGCTGGCCTGCTGATTAGCTTCCTCCCACAGCTGGGACTTAAATTATTCCTCAGTTCCTGTACTAGCACAGTCCTGCTACTGATTTTATGACACTGCCCTAGTGAAAGAGCTGCAAGTGAACTTCTTCCAGCTATACACTGCTCAAAAGCCTTGAATTGGTTTCGTTTCACCTAGTTTTGGTGAGCTACTTTGGGTTTTTCATGTTTTGAAGAGATTCTGGACAAAAAGCTTAATCCATTTTCTTTCTGCAGATATTCTCTACAAGTTTGCATGCTAGAGAAACCAAATTATACCTTCCTTACATGTAAGAATAATATTAAGCTGAATAACAATAATAAGAAATAGCACAAGCTTCTGAAATCTTAAGTAATTAAAAAGGAATCCTTCTTCATACTGAGAACTCACAGTCAAGTGCTAGGTTCACCAACCTCTTTCCTGGGCTGATTCTAATGGCACAACACACACATGAACACTGCTCCTTAAAATATAAAAACAGTGCAGATATGCTCCAGCATCACTCTGCTCAGTATTCTTGCTGACATTATAGTACTGCTTTGTACTCCCATATGCAAATGTGAAAGCTATTTTTTCACCACTTTGCTTGACACCCCATAAAGAACCTCCAGTTCTGGAGGCAAGAGGCCTCAATTCATGAGTTAAGGTAATCTTTCCTGAATATAAGAGAGGGACTGATAAAAAACATGGCCATCTTCCTCACTTGGTTATGGAGAACAAGTTATTTTCCAAAAAATGCAGGAAAGTCCAATACTTTGGCTGGTTTCCAGGTAAGGCTTTCAAATATGTGTTGAAACTTGTATTGTTTACTTTATGTAGTATACTTCATATTTCACTTTTGTGTGCTGCTAGCACAGCTTCCTATGCAAAAGATGAACTGAGTGCATAAAAGTATAGATTTACCTATGAAAATGTAAAATTATCCATGGTGCAGGTTTAGTCATGGCATTTCTGATCACAATGCCACAATTCAGAAAATCCGCTCTTTTAAATTCTCCAAAGACAAATAATGTAAGCTTTATAACTCACAGCAACTGCAAATGAACCTGTAGTGATGGTGCTGCTTAACAGCAGATTCCTAAATTTCTATAATACAAGTCAATTGCTTTTGGTGGAGCTAACTACTCCACTAAAAATACTAACTATGCCTAGGGAAACTGGAAATCTAAGTATTTAGATGTGCTTTATGAATGTGTAAAATAAAAACAGTACTACTAACATTTTTTGCATTTCCCAGCAGAGACTGTGTAACAAGTCCTTTGCTTTCCAGAAAAAAAAAGTACCTAGCTTTCTTTGATAACTGTGTGCCCTAGGACCCTTGGAATAAGTGTCTGAGGTGGGCCAAGAAAGTGGGATCAGAAAACTGCTCATATTATTTTTGGTGATTGAGGTTCCTCATTGTAATCTCAGAAGTAAGGCTGATAGAAGCATCTGAAGAAATGAGAGTCTGTTGGAAAATGCATCAGCTTAGAAACATTGTCTTAATGTGACAGTGTCAATGAACTTCATCTAAAGTGTAGGCTGGTGTCAATTAACATAATACCTGGTTTCCTGTTGGATTTCTCAGCTGGCTGCTTAGGCTCTGGGCTTCTACTCTACTTTTTGACTGGGACAGGACACATCCTAAGAACTGCCACGATTATCCTTAATGTTTAACTTTTGCAACAGCCCCTGCCATGCATTTGGCCCAGACCAGCTAGCACTGTCCCAAACAATGTCAGGGCATGGGTGCAGGGGCAGCACAAACTAGGGAGAATCCCCAACAGACAGTTTGGATCTGCCCACCTTGTTCTGGATTTAAAAATAGCTTATTTGTGTGAGCACGAGCTGTGCTATGCCATTTGGCCGTTAGGCCAGGAGATAATCCCTGGGTTATTTCATTTGCTAGTATATCTATATACACCTCTGTACATCAGCAATGCCATTGCAATTGCACAGTTAGGGTCTGAGATCCCTAGTGCTGCAGTAATACCAGTGCTAACCAGATCTCTAGCTAGTGTTTGAGTCACGCTGGGGGGCCATAGCATGAGTCCAGGGAAGGAACATGAACTGTAACCTAGTAACATGGGGTCAAGTAATCACTATTTGTTGGAAAATTCCCCATTTTCTAGAACTTACATAGCATGTGAAACAGTCTGGGTAATAAAGAGAGTATAGCCCTTTGCAGGCATGTCCTGAGGACTTTTATCTCTCTGACTTCTACAATGCTGCAGTGCTAAGGAGAGAGGAGCCTGACATAATCTTTTCTCATAAGTTTGCTGTAGCTTCCACCTGAAGCACAGATATTAAATGACAGGTAATATTCATTACTGAAAAACATCATTGTTTCACCCAAATGAAGAAAAGGACTCTACCTGGAAATCAGAGGTAATCTGCTCTTTGCACATATGCTCAGCAGACATCAGCCAATCCTCACCACTTCTTTAATAGATGTTATCTTCAGCTCTTGTTGGATGGTTAGACAGCACATTCATGCACTGCAGATGTGTTTGGGGGGCTATCAAGATTTGTTCCTGAGCAGCACCATTAAGCTAAAATGCAGTTCTATTGAGATAGCAGTTTTTCTGTTCCTGTTTGAAACTGATTAGCATAAAGTGATTCTTATTTTCATAACCAGTACAGCAGATTTTTTCCCCAGCATGCAACATTCTTTTAATGCTACCTGCGAGCTCTGCTAGCTTAACCTCCACTCTCTCCTAAACACTGTAAAGGAAATAGTTATTTCTTAACATATACAAATTAATAATGAAGTGGTGGGACTTTGTCTCTGCTTTATTTTTATTTCTGAATGTCTGGGTTTTCTGTGAACAGATCAGTTTTGCTCAGTCACAAGTTGAGGAAAAAAAGGCATCTGCAAAGTCACAGGGGCATTTGTCTGCTGATAATGACTGTTGCCATAGGTGGGAATTCAACACTGACACAACAGAATTTATTTTTCCTTATACGTAGACAATGATCAAATAGTGACATCTGGAATCTACCCCAGAGGTTCAAGTCAATAAAATATTAATAGCTGCCATTTCCAGCAAGGACGGTGTAATAAGAGCACAGCAGCACAATCTCTGACATTTTTGCACCTATTGTTCTTCCTAATTAGTTAACCGTTTCCCCTTCCACACAGTCTCCTCTTAAAGTTCAGGGAAAACAAAACCAGGACTGTATTCCCTGTCTCTAGCTTAGGTAAATTGGTCAAAGACGTGCTTTGTTGGGAAGTGGCTATGTGCCCAGCAACAGCAGGCCAGATCCTTTGGGGTTCTTCAACAAGGAGCTCCCACTGGAGCTGGGAGGCACATGGCCTGGATACATACCGCTGGCTTATAATGAAAACCAGGCACAGAAATGAAGACTGTATTGGGCAATCTCATCTTAAGCATTCCCCATTTTACCAAGAGATTTAGGCTTTCCTTAGTAAGTGTATTCAGTGTATTCAGTCACAATGAGCAGAGAAAGTGCATGGTAGAGGACTGTCGAGTCTTGTTTCAGACAATACTGTTCTTCCCGTTCCTCTCATTCAGTCAGTTAGTATTAATAGTCACTTATGCATAAGAAGAAATAATGAGGTTTAATGAATCTCCAAAGATCAGCTACTTCATAAAAGCAAATGCCACACTTTTATCAGTTAAAGGCCTCCAAGTCCAACATCAGCAGCAGAGGGAATTTTTATTTTAAAGCAAATTGCACCCAGTTTCAGTAAATTATCATAGAATGATTACTCGACTTTTATCCAGTCGATGTTATGCTTCCCTAGTGAATTGGTTTATTGTCAGTATGTCTGCTTCAAAACATGTCTTCCCTGGAAAGCATTCCTTCATTCAGCTTCTGCCGCTGTAAGCAGGCAACAGCTTGAAGCTAGCAGCTGCTCTTGAACAAAGCAGGTATAGATGCAGAAAGGCTGCCGAATCCATAACAATAAGCACATCATGACATAATTACAGTAAATCTCCAGAGTGGTCTGTACACACAGAATGCCATATGGTTTGGTTAGAGGAAGAGTGCATCAGTAAAACCATAGTATAACATAAGCATTTTCCATAGTAGTCCTGTTAGCATGAAATTGATTTTTTATCTAGAAAATTGGCATTGACAGAACAGAGGACAGTGCTTGAATGGTCAGCTAGTTAGACGGGGGGACATAATTAATATCCTGAAGGGCAAGAGCAGGTGATAGGAGAGTTTGGGGGATTCTCCTGTTGCAACTGTGCATAATCTAATAGCTGGTGCATCCATTTAACCTTTCTTTGATATGGTCTTCTTTCACCACCACATGTAATAGCTGTTCTGTTTTCTAAATGTCTTCATCTGACTTTGAAGAGGTTAATAGGATTTACTGCTTCTGCAGCCCGCCTGTACAAAACAGATTGTCAATATGGACAATACTTTGTGGTCTATCAGGGAATAATAGACTGCTCTCTCCTTCCCTGCTTTTAGGAAGTGATTTAGTTTCCTGAGATTTAGATACAAATGGGAAGAGAGGGACTGGTATTTTTCCGTGCGAGTCTTGCATGAGCTTGCACTACTAAATAGCCACTTGGCATTTGCTGTGTCAGCTGGTGGTACTTGCCTCATTTTCAGATGGCAGCTTCCTGATTCTCTGTTAGAGATGTCTGCAGAAATTTTGCTGCGGCTAGATACCAACTGTACAGAATAAATAACCCAGATACATTTCAAAGATTGCAGTGGACTCTTGTGAACATCTTCTGTTACAAACTGCATGAATGATGTCATCTTCAAAAGCATTAATCTCCTAAATCATTGTTTTATTCTCTGTCTGAACCTGCATTTTAGGTTTCAATGGATTTGTGTTTTGTAAAGATGTTGCTAAAATCATTGTGTGTCATAAGAAAAGGATTTTTCCCTCGGCTGTTAGCTTTTCTTGCCGTGATTATTGCTTTCTGAAGCAAATTTTACAGCAATGTAAACTGCATGAACTAAACATATTATCATTTTCTAAAGCATCAGGTCCTTTTCAAATGCCTTCTGCACCTTTACACATTTATGATTCGTGAAGCTCTGACTGACTGAAAGAGGCTAGTGTCATTAAAAATTATGGTACTTAAACATAGGTAAGCAGTATGTGCTGCTTTTTCAGTTTCTTTCAGATCTTGGAAACAGTACTGCAGCCATGAGGTTCACCGTGATTATGAGAGCCAAAAAATTACCTGAACCAGTTGTTATCTAATCCTACCATTCTGAAAAATCAAGGATGAAGAAAATCCCACCATAACACATCATGTTCTCAGTCCTGAAATGCTCCTTTTGAGTAGCTGTTCAGCTTCCTTAAGTAGCTGATTCATTTTAATTAAAACAATCTAGAAGAACATAAGCAAGAGAAGGAATGAGATTTTTGTTTCCTCATTTTGTAATTGTCCTTAAGGTAAAAAAAATCAACAGATTTGTTTACAAAGTCATATGAAGGTATTATCCTTTTGCACACTTACTGGGAATCACCTCAGGTGACGGGAGATGTAAAGCCTCAACTTGCATACTCACAAGAATTAAAGTACTTCCAAAATAAGAAAATTAATCCCATCTATTTCCAGACAATGGACAGTGACGGATGACATTTCCCATCAGTGGACTGAACAAATGCCCAGCATCTGAGCATTGTTTAATTTGGGTAGCTTGATCAAAGACCACCTCTGAACTTTGTGGTAAACTTTGCAAAGGTGCCTTCTTCAGCCTTAACACGCTTAAGAGCAAGAAGCTCTGTTTGATCCACAGATCCTTAAAGAGCTTCTACTCAGAGCAGGAGGCTTTGGACAGGTCTCAGAGGGAATTTTGAAGAGGGTATGAAAAGTGATTAGACCATTAACTGCCTCATGGATTCAGTGGCACTGTTAAGTTAGTTTATGCAGCTGCATAGATCATTGAGAAGCTTCATAATTCTTCCCCTAACTTCAGTTGTTTGAACAAAACTTCACTGAAATTAAAAACTAGCACTTTTCCAAAGACTTTTAGAAGTTTTTTTCTGTCCCAAATAGACTGTCAACTGGGAAACTGCAAGTGGTGTTTGGAGGCTCTAAAAATATGCTAGTATCTAGAAGGATATAGTTGCTATCTAAGATGCGTCAGCATCTAATGCATACTAGCTTCATGTTTTGCTTCTTCTAAATACTGAGTCAAAAGCTAAACTGTTGTATGTTAACAGAGTCTTAATTCCTGGTTTGTGCATGTGAACACAGAGGTTAATTTATCATAAAGTCTGAAAAGCTCTTTATTACTTTTAATATCCTAGGAAGGTATGCAAGAACTATCACTGTGTTCCACTATCTACAATTCCCTTCAAAAATCCACTCTTCAGATAATTTTCAAAATGGACTTTAAGAGTCTGTTTGATTATGTGTGAAAATAAATAAATAAAGTATACTAACCCTAGAATCTAGCATTTTTCTGTATGCAACAGTTAATAAATCAGAGACTCAGATGGTGAAATTCATATTCAATTCTTTTTCAAAGAATGTCCAAAAAACTTAAATTTTACATGAAAAAGACCTACTGCAAAAGGCAAATATCTGAATTGTCAAACCATTTAACATCCCTCTGTATAGCTAGACTATTGAAAATTGAGAGCATTGTATTAGTTCTGTTAACATTTTCTTGTTCTAAATTAAAAGGTACTACTCGTTTTGTTAGTTGTAGTTGTTATTGCTTGATAGTTGGTGCTGTTGTAATTTGATTTTATCAGGCATTGGCTCCTACTTTGATCACTTAGGATGTCAATGTCATTCAAGGTGAAATCAGAAACTATCACATAGTGCCAGATTGTCTTTGTAGAACTGCCATCATATAATATAGATTTTTTTCTTGTTTAACATAGCTTGTTTACCTTAGTGTTCCAGTTAGGTGATATAGCATCTATTAAACATTAGCGAGCTTTACATTATTTACCATAATACAGTATGTTTGATTTTTGTACCTTCATTTAACATAAATGACAACTGTCAAATTTGCAGTCTGTTAACATAAACTTGGGCATCATTCAGCCAGCCTCCACACACAAAGGAACCTTGGCTATACTTCATGCAGTATGGGGCTTTCATTTGCTTTCCTTCCTGACAAATGACTGCACCAAAGCTACAGAGATAGACAGACCGCCATGGAAGCATACACAGCAATTTGGAACATTCATGTGGCTGCATTTTTTCAACTACAGCTCCATAATAATGAACTAGTAACTAAAGCAGGTGATTGGAAGTGGAGTGGATGCATGCAAACAGACAGATGGACTAAGACAGTAGTAATTGTACTTTCACTTGATTATAATATTAACAGGCTCCAGGTGATTTCCATTTTTTACAGCGTCACTCATCTCGACAAGTCCCAGCAGGCCTGGAAGCAGAGAGATGCGTCCTGCTTTTCACAGGAACCTGTTTCCATTGTGAGCACTTAAGAGAGTTCTTCTGTTGAAAAGCAATTAGCTTCTACAGTCTAGGGTGCCGTTTAGAATATCCAAGCTCACGTTTCATCATAAAATTGACCTTTTTAATTTTTTATGTCTGAGATTCCCCACTAAAAGAGTAAGCATTAAAAAAATACAACCCTAGAGAAAATACTGAAGGCACATGTAGAATTTATTAAAGGATGTCTGGCCCTGAAGCGTTGCAGATAGCAACTCCATCTGAATATAATAAATACGAAGTATGCAATATTGTGTGCTTAATTTTTAAATAATTTGTGTCATTAGGTAGCTTAATGATACTGATTACATGAAAAGCATAAGAAAGCAATATGTGCTACATTTACAGACTCACATTTTTCTAGTAGTAATTGCTTTTCCATACAAAAGTCTGCTTGTTGATATCTTTGAATAACTGTGTATTAATTATCCTAATGTTTCACAGCTTGTTTTGCTTTTTAGTAAAATTGCCTACCTTGGGAACATACTTTTTGATAAAATTTTGCATTATTTTGATGTAAGAAAATTTTCAAAAGATATTACATAACTTCAGGATAAGCAAACTTCAGGATAAGTCTCTTCTGCCCAGACAACTTGAGTAAAAATATTGCCAGCAGTAGTGACATCTTCCCTCCATCTCTGGGAACTATCGAGTTTCCATGGAGACATTAGAGAGTTTCAATACTGCAAGAGTTCTCCAGGATTTAAAGTACAAATAGATGCTAAGCATCAGAGATTTTAGACGGAAGCTGACATAGTTTTAGACCAGTCCTTCAGTACTTTTGCTCTAAAATTTAGTAGCAAGTTTCACTTAAATCTCTACTTCTTAGACAGAAAGAGGACATGACAACACCTTTAGCTCTGCTGGGAAGTGGTTTGAGATCAACTGTGAATTGATGCTGACATCTATACCTAGTTATGATCTAGTATTCAATATCCTTATGAAATGATCCTATGTTGTAGCACATTAGAGACACTTTGCAGAGAAGAGGGAATTTAGAAGGAATCAAGAATTTGTAAGCAGAAAACTGAAAAATGAAGAGTGGGTATTGGATTCATCACTGGGTTCAATTATTTGTAAGACTTCTTTCACTACGGCTGAATGTGACTGGCGACCACTGTTCAAGCTGTCTTCTGTGGAGGACAGTGTCAAAGATCTCAATGAGTTCAGTAAGAACTAGGACAGAACAGTTGCTGCTTGCACTCCTATCTAAACCAAAAATTCTTTCTTTTTACTGGCCACCTACCAGACCAAGGGAAAAGACCTTTTTAATCAGCAACCTGAGAGCAGCACTCTGCAAAACTCAGCACAACATTGGTCTAGCAGCCCTGTCACGGTCCATTAAATCTCTCTTTCCTAAAGGCAACTTATTCATTATTAAAATAATCACAAGGCTAAAAATAAAATTGTTTGAGATTTGTCTATCTTTCCACACCAATTTATACATACATAAAATTGGGGGGGAGGGGGGAGGTATATATAAAGTGGTTTCGTTAAGTTCAACTTAGCTGACCTGCTCCCAGTCACGGTATTTCTTAGAAGTGAATGAAGCAGAACTCTCAGCAGTCTATATAGAAGAGATCTTGAGCTAATGTTCTATAGAACATAAATATGACAAGTAAATTAAATGTTAAGACAGATGGTTTGTATCACCCATTTGGCTGTGTTCAGCTTCAGACCCAGCCTGTGCTGTCTGGATACCAAGTTATAGAAACTTAGGAAAGACATCTTTATATAGACATTAGAAAAACTCTGTGGCCCATCATCTGCAAAATCCGATCTCTAACATTGCCAAAGAGCAATGTTTCAGAAGAATTCATAAGGTGAGCAAGCTCCCATAATGAATTAATTGGGTAATGTTGTACCGTAGTGTGAATGATGATGCATGAGAAATAGTTTATGCTTCAGGGTGGGCCACCCTTTAAGAAAGTACCAAATAGTTTAATTTTCCAGGAAAAAGAAAAAAAGGAAAAAAAAAAAAAAGGGAACTCCTATGCCTTTTAATCTCTTGAACATTACCTTCCTCTCTCTTCTGAAACTTTTCCATGCAGCACACTAGATCACTTTTCTTTCCTCCTCTGCTCACAGTGCATGCTTTAGCTTATTAAGTTGTATGGCCTCTCTCTCATTATTATCTCCCCAGAGCCCAGTTCCACGTTTCTAAAACTGACTTACACTTATGACTTTATTTCTATAGCCTTTCTCATCTTCCTTGCTCTTCCTGCCAAACGATGCTGTTTTCCTTGCATCTTCTTTTTTGATGTTTACTGAATCATCCTGAAAGCTTCTGTTCTGCCTTAAAAACTTTCCACACATTTGAATTTATGTAAATGACTCTGGCTATGATCACCTTAAACTTCTTCCTAGTCCTGTCCCAGTTTGTTTCCCAACAACTCTTAACAATTAACAACTTTTCTCTGTTTTAAAATCCTCTTTGTTGCATTCTTCTCATGACAAATCCTTGTTCTCAGCATTTACCCCATGTTGTCTTTACTGCGTATCTTGTCTTGTTTAGATACTAAGTCCCTTGGGGCATGGGATGCCACTTTATCTATGCTTATAAAACAGTGTAAAATTGTTGCCCTCTGTAAAGCAATAATGAGGGCACTATATTTGACTGATAAATCAATTTGAAGGAATGCTTCCAATGATTAATGAATCTGCCATATCAACAAGGACACCTGTTAATTGTTTTTGAGGTACTGACAAATATAACTGTTGTTAATTACACCAGCCATGGCCTGCTTAGTGCTCTGGCAAAGTTTTGCTATCATTGCATGGCAAGGAGCCTCTGAAAGTTACTTTGCCATCAATTCCTTCACTTCACAATACCTGCTGTAGTAAGAAACGGTGTGTTCTCAATTTTGCTTGTTAACGAGGTATTTAAACTTAAGCTCCCATAAGCCACAGAGTGAGGAGCAGCACAGGCAAACATGGAGGACTGAAGTAGTCAGCAGAAGAAAGTACTGTACTTAGAAAACTAATTTTCCTCTAAGTATGGTAGATTGCAGCTCCCTGAAGCAGAGTCCTTGCTTTCAGAAAATCAATTTCTGGCAGATTGCAGAGGTTATTCCCCTTTGGTTTTCCAGCATCAGACAGGAGATGTGAATGGAGGACCCTCTCTCAGGGGGCTGTCAGCTTCACAAAAAAACAGATGGGACCTGACAGGCTATTTCCAGGAGATGGAGTCTCTGAAGCAGGAAGCAGGGATGACTGAACGACTGTGGGAAAAGCTCCTGCTTTTAAACTGGGTGAATGAAGGACTTTTTTTGACAGGAGGCAGCATCCTTTCACAGGTTACCAACTGTCCTGTTTGTTATGTGACAGTCTTATCAGTCAAAGGTTTTATTAGGAGTTGTGAAATATTTGGCTAGAATAATGTTTGACCCATACAGCACAAGCTGTCTCTACTTGTTTTTGACAAGAACTATTTGTTTGAATTTGTTAACTCATGTCCCTACCTTAATCTCCAGCCTCCATCATGTAAAAGACTCACCTCTCAAATCATGTCATATCTCCTTCCCCTGTGCCATCACTTAAGTTTCACCCACAAGGGACTTGAAGCATCCCACTTTTTCTTATTTCTTGCAAATCCTTTAAAACTAAAAAGAAATTGTGTTCTGAAAACACTCGAAATTTAAACAGTTCAAGGTTTGCTCATGACAGCCTCTGAAATTCTAATCTCTCATCTTGAGAATGTAATTGAATGTTTGCAGAAGCTGCGTGCTGTGCTGTTGGAAAAGGGCCGTCCCTGAGGAGTTGGCTCTGTGCTTCACAGACGTGTGAGCAGGTACTCTTCTTCACCAGCTGCAGGAAAGCATGCCAGCTTTCAGCAATTGATGAGGATAAGGTTTTGCAGAGAACAAAGAAAGCTGTAGGAAAAGAGGTGATATGTAGGTCCTGATCTAGCCTGCTGAACAAAGGTGCTAAGCTTGTAGCTGCTGGAGAAAGATAGATACCTGCATATCTCCAGAGGGCTGTTCAGCTCTTAGATGTTCATTCCACTTGAAGCACAGCTGTACAGAAAATGTAGATGTATGTTTGGGTCATGGTTTCCATGCAAGACAACATGTATGAGCTCTTTCTCAGTGCAGAAAAGGACCTGTAAAGAGATTGAGAAGAGAGCGTGTATACAAGGAAGGGGTGAGTGAAAATCCACATCAGAACCAGTGCTCATTTCAAACAACTGTCTTGGAGCAGGTGCTTCCCATTCTTGGAGAAAAGGGACATGGCAATAAAACCTGACCAATACAGGAGGAAGGAATCTGAATGCAGCCAGAATCCAAGCGGTGAAAGTTGTAGCAGAAAATTAAGAGCCATGAGTCCATGAAGTGACTCTGCAGCTTTAAGTCACCTCCTGTCCTCCCAGTCCTTGGCTGTGGCAGGATCTGATGTGACTCCCAGTGAGTCAGTGCTGATACTACCGGTACCTCTGAGAGCTGGTCTGTGGGTACAACAGTGTAATTCTTTGCACCATGCTCTCTCTGACAGTCAGGGTGTTCTTGGAAAGCAACCTTACCACTGCACTTTGCACAGCTGTTCCTGGGGACCACTTCCTCTCCTTGGTCTTTGACTCACACAAAAGAAGCCATTGTTACAGCCAAACATCATTATGTTTTTAAACAGCTTTCTGTCTTCCAGGAGAGGCACTGCATCCTAACATGGTTAATAGAGTTACTGCCTGTTGAAATATTAGGAACATATTTCTAACATCATCTGCCACCATAAACATGTGTGTAAATGAATCTCAGATATGCAGGAAATTAAATCTGGTGTAATGTAAACGTTATGTAAAGTTGGATTTTTGATGCACACCGATGTATTTGTAACTGAGCACCCATTCAAATAACAAAGATATGCATAAGTTCATTGAATTTTAATTGAGTCCTTACCAATTCCTCTTCAGATCTTTATTATCCATTTCTTTTAATGCAATTCATTCATCACTTTTAAAAATTAGACCAATTTAGTAACATAATTTGAATCCATAATTGAATTTGCTAGCTACTCTCAGACCATATAAGTTAATAAAATGGCATAGTTTTATACACATTTTCAGTGCTTGGGAAAGACTATATCAGTAACCAGTCAGCCCATTTAAAATGGGAAACTCTTACATCTCATTCTCAGCCAGGTTCTGCACTGATTAAACTTTCTCTCCTCACAAATAATGGACTAGACTTTTTCCATTCTCCGATAAAAATTAGTAACATAAGGCCACGTAGAAGGATGAATAAAGTATAATTCTAGTTAAAAATGGGAAATGACAAATAAATGAAAAATGCAAAGTGAAGAGAAATGTGTAATTCAGCTGCACCAGAACCATATGTCAAATGCCTTCCTAGAAAGAAACACGAAAGGAAAATCGCAACAGCACCTCTGTGGAAACACCAAAGCTAGTGCTTCTCTTTTTTTACCAGAGTGCTGTGGGCTCACCAGGGACATCTGACCTGATCTAGCATTTGTCAAGTCAGTGTCTCTGTTTATGTGTTCTGTCATAGTGTCAGTCTTTTTTTTTTCCCCGCTCTCTCTCACTAAAACTAAAAAAGCCACTTAAAATAAGCTACCCGAAAGTGACTCAAGTAAATTAGGCTGGATCAGCACGTCTTCTATTAGAATCAGTCCATATATCAGATAGCTGGCTTGTTTTAAGCTCTGATATGTTTGAACTGTTGCTTCTAACAGATTTCCATGGATTTGTGTCAGACATTATTTCAGAAGTCTGGAAAGCAAACAATATATATGTATATGTAACATTTATGAGCATGTGTGTGTGTCTGGAATAGAAGAAAAGAAAATCTTCGTTCACCATGGAAATATGAATGTAAAAAGCCTTGAAAATTCATGCAATGCTGTTATGAATGCCTCTAAAACCAGTTTATTTTCCCACACCCTAGCAATATAACTTTACCAGCAAAACAAGAGGTGTTCACTCAGTTATATTTAAAAAAAAAGTCTGCTCATGAAACTGGCATAATCTTTAGCAGCAGAAAACTGATTTGGTCAATATACCCTGCATCTCTGTTGGAAATATTTACTTGTGTGACTGTATCAATTCTCAGTGCAGACATATGCCTTCATTTTAAAATTATTCCTCTATGTTTTCCTTACTTTGTTGGCATGTGGACAAAAATGACCAAATTTACCTAAATTTTCTTCTAAATTACCTTCTAAATTTTATTTAGAAACATCATCCTTTGCCCTCCCACTCAACAGAAGAAGAATTGTTTGTGGAAAGTAAAAGGTATAACTTTAAGCAACATCAGGAAGTCTTGCAAATGACATGTTGTGGCTACACAACATAATTACCATTAACTTTCTGAACTCCTTTCTTAGCACTCATCTTTCCTGTGAAACCCATAAAACCACCACAGCTAATGATGCGTAGGCTGTGTGGTTTCACTGGAGACAACAGGCTGTGAGCCCTGGATGACAGGAGAAAGAAACTGGAAAGGAGATGGCATGTGCCATCAGTGAAATTGGAGACATTCCTTTCCAATGATCTTACTTTCATTCGTTGTTTTTGTTGTTGTTATTGTTGTTGTTGTTGTTTTGTTTGTTTTGTTTGTTTTTGTTTTCCCTTGTTGTTAGCATCTCCCCAATATTTCCATGCACTTCAACTTTCTTTTCATCCTCCCTTTCCTCCTATTGCCAATTTAACAGAACAAAGCAATGATACAACTCTCTCTAACCTAAATTCAGACAAATCTTCACCCCATTTATGTAAGAAAACGTTCTTTCTTTCATCAGCTTCAGAGCTGTAAGGTTACCCATCTCTCAGAGCAAGAACTTCTTTCAGGTCTTTGATACACTTTTAATACTGAGATGCCACAACAGTAATTGCATTGCTAAACAAGTGGTACTCATGCCTCCCTCCCTGGTGTATGCAGTTACGTTCATCAGCTACCTCACCTAGTTCACTATTGTCGTGAGCTCAGGCATGGTGCTGGTGCTTTTTCAGCAAAAAATAAAATTAGTAGAGCATCATTGCACAGAGATGTTTCACCATGTTTCGACATTTCACTAATTTGGAAATGCCCTAGAATAGCTCCAAATCACTGTCCTATTAATTTAAATGTAACTGTATATTTTTAACCTAAATACATTATACAATAAGTATATTGGATATAATGAAGTGTACAGTGATTCTTTGTTCCTCTTTCATTCCATTAAGTAATTAAAATGGAAAAAAGTAAAACAAACAAAAAAAACCATTGAAATTCTCTTTTGTTATTTAGTAGATGTCTTAAAGTCTTTCAGAATAACTGGCACTACTGCTCTTGTGTAGCCCACAACAGGAAGAGGCAGACTAGTAAACTGAGGTAGTTATATTTCCCTAGCTTATTTTCAGTCCTAGCATAGGATTTTCAATAAGGATCCTAGAAATGTTGTACTAATGTTATCTTTAAATGGAAAGATGAAAAAGTCTAAGAGATGATATTAAAAAAATAAAATAAAATAAAATACCCCCAATCATACATGCAATGGCTTTTTAGAAATATGCTTACTGANAAATAAAATAAAATAAAATAAAAGACCATTTAATTCTCTGTGGGTATCAAAGTAAGTGAAAGAATACTTAGAGCTTCAATTAAAAACATTTGGCTAAAGGCCAAAGAAAAATTAACAAAGGTCTAGAATATACTTCTCAGACTCATTTTTTTTCTGATAGAATTACACTTTTAAAAGAAATTTCTACCAGACTGTAACTCCCAAAAAAAACCTGGGCTTTTTTCCAAATTTAAGCTTAAAAATTTGTTGCAATCCCACCCTCTATTTGGATTCCCATGCACTATCTGCTTTCAGCAATTAATACAAATGTTATGGGTTTTGATTTGCTTCACTGCAGCATGTGAACTCAATTTCTTTTCACCTGTAGATTTGAAATAGCATAAGCTTCTTTGTGACAGAGTTTCACATTGGACTGGTACTACTTACTGAGCCATCGGCTCACACCATCAGTCAGCTGCTGTCCAGGCGGCATCCCTTTGTTCTAGTCTAGATGTACTCCCTTTGTGCTATGTCAAGGCAGGAGGTTAGACAGACAAATGTTATAACTAGGTTGAAAATGGGCCTTTCAGTCTTCTAAGCAACGGCACACATAGTTTTATATGGGTTAGGATGGAAGCAGAGAACATCCAATGGCTAAGGTAGAGTTACCACTCCAGAGATGAGAGCTTCATTCATTTTTATGGTGCAGAATGGTATCGCAATAACTCTGACATGTTGCACATCTCAGGTTGTTCCCACATGCATTTGGTCACACTCTCACTTACAGACTAACAAATACGTCCAAACAAACCAAAGTTTTATGGCCATCAGCTCCAGCCAAATTTCCAGTGGACTCCACTGCCAGCCATTACTGCCGCAACTCCTCTTGGAAATAGCTGGTGTCTTTGGCTGCAGATGGAGTACATACCAACATTATTTTTGTTTAGGTATTAGTAAATCCTGCAGAGGCACATTTCAAACATGTTCCCTTCTCAGATTTTCTGCTCAGGAAGAAAAGTGTTCATCAGACACAGAATGGAAAACTGATTGATCAAATGCAGTTGAGATCACAGTCATCCCATTTACGCAGATGTATACATAACTCCTAGGAAGTCTGGGGCCAGCCAGTTCCCAGCCACAGCTGAGAACAGGCTGGAGAACATGGCCACCAGTGTATCTGTCAGCAGCCCTGAGGCTGCAGCAGCAGCCAAACACAGGGACAACTGACCATCCAGTAACCAAAGAAAGCATCTTCCTGGGATGGGCTGAGAGGGTTTGACAGCCATTCTGTACTGTCTCACCAATCCCAATACACCCATCAAGTATGACAAAATGTATTTACACCCATTGTCCCTAAAATCAGTCTCTTATTCCACTCTGTTGCACCGTTGAATGTCTCCTGTTGTGTTGCAACATCCATTGAGAATTTTGAAGATGACAATCATTCCTCCCTCATCATCAGAGTGTTTCTTATCTTCATTAATCCTCACAAGACTTTTCAACAGGGTGCACAAAAAGTAACCAATGATGTTTAAGTTAGATTAATGTAGCTGAATCCCTTTATGCTCTCGTGTATAATAATGTGATCATCAGATCAACACTAAGGGAGCTGACAGAGAGGAGGAGATGAGGAACTTTAGGGGAAAAGTACCTATCTCACACCATAGTAGACCATAATAAATACCCAAGCTAGCCCTTAGCACTCTAGTTCAGAGGCTAGAAATATTGAGCTCCACCTGAAATTTCAAACAACCATTTATTTAGCCCAGTTGCAGTGCATTTTAAATTGTATAATTGTTACACTCAAAAGTCCTACAAGCCTGACAGATGCAGCTAAGAATTTATTGAGACCAATTAAAGATTTAACAGTCTTATCAAAAAACAACAGTTGTTATTAGTCCAGCTACAATGATACTAGTAATATAGATTATCCAATTATTACAGGAAAATCTGATTAATAATACAATTAAAATTGTTATGCAAAAACTTTTCAGTACCTACCCCTTCCTCTGGTGTTATGCTCACCCTTCTGATGTTCCTCTGGGTCTTAAGGCCATGATGTTAGTTTTCCTTGCACTATATCACAATCTGAAAGAAAGGTAGCTGAAATGTAACATCTTTCCTCCTAGACCACCCTGCTGTTGAAAAGGCAGGACTTATAATCAGATAGACTGGAAATATGGAAAGACTATAGAGTTATGTTTATTCCCAAGATACTTTTTTCAGAAGTATCTGAAATACTGTATTCTGAAGTATTCTGAAATACTTTCAGAAGTATCTTTTCACAGCCTTTTTCACAGCTTGCTAGGGAAAAAAAATGTTGCTTTTATCCTATTTTCCTCTGGAGAATGAGAAGGTGGGAAAGGCAAGAACAAAGAACGGGGAGGGGGCAGGGGGGGAGGGAATTAAATATAGAATTTACATGATCATGTATGTGAAGAAAATTAGAAATTCTTGAAAATTAAAGGAAGATATTCAGTCTCCCAGTCACCTCTACTATTAGCAAATACAGAGCTGATGGTGGGAAAGACATCTGAAAAGGTAAACTTTATCAAAACTCTACGATTCGAATACCATGGAGAGTTATAAAAGATGTAGGTTATGCTCATATGTAATCTCCTCTTAGATTGGCTTACACTAGACCATCTGAGTTACAAGCTTCCTCTTAATATCACACTCTGTCTGCCATCGCTGATACCACCCAGAAGTTAGTGACTGCATGTTTTTAGTTTATGATAAAGATAATTGTGCTCACCTCAGCAAAATTATTGTTGTTTACAAGACTTGCCTCAGTACTAAAGGTCTGTGGAGCTCTTTCAGCCTTTTTAGCTCTTTTTAGGCTTTTCCAAGCCTTTCTAGTTAGAAAATACACAACCTGGTTTGCTTTCTGAATAAGAGAACATCTGCACACTCAGAAACCATAAGCATATCATTACAAATACGAGTGTGAGGTGAAAGGACAGAAAAATGGTCTCATCCACTGAAGAACCAGACCTGAAACATAAGTTACAAGATACACAGCAATTTCACAGAGGGCAAGCATTTATGTTCACTGAGTTGTACAGCAAACAGCCAAATGCAATCTCTAGAGAAGCAATGCAAACGTGCATTTTTGGGGACCACAGGATAGACCTCAGCTCCTGCCTAAATGATCACTATAACCAGCTTGATAAGATCTATTGGGAAGAAATTCAGACTCTCTCAGCTGTGTACATATTTCAGAATATCCAGGCTGCTTGAAAGATGAGTCTTAATGTCCAAACAAGTGTGAGTAGGAGCCCTGCTGTGAAAATTTTTTTATCGTAGGTTGGAGCTGACATTTATAACAGCAGTAAAGCTATTGTTGGAGCTTAATAGCATAATGCATTCTCAGTTACTGCTATGTACACATAACAGCCAAGATAGCCTCCTTTATCAGCTGGTATCATTCTATCTAGGTTAGCAGTCAAGAGACAATGATGTGTCATCTTGTCACAGTTAAAAATAATTCTGTGAAACTTAGAGTATCACACAGTTTGTCAAGTATACTTAATTGAGTTTAAGTAGCTCAGCCACTGATCAAATCCCTGTGGTATCATAGTGACATAATAGGCAACAACACATGACAGTACGAATTACAGAGAGTCTTAAATGATAGGTAAATAATCTGAATTACAAGAATGTAAGTGCATCAGGGGATTCTGGGAGTGCTATAATAAACCCGAGATGCAAAGCTCCAATAGTATCGTATTTACTTGCATTCTTGATCTTGTTTACAGTTCCTTTTTTGTACTGATGAGAATATACATGAAATTACAAATTTCAAATGAGCCAATTTGTTTTTTTTTTTCCCCCTTTTAAAATCTGAATTCACACTGGTGTGATTTCTGTGTGATGCCCATTGTCTATTTGCCAGAGGTATTTTAATGCATCTCGTTTCTGTGTTTCCTGTTTAATGAGACATATACCACATGGTGGTAAACTGTGAGCTGGCATTGTTTTTAAGGCTTTATTCAGCTTTTAAAAGAAATCCTGGTCTGATTCTTCTCCCTTGCTTTTGTCTTGCCACTGTTCATTAATTCTCCACAGAGCTGACTGGAATATTAAGACTTGTTACATTCAGTAGTACAGGAGGTTCTTTCTGGATTGCACCTACTCTGAAAGGCACTTGCAAGACCAGAAAACAGCTGCCATCCTTGTGAGCTGTTGCTTTTCTGTAAGTTAGGAAGGAAAAGCAAAAGAATCCTAAAAATTGTAATGAAATCTTATGATTCTAAAGGACTCCAGGCACACATCTGGTGGGAGGAAACACTTCCTAAGCTAATTTAATCATTATCTCATGCAATTTGCGGTAAGTTACTGTTCATTTATTTCAAATCAAAGTCGTTTACTCTGTGACAATTTAGTTCAGACAGGGCATGGAGACATATAACCTGAAGACTGGCGTAGTTTGTTTCTATCTTCATATTCAGTTGCATGACCTGCAGCTAACTGATAGCATGTTTATATTTAAATCATCAGAGGCTGCAGAGACTTTTCTTACTGAGTCAATAAACCAGGGCCATTGGCAAAGCAGTGTGGAGAAACTCCCGTTTGTGCTTTTTGCTTCCTGGATTAAAAAATGCTTTTCTAAACCTGGGAAATTGAGTCTCAGAAAATTATACTATTTTAGGAGGACTGTCTTTTGGAGCACAGATAAATAATATGGTAAATTCACCTATTTCCAATGCCTGTCCTCATTTCAAGGAAAGAAATGGTGGCTAACAGGCTCTGTAAATATACTAACTTTCAGTGATTTTAAAGACTAATACAGTTACATCCACCTTCCAGTTGATAGTAAAGCACAGTTAGTTGCTCCCATTTCACCCATAACGAAAAAAATAAATTAAAAAAAAAAGGG
>VXAL01007543.1:4261-20621 GCA_013399475.1 Chauna torquata | reverse complement strand
CGGCCACCCTGCTCCTGGGGACCAATGCAGGCAGCTGGCACCCGCGTGAGTGCCACCGCCTGGAAGAGCCCCCTGGCCCCGAAGCCATGGAGCAGGAAGCAGCAGCTTTGCCAGGGTCACAGCAGGAGTTAGTGACATGGCACAGCCCATCACATCTGACCGTCTCGCTTCTCCGTGGCTTTGTGCCAGCAGCAGCAGTGACTCTGGATGAGGAGCGTAGCCAGGAAAGGAAAAGGTGCTGTGAGGGCTCTCTCGCTGGCACTAGATGCTGCTACAGAGCAACATCATTCTAATTATAGTAACAGTGTCAGTGCCGAACAGTGGGGAAAATACATATTTCAAAAGGCCTATAACTGTGTAATTTGCTGCAGGCAAAACTCACTAAAAAAAAGAAGCCCTTTTAGAAAGTCATTTGTACTCATCTGGCTTGCTCTAAATTGGCTAAAGGTTCAGCAGAGGGACAAGGAGGGCAGATGAGCAGCAGAGATTTCTGGTTAAAGCTGCCGTTCTACTTGTATGGCTATATACCAGTTTTACTTGAAACAGCAACATTTGGTGGATCTATGTTTAATCTAAATATAGCCCAAGAAAAGTCAAGTCAGTACAGCAGTACTCTTACACGTAGATAAAGGAGGGAGTTGGGTGGGTAGGCAGACATTTAAAAGTCACTTCTCTGATGAGTTTTGCTAGCAACATTTTCCTAAATTATTTGATTGTGTGGATCAGAACTGCAGGACTGGGGATTCAACATGAGTAAAGCACAACCCACTCCTGCAGAGATTCCTTCTCCGGTTTCTGCTGTCCCTGAGAGTGCCCATCACTGTCACTGTCACTCCACCTGGAGAGCAGCTGCTGCTCTCCGCGTGTCTGGGGATCCCACAGGGACTTGCTGGGGCAGTGAGGTGAAGCAGAGCAGGGGGAATTCAAGTGAGAAAATAACAACCCCGGTGCCTGGAACTACCCTTTGAGATCAGAGCAAATCCCCGCTAGGAAGGAAACTCACGTTTTGTCTCATGCACTAGTGAGGGACCAAGACCCTGCGTGCGGATGCAGACAAGAGACAGGCAGTTTTTTTCCTTGAAAAGCCACAAGCAGAACAGGTGAAACAGAGGTAGGAGAGTAAAACCAGGCATTCTGGCACAGAGCTTGCAGCCTTCCAGCTCCTTTCCATCATCGTGCTGCTTTTGCTGCATTATGCTAGTCGGGTGCATCTGCTATTCCCCCAGCTGCTTTTGTGCAGGGAATGTATAACTGATGTTCTTATCCTTCCTCATCCCTGTCTGCCCAAAGATCATCTCATTTCCCTGTCCCTCAGCCACAGATCTCACACACAGAACGTTTGACCAAGCCAGTCCTTTTTTTTTTTTTTTTTAAACTATTGCTGCTTGTCAAAGTGGACGTTTCTGATCAATGCTGTCAGGCAACACCACCTGTGGGAGCGTGAAGGAAAACACAAGTAGTGAAAAAAGGTGCTCGTCTGACTCAGTGCGAATGATTCTTGTCCTACCAGCGGGGAGAACGAGATGTCTGACCCCAGCTAGGATCATTTTCAGTGCTGGAAGTTTCTACTTCTTGTCCCCCAGAGCAGTTTTTCCTTTGGGGCTGAATACACCATGCAAGCCACCAGCTGGGACAAGGAAAGAAAAAGCCTGTCAGATGGGTTCTTAAATTAGATAGACAATGAATGATGAGTCTGTTCCAGTCAAACAGAAGGGGATGGACAGAACAAGGGGCCCTTGGGAAGGCAACAAGCTACTGATGTGAGGCTTGGTTAAGGACAAACAGGGCTTGAGTCAGAAATACCTTGAAAGCATGATCAGACCCTCAGGCAGCATAAATTGGCTGATGATTTATTTACATGTGCTGATTCACTTTCCACGCAGTACAGTACGTGTGTTTCCAAGTCCAAATTCACTTGGCACAAGGACAAGTGAGATGACATTGTCCCCTGTGGTGAGTGCAGGCAGACCCCACACGCAAGAGTACCAGTCTGCTGCTGTTTTACTGCGTGCCTCAGCTTCCCCACCGAGCAGCAGAGGTTAGTGGGAAATTCAGACCAGAAAGTAGGTCCCTGTGAAGCTCCCACACTACTCACGGGTCTCAGGCTGCACAACCCAAATGAGAGAAGGAAAGCTTGCTGCTGGCACTGGGGGAGCGGGATTAATCAGCAGGAGATGATGACAGAAGTCCAGGCTTTCGTTAATTAGAGGAGGACACGAGCTGATTCAGGGAGCATCTCCCACACTGCACTGGGGAGTGTGTTCCGGCAGTCACATTCTTCTGCTCCCTGGAGACAGAGGCACTTTCTAGGTAGCACTTCAAATCACAGCCCTGTCGAGCAGAACTGTGTCATGCGACAGAAGACCTTCCCCTGGGGAGAAGCTGCAGGCCCGCCAAGAAGATGAACGTGTTTGGCACTGCACAAATCAGCCCATTACTCTGTCAGTAACAGAGGTAAGGCCTAGGTCTCGAATTTGGCCAAAAGGTACCTAGGAAGCAGGGCAGGAGACCAAGTCTTTCACAAAACATTTTTCAGAACAGGTACCCTGGAAACACCTGTCGCATCATTTGTGCTGGAGAATTTCCTCTCATGGTGGATTTGGTACAGACTATGAATGTCTGTACAGGAACTCAAATCATCTAGCATGGCAGAACGAAGTCCAGTGGCTGAAAACACAGACCAGCTTAGAGCAGAATTAAGGCACAGGAGGAACTAACCATCAGCACAGCTGATGTATGGATTTGTGGCTTCTGTATCATTTGATGCTTTTACTGGGCCTGAATGCTTTTCTAAGAGGTCTAGCACAGCTCAGCCATGTGTTGTGAGCTTGATACTAACATCAGGAGGTAAAATTATCTGGCTTGTCCTGTGCAGGAGATCAGACTAGACAGTTCCTCCTGGCTTGTGAAAGAATCCATACGCATATATACAGCAACTGGCATAATGAGACCCTAGTTTCAGTGATGGGCTTTGGACACAACTGTTTTACAAATAGCAAATATTCAGTATTAATCCTGGTTTTGGCAGAAATACATCTTTTTGGAAAGATTTGGATAAGGATCTTTCTTCACCCTTTTGGCCTAGATGAGGTTCCATGGTTACCAAGCACAGACATTTCACAGGGGAATCTCTTCTGCTTTGGTTATGTCGGAGTGGTGTCTTCCTCCAGCACCACAGCGCTAAGAATACTCTGGAGAAAATATAATAGCGTAGCCCCTTTGCTGGATAAAGCATGAAGCAACAGACCAAGCTGTCACTAGGGGTTTGGGGCTGGAGGAACTTTGTGTACCTTATCCATATTATGGGTACTGTGAAAGGTTTTCTAATTAGCCTTCTGGAAGAGGAAATGCCTACAGTGATTTGGGCAAATGCCATTCCTGCCTGCTCACATAGGACTGAAATGGTTAGTTAAGTTGTCTGCGATCAACGGCGGAGCCCTAAAGCTTTCAATACTTGATACACTGCCATACAACAATTTTCTCATGTGAAGAGAAGCAAGAACAGTCAGGCACCTCTTCCTCCTTTTCTCTCTCTCTGCCAAATGAGCTTTTTTTCTTCTTTAAAAAAAAAAAAGAAAAGAAAAACTGTTCCCTTAGAAACAGCCAGCCTAGCCCTTTCACACTTGCTTCTCCTCTCTGCGCTGTACAGCATGGCAGCAACGCTCAACTCTGCCATTCCCGGCTGCTCCCTGGGGTCTCTCTCCCTGCTCACATTAACTGACCATGGCACAGACTTGCACTGCCCTTGGTAGCATGCCTCGGGAGGTAACAGAGAAGATGTTTACAGCCAACATGCTGTGGCAGGGGAGGCAGTACGTGAACGTCCATGCTGTGACCTCAGGTGATAATCAATTATGCAGCTGTTGTTGGCTAGAGGCGGCTGTTCCCCTGTGTTTGGATATCCTCTGCACCTGTTCACCCAAGTGAGCTCTCAGGCTTTAAAGGCTGCAAATCACCTGGTTCAGCTACTCATCATAGTCGTGCAAAGAAAATGTTAACCCCAGCCTAATTCCAGCTCTAGGCTGAACCCACAGTTTCACTAGAGCATTTCATTATGAAATGAAAACACGGTTTGCTGGAAATGCACCAGCTCTTACTGCCGGTTCCAACAACTTCTAGCCATTTTATTTCACAGAGCTTAGAAAAGTTGAAAAGGACTGAAGCAATGGATAAGAACATGGACCTCTCATACCAGATTTTCTGTGTTGGAAAAGATTACACAATCCCCAGAGACGTGAACCAGGGAAAAAGTTCAGAGCACATCTGTGATTGGAATGAACCCAAAGAGGTTCAGTCTGGGTCTCAGCCACGTCAGTTCTGTCTAAATCCAGGTCTCCAAAACACAGATTGGAATTTGGAAGATAACTACTATGTGATCCACAATATTTGTCCTGTCAGACCAGGATTCTTACTGGCAATGGCTGGCACCAGCTCACCACTGAGAAGGTCCAAGAAATCCTGCTGCACGCTAATCAGGGATAACCTGCTCTGAGGGCAGGTTTCTTCCTGATCCCGACAAAGTATGTGAGTTTAAACCACACTACGTGAACATTTATTACCCTGCAAATTTTATTTTCTTTTTTTTTTTTTTAGGTGGAAAGGTCTTTATTGTAACTAGGTCTTTTCTTTCTCCCCAGGAATGTCAAACACTGCTTTGATCCTGCCTAAGCTTCTGTAAGGCCTCAGGAAAACACTCAGGCAAAGGCATCTGCAGCCTTGCTATAAGGACAGCCTTACATTTGATAGCTGGCCTTTTGGATAGCTTTTGTGTGCTGCAGCCTCAAGTGAGACGCTTGTATTTACAAAGATTAGGAACCTAGAAACGCTTCCAGTCTCACCTTCACTTTGGCTGCTGCTTCTGAAATGCTTTAAGACTCCCATTCTCCACAGAAACTATCCACATGTTCCTTTCTCAGTTTGTTCACAGTGGGACCAAAAATTCACAGTGGGACGTATTCTCTGGGAGCTAATGTTCAGTGGGTTTGATCATGTGCAGAACATCTCTGCAAGGATCAGATGGTCAATCTCTCATCTCTTTCTAGTTCTTATCCCACTGTGGAAAAACGTATGAGGTGAATTTCAGGGGGCTTTGGCTTCCTGTCATCCCATAAACACTCTGGAGAGAGCACCTTGGAATGTTTGTGGGAAAGAAAGTGTCCGTTGAGATGGCTTTCTTCCTTCCAGGCTGCCACGATCCCATTGGCTTTGTCTGTCAGGATGGTCATGTGGCAAGTCTTGGTGAACTCATAGACCTTCTTGACCAGCCCTCCAAACACGGCTCCTCCATAGTAGAAGTCCCCTTCTCCATCAGGGATGTAGGCTGCTGAATTGCTCCTCCTCTTGTATGGGAACTGGCTTCGAGGGGCATTGAAATAGCCAGGGTGTATGGCTGCAACTATGTCACCTAGGGTCTCAGGCCCCCAGGTGTTGTAGAATACCATGTCAATCTGCAGGCAGAAGAGGTAGTCCACCTCCTGATGGCTCATCTCTGCTATGTGCTTGTTTATGGCCTCCATCCTGTGCATGGAGATCTCTTGCCAGCTGGGCTATTTCTTGATGGGGACAATGACAAACCTTCAGCCAGATTGCAGCTGGACGTTGGGGATTGTCTCAGGGTTGTCAGTGAAGATATAATAGTTCATCCGATAGCCTTTCATGAAATGTTTCTCTGCTGACTCCAAGAAGTGGCCCACAAACCTTGTGTATCTGTACAGACACGTGAATAGCACAGCAGAGACATGGGGCTGCATGGTGGATTATGAGGGGTACTTCAATGAACGAAGGCGAGGGATAAAGAGTGTTGACTAGCTATTGCTGCAAGGATGCATATGCTACACATGCAGTAAAGTACAGCGGACGACAAGGAACAAGTGGTTTATCCTTACCTTGACCAACCAACCACCTATGTTTCTAATTCCCAAGGCACATACTTGTTCTTCAAAAATCTTGACCATACTTCAGGTATCTTGGGTGCTGAGTCCGTTATCTTACAGGCTTGTATGATTACAGACACAACACATGGGCATAAAAATTTACGACAGATTGGAACAGACTTCAGCCCTGTTGAGGACAAGAAAAGCCAAAATGATCTTCCCACAAAGCAAGTACATCAACCCAAGAACTGTGTCCCCCGAATGGTTCACTTACTTTCCAATGGCAGAGGCTGTTACCCCTACGGTGAGATTCAGTGGCATGTAGGCACTGTCCAGGATCTCAGGACTGAAGGTACCTTCCCAAATGATGGGGGCCAGCCATGGTGTGACTGTTAGCACATCCTGACGCCTGAAAGAAAAGAAAGGGAATGTTAATGAAATTTAACTGTTCCCTTTGGTTTCAACCCCAGTCTATGGGAAAGAAACACTGAAGAGTGTATCAGCATTAACTTCTTACAGATGGTGTTATGTTCGGATCTTTCCCCGTACTCTTATTTAATGTCATAGAGCATGGACATTTCAGTTCCTGGGACGAAATTCCATACTGTTTATGGAATTGGACTAAAAAAAGTGATCACACATTAAAATCTCATTTAAGCTTATAAGATTTTTCTGCTGAGGAGAGTTTAATGACCACTGAACTCACAGAATGGGAAGCTACACATTTGCTATCACTGATGCAGATGGCTACATATGAATTAAAATGTAAGTAATAATATAAAAATTACTATAGAAATATACCTCATTGGCACTGTATTATTAAAACACAGCTTGTGGCATGACAGTCTATTTTTCCAGTATTTATATATAGCATTTATATATAGCATTAATGCATTCAGATATAATTTAAAATTCTGTATGTGAGCCATCATTCAAATGTGTAACAGTTATAGAAAATCCTTAATCTCCCCTTTGTGTGTGGGTAGTGGAAATATTGAATATACATGCAGCAGAGTCTGATTATGCCGAATTAGTTATGCAATGCTATTTCAACTTTCTTCCTTGTTTTCAGAGTTTCTTTCCTACCTTTTTGATTTTTTAAACAGGATGTTATTTTCAATGTCAGGTTCACCTTAGCCTGTTCACATTTCCCCCAGACCATGATCTGTATCACCCTGCTAATGAAATTTGTCGTGGCCACATGGTACAGGGCCACACTTGGCCAAAGCAGTCTCCCATCTGACACACTCCCAAGGCAGTAACAGCGCAGGGACCAATGGGCAGCAGTTTGATGGCTGAGGCAGCGGTACACTTTCAACCCACATTTAATCCTTTCATTCTGCGTGGATATGACAATAACAAGTTCACTCCCTCCTATAGTAATATATATCATTAAAAGATTAAATTATATGAGAAGAATTTGATTTGTATAAAATGTACTAACTGAGCTGTTCTGTTTCTGGTTAATCACCCTTTTTGGCAGGGGGGTGGGGGCGGCATGGACAGGGCAGAAATCTGTTTGTTTCTCTAAGCAGGGCTTTTTTCATCTGATTTTAAAGGGCTGCACTGGGTTTCCCAGTGACTCATTTCCATGGTATGCACCCACTCGGGTGCGCAGTAGTCAACTCCCTTCAGAAAACAGCACTAAAAGCTACACGATACTCTCCTCATGTACTTCAGTACCTACACTAGCTGAGTTTGCACACTAACTTATTGCAATGTGGAGGAGAGATATATTCAGGCCTAGCATATCCTGTCAAAATAGCAAAGTAAAAACCTTGCTACAGGGAGTGGTTATTAATGTGTGTCAGAACGGTGGCTGTTGAAGGGGAGCTGCTAGAGGTAAGACTCAGGACACCGGAGTTGGCCCAAAGGAGACTGCTAACAAACACAAGCTGACAAGGAACATTTGCCTAAGTCACATCTTGGCTGCTGCTGCCTGAAACCTTCCAGGTCTGTTTAAACTCACTGGTTTGACTGCTTCTCAGACAGACTTGTCTGTATGAGTGCCTGTAATTTGTTCCACGTCAAGATCCAGCAGGTTAGCTGAAACCATTGCTGAAGGTCATACAAAGCACCTGCTTGATTTTGCCCTGAAATGGATTCAAAGCTCACCCACCGCTGGTTAAAGCTACAGGGCAGTTCCAGAAGTTATTTCTTACTGTCTTCCAGCTGTTGTATCTCCCATCTCAGAAAGAGTCCCTGGCAGCAACTGTGTAGATAAGCTGAATGTGTGCTAATGTATTAACAGGGAATTTACAGTAGGCATGGTAGAAAATGCACGGTGACTGAGCTCAATCTTAGAGCAGCACACACAGCTGTAGACACACCCAGACAGATAGGCTTCTCAGGGAACAAGGCACTGTTCAGTGTGTACCAGGACTTTGAAATTTTGATTGCTACAGAGCACCCAAACCAAAAGTCAGCAGCTCTCTAACTTGCAGGAGTAAGAAACAAATGGCAAAGTTCAAAGAAAGAAACTTACTCTGGAGCCAGCACTCTTGGCTGCTGATAAAGTAATCTGTAAAAAGGAAGAAATATCCACTGAATAATACATGAATATGCCTGGAAGAGAGGAACAGCAGTTTAAAGGTCAGGAAATAAAAAGCCATCACTTACTGGGGGAAAAGCTGGATTGGCTTATCTTCTGTATATTGGAGTTTCATGGAGCTGCATGATGGGGTGGGAAAAGAAAGGGATCATAATGCTTTTCTTTAAAAAAGAGCCAGGTTTAGCTTCAGGATCTGCTGGTGTACTGACAGCTGACCAAGTTCTCACTGCAGTTGCTGTGCGCACTGCTCTGCCTGGTACAGAGTTAGGCATTGCCTGTACACACCTTAAAGGGCTGCCAGACAGGTAACAGTATTGATACAGAGCACAGAATGGAACAGTGATGGGGAGATGCTGGCAGCTCTCCAAGTCTGTGAGTAAATCAGAGCTTAGGGGGTCAAAAACCAGGGAAGCATATGCTTGTTGGAGACTGCCAGTGATGGTCACGTATGTGCTCCATTCCCTGCCCACCTTTTCCTGTTCACCTGGAGGGCTGAACCACCTGAAATATATCACACTTAGAACAGCATTCAGAGAAATAAGCATCTTACAAGACAAAATATTTTTAATGGCTTGGAATAATCTAAAATGCCTCTATAAAAGATCATATTTTCTATTTGCATTTTTTTTTGTTTTGTTTTTACAAGGTCAGTAGGTCATGATAAAGGATGGGTAAAGCTGTTGAATGTCATGCCATGGCTATAGTCCAATATGGCAGTGAAATCACTTAGCCCATGTATCTTGCTCCTTCACAGTACAAATTCTCTTTTATGCAGCTTCGAGATAGCTGTTAGGGTCCATGCTAAGTCAGTTATCTTTAAATTAGTTTGTATCATGCAATGAAATTGGCCCCTTAAAGTTTTCTGCAGAAGCAGCCACGCTTCCATTTTGTTCACAACATAGTCTCGACTGCCGTAACACAAACAAATTCATAAACTGAATGGAAAGCACAGATCATACACTGAAGAAGAGGAACATGGTTAAGAGACTGGGGGGTTATTCCTAACTCTGCCAGAACTCCTTATGTGATCTTTCATTTCACTTCTCTGACTTAAGTTTCTCCATCCAGCAAGCTGAGATACTTAATCCACATCTCAAAGCACAGTGAGATCCTGTGTGTACATGCGTATGTGTGATTACACCCTGATAATGAACCCATCGTTAACCTGTTAGTCACAGTCTGTGATACGCGACAAACAAGACCTCATTCATGCTGTACAAATACAGAGCTGTCCTGAAAGAGAAGCAGAAAAGGTCGCGTTATCACCATTTTATTTGAAGAGAGTGACTAATTATAGATTCATCATTGCATAAAATAAAGAACAAGTGACTACTTGCTAATAACTAGTTATACTGTCAGCAAAGTACAGCTCTTGTAACAATGATTTATGTCACTCATAACATACAAAATGGGAGACTTACAAGATTTCAGGGCAAGGAAGGTAATATGGGAGGTAGTGCACTTTCCCATTCCCAACTGTAATCCTGCAAGTGATAGCAAAGAAACATTTTTAAGACAGGTAGCATTGAAATATATCTTCCTAGTATTTTCCAAGATATTCTCAGAATCTGGCACAGATTTTGAGAAGTAACTCTAGTTAACTGCTTGCCTATTTTACTAATTAGTGTAGGATACAATGTATTCATCCTTTAACATAATACACTGCTGCTAAGGTATAAACGGGAAAGTTCAGGTTAAAAGGAATCCAAAAGCATCCAGCTTGAAACACCAGGACTAAATATTACCGATTACATCAAGTGGTCTACAAAACGTAGATCTACATGTTTTCGAAAAGTGTACACAAATGGAGACACACGAGGCAGTGCTCAGAATGGATAAGTATGCAACATATAACGGTGTGACGTACGGATAATTCCTGAAACTTTAAATGCTGTGTCTTAATTTGCATAACAGACAAATAGGTCGCATAGGCTTTTTTCTCCTTTCAGTTTTGATCACAACCTGTATGGATTCTTATATATAATCACTTAGCTCCTGGTAAAATGCAACTGCCCACAACACGAAACAACAGCAAATTGCAACATCAGAAATGCAGTATGATTAATAATAATTTAACAGCTAATAGCAATACCTGATCTCTGATTCCTTTCAAACAATGTTTGAGGTTGCTCAGCAGAACTTACAAAACATGCTCAGTATTCTTGAAGTTACAAACATCCTCACCGTTTGAAAGCTACAAGCTATCCTTAGTTACCTTGGAGTGAGTCTGGATCATTTGAAAAGACAGATAATCATCTCTTAAGGTCTGAAGTGAAATGTAACCAGAATATTCTGTACTTGAACAGTTGTTTGTTAGTCAGATACAGTGTTAGCTGCCTAATTTAAACAAAACTGGTCTTTTTTCTCTCTCCATTCAGAGGCTTCTCCCCCTACTACTGTTGCTTTATCTATTATACTAATCATTGATCTTTCTTACAAGCTCTAACAGGCACTTCACACAAAATGCACTACCTGTATTACCGTAGTAAAAAGCACAACAGTATAGATATAGCCAGGAAGCTCATGCTTTAAACATGACCAAGCTTGCTAGCAAATGCTTATCAAATAAATGTGATAACAACAGATAGACAGACTAGAGATCCCACCGTTTTCCTGGAAATCATGTCTTCTAGAGTAGAAGAAGGAAATGCAACTTCTTACTCCCAGCAGCTTTCAATCTGCATAGAACAAAAAAGCAAGGGAAATCAGCTATAAATATCTCAATAAGAGAGAAACGCTTATTTTATCATAGGAGCATGAGGTTCTCTAAGCAGTATCAGATTCAGCCTTTCTGAAGTCAGGAAGCTGGAAAGGACCAGACTGTAAGAGCCTTGCTGCTTAGTCACTGAGGTGGTTTACGAAACACTTGAGAAATCTCTCATTTCAGTGAGCAACGGTCACAGTTGTAAGTGGATTGGGAGCCTTTCTGATTTGATTCTAGTTTCTGTAGGTTCCATCTGCAATTTATAAATTCACCTGAATCATTCGTATCAGGTGATATGTAGAACTAACACAGCTGTCATTTTAGCTGATAAACACTGAAGAGTAACTGCCAGAGACAGGTCCTACCAAAGCTGCATGTAGGAGGAAGGTAAACTGAGTTCTGATACCAGCAAAGACACATTAGATGACAACAGTAATACATATTAAGTAATGATATTTCTAAGTTAAAAAATAAATTGCTCCCTTTTCAACAGCCATAAAAGAAAATCAACTTTCCACTGGTCAGCTCTCTTACCTTAAAAGCTCAGTTTAATCCCTTTCCTGCTCACAAATGTGCAGAGCAGAGTTCAAACAGTTGCTTTTCATTCTGACATTAAGAGCTGGCAAGACATAGGATGGATAGGCAGCCTATGCCAGTGCTTTACTGCACTTCCCATCAGGAGGCTTCCTAACATCTTCCTATCCAGGATGTCCCTTGCTGCACTTTAGGGTCTGTGTCTTTTTAGGACAATGGCCATGCACCTGGAGACTCCCTTTACATATCCGAAGGCTATGATGTTTCCTTCCCTCTTCTCTTCTGTGCATCAGTCCTTTCTCATAAGATGTGATGCCAAAACCAAACCAAGTATTCCTGCTGAGGCCTCACCAGTACCAAGTAAAGCAGGATTACCCCACTTAACTGAAATATTGTAACGGTTCATACACTGCTATATACATGCCTACTCTCCAAGAACACATCACTGGTGATGATGTTCAGCCTGTAGCCTGATGTAATCCTCCCGTCTTTTCTACGGAACCTCTCCCAGCCAGGTCTACGAGGTACAGAGCCTTGTAACTGACTTCATGGAATTATGCTCCATTTTCAGGCTATTTGTTTTTCTAAAACAAAGAAATCTAAAATCAAGCCATGATTTAATTCTGCTTTCCATGGTGCTTGCAGCCCCCTCCCAGCTGAATAGCACTTGCCATTTTCATAAACATCTTCTCAAATTTTCCTCCAAAACATAAATGAAAATATAAAACAGAATCACTTTGCAGACAGGTGCAGGAAATCAGAATACCCAGGGACTGACCATCCTCATGCACTCATTGCTGTGGTGCACAGACTGAGAGCACAGAACTTGGATATTCGCAAAGGACAGATAGAAGAAAGGAGAACAAAAATTATCCTCAAACTGAATGGTAAAACTAACAGAGAATAAAAAAAAGACATGTACATTTCGATAATTTTAGTGTGATTTCAGCTATTTTTAATAGGCATTGTGTACTTCAATATGCCTTTACAGAGTTAACATCTAATCACTCAGCAAATGCAATACATATATTTTGAAATACTGCATCATTAGGAGTGCAGTTGATGCATTCCCCTTCTGCTTCAGTTTCTCTTCTGCAAAACTTCAGGAACATTGGAGCCAGACGAGTTCAGAACATCTCCTTGCATCTAAAACCCATCTCTGACATTTACCATATTGCCCTAAACTGATTTACAGTTCTAGGATTCACAATGAATACAAACAAGAATGAAGTAGACATGGCTGCAGTTAATAACAATCTCCTAACAAACAGAAAAATGGCTAAAAAAAATTTTAGTGGTTACTCAGGTTCCTCAAAATTGTTCAAGGAGTTTTTAAAAGAGATACAGTTGAAAGTAGCTGTATCATGCACAAATGAACTTGCTTGACCTCCCAGAACAAAGCAGTACATTATTTTCAAGCCCTGCGTCAGAAAACATTATAGATTGCAGATAAATACCTCATTTGTAGACCATGCCATGGAAAATTTTCTTTGTGGATCAACTCAGATTTCTAAACCTGTATTTCAGATTTCTAAAACTGAAGTAGCGAGCTGTAAGTACAGAATGTGAAGAACAGTGTCGTTCAGAATGTGAAGAAAGAAGATATCCATGGGAAGGGCATCGTCTCTGCCGAGAAGAAAGTTTCCGTGCTGGACTCCATCTTTACACAAGCTGCCTTTAACTATTATAACCTCAGACTGTGCCATGACACAGACATATTCAACCTTGCCTGAGTCTTGAATGTGAACTTTAGTCCAAATCCACTGCTGGGCTTCTAGCTGTTCAGGTTCTCATATTACAGCTAGCACCACAATGAGTTAACTTTGCTGACTGAGATCTGACTAGGAAGCACTGTATGTACAGTCTAGTTTCATTTACAGCACATTCGTCACTTTTTATTTCAGGAAGCAAAAAAAAAAGCTCCTTTCACCATTGCACTTGTTCAGCACAACAGAAATAAAAAAATACAAAATTCTGTTGAACCACATCTGTAACGTCATTGGCATTAGTGCAAACTTGTCTATTTCTACCAACAATGAATTTGAACATAAGCGTACATCCCAGAAACACTGCTGCAGAACTACAGTAAAAAGCAGCTGTAAGTACATACACTTTGACCTGGTTAGACCAATGTTCTTCAGTAACAGAAAATGAGTAAATTAAAACAAGTTAAAAAGAGAACAAGGAGCTTGGGACAATCCTGATTGCTGAGTAGTACCTTACTGCAGTGCCATGGATATTATGTCAGTCAGAACAACCATACAAAATCCAATGATGGGTTCAACCCATGAATATCTTATCCCTGACAACAACCAGTACTATATCAACAATTCCACGGTGTGCAATACAGAATTATCCCATCTACAATGAAAATTTCCTTTTAGCCTTCATAAACTAATGATCATCACCACATGAAAAATATTTAGTTCTTCTCAGAATGGAATTGGCTGAGGAAGCACAGATGAACACATCCACAGATTATTTACTTACATCCCTCAATTACTCCAGCGAAGATACAGTATGATAACTTTTTCTATGTTAAAGAGTACATTTATTTGTAGAACAGAAGGACACATAAGCAAGATTCGACTGATCTCACATATAGAGTTGCTTAATCTTCTGGATGGAGTGTTTCCACCAATTTTCCCAATGCTGAATTGTCGCCAGCTGAGAGGTACTTTCTTCCTTGATCTGGGTAAACTGCTGCTCAAGTTTACCTATGTATTTCTGTACAAATAACAACAAAGGACAAAATTAGTAGTAATAAGGTATAATTCTACTTTGCCTAAATCCAAGTGCTGATTTGCTGTCAGATGACTGCATGCAGGACACTTATCTGCTGCCTTTGACAATAGAAATATATGAACAATGAATTATTCATTGCCTTCTTCGGTGTTCATTTTAAAGACTTCTGAAATTACATTATCAACAATATTTAAATTTTCCTAAAAATGCAAGATCTTCATCTCAATTCCATTAGCTCCTAAGATTACAGAGCTACCTTCTCTAGAGAAGAGAGAGGAAAGCATGCATATCAAAAAGAATGCACTTTTCCTAGAACTCCCTAAGTCACCAGTATGAACTGAACTATGACAGAGCTGTTAAAAAGCTATTTCACCTGAACAGAAACTTGTGAGCTACCTTNAGTACTCTGCCTTCACTTCAAAAGTGTACGGTAACCAGGTGTTTAGGTACCCATAACTACACACATAAAACACACACGCACATTTATAGTTTTGATGGTGTTTGCCTTGTTGACTGTGTATTTTATGTTTCCCTATTAAAAATATATATTTTTTAAATGAATTCAGTTCAGTGGGAGTAAGATTAATTCCAAGACAGATGCATAAACACCGATCATTTATTCCCAAATGATTTAAGGTAAGAAGGCTCCTCTAATTACTGAACACTATTGTTTCACAAGCTATAGCCAGTGCACGTCAGAGTCTCAGCTGTACTGAAATGGCACTGTGGAGATATGGTGACAGTAACTACTTTTTGAATTGTGATGCTGCTGAAATGTATTAAGTTTCTGACACTATCCATGCTTCTCTGCTAAAACGATTCCTCATTGTAATGTATCTGAATGAGAGAGCTCCCTGAAAACAACAGTTCTGTCTGCTTTTGACAACATCACAAAGAAACAGACGTGAAAGTGGATTTCTATGCATGGTGAATATGCCTTTTAGGTCCGAAATTGCTGTGTATATTAAAAACTTATACATAGCTATAATTTTCTTCTTAAAACAAACAAACCTACAACAATAACAGTCCCCCACACACCCCATAACAGTCCTTTCCTGCAAACCAACCTTATATGCAGCATCTCTTGCTTCTACTGCTGCTATGTGGCCCAGTGTAGTCTTTGCTGTTGTAACTGATGCAGTTTCTCTGCAAAGAATATAGTCTGAATTGTCCATAAGAGTGGTCATGGGTATTCCTGGCCAAGTCCTTAAAAAAACAAAACAAAATAAACACCCATGAGAGAGAAAGAATAGAAGAGAGCAGATCATACTAGTGCATATGATATATTTTAAATGCAAAAAATTAATTTTTTTTTTAACTCTCCACTAGAAACTACCTTTAATACAACCACCTTTTCTTTTAAAACCTCAGAAGCTCTGCACAGTAAATAGAATCCATATCTTCTGAGTGAAAATACACAGTATATTAACAGATTTGAAAATCAAAGTCAAGTGATAAATAATGGTAAGCAAAGTGACATAGCAATAAAATTTAAATTGTATTGCTTTACAATATAATACATAATTCACATTAATTTGGATCCATTGCTATTCTTTCTTTTAAATCATTACCCACCCAACCTGCCCCATAACTATCTAAATGACATCACTAACAATGAGCACAGTATTCAGCAGTGGAGGAAAAAAACCTACGAGGACAGTGTCTGATGTCAGTTTAGGGAAGAGAAACTGAATACAACAGTGTTCAATATTTTCAAATATTACCTGCTTCCACGTTCAATTAACTGTTCAACTTCACAGATTTCTAGAGGAAGTCCAGCTTGTTTACGACGGATTAATGTGGATGTCTTTTCCCTTGGTGTTTCAGTTTCTGGGAGATAATGTAAGGTACGCTCAGAAGCAACAAAACAATGGCAGTCATACTATTGTTTTGAAGTAACTATATGCAGCTAGATGCTCTTCACTTTCAAGAAATAGCTTTGCATGTGTGTTC
>VXAL01007541.1:0-30266 GCA_013399475.1 Chauna torquata | reverse complement strand
TCCAGCAGCCCCTCAGTGGGGTCCTGGGTCTCAGCCTCGCTCCCCAGCATCCGAGGGGCAACAGCAGCACCGAGGGCCCCCAGGGACGCCCCGGTGCAGGCACGCACGGCACCCATGGGTGCTGCTGCAAGGAGCCCCAGGCTGGGAGCAGGGGCTGCCCCTTCCCCCCATCTCCCCCCTTTCACCCCTTTTCCCCCCTCATCTACCCCTTTTTTCTCTCTCTTCACCCCTTTCTCCCCATCTGCCCCCTTTCCCCTTCTTTTCCCCCCAAATCACGAGCACCTGAGCTCTGCTGCGGGCACCTCCCTCCCCAGGTGCCGCTGTTTTGCCCTCCCCGCCCCGCTCCTCTATTTCCCCCAGCGAAGGGAGGCAGCCCCAGCTGCGCCCTGCCCGGGCTGGAGGGATGCTCAGCGGTCCCCGAGGGATGTCGTTGTCCCGGCATCACCGGTGAGTCCCCACGGCGCATCCCGCGGTACACGGGGAGGGGAATGGCCGGGGGGCTGAGTGCCCCCCGGCCAGGCAGGCAGGGGCTGGGATAGCCAGGAGCATTGGGTGGCCCCCCCGGCATCACCCCTGGGTGCCCCCAAGGTGAAGCCAGGGCTGAGTGGGGGCTTGCTCCAGAGGTTTGGGATGGGCAAGGGGCAGCCGGCGGGGCTGGAGCCCCTCAGGGATATCTTGCTGTTTGCTGGGCCCTTGGGGGAGTTCTGCTTTTACAATGCAGGCTGGAGGGGGGCCAGATGTTTGAGCCAAAAAATGTGCGTTATTACATTAAGCCGCTTATGGCAGCGAGAGTGGCTGTGCCTGGCCCCTTGCGGAGAGCCACAAAGCCTGAATTACGCCCCTGAAATCGCCTTTGGAAGAGCAGCTATTATCTGGAGATTTATTTTCCTTTTCAAGCTCGCTGCTTCCCTTCCTTCCCAGTGCAGGAGGTGGCCTGGTGCCACCGGGCTGTCCCCTCCTTAGGGCAGTGGGGACAGGGAAGGGGTGGCAGAGAGCCGGGATGTCCCCAAAAGCTCCCTGGGGGTGGCTGTGGACGTCCTAGCACACTGGCTGGGAAGGAGGGGGAAAACGCGGCCGCATGCGCGCTGGTGGTGCCGGAAAGCCTCCGGGGGCATTGCGGAGCCTTGTGCTGCTGGGGGTCCAGGTCCAGCCCTGGGGTGCTGGTGCCCACGGTGGGCTCTGGGTGAAGCAGCTCAGGCATCAAGCGCTTGCAGGAGATGCTGGAATTCCTCAATCTGAAGCTTTTTCTTCGCCTTAAATCCAGAGCGGGCGTCTTTCTACAGCGTTGTCTCGATTCTGTTTTCTCCAAGCCAAGTTGGTTTCACTTATTACAGAGTCCAGTCCTCTTGTGATTTCAGATTTCTGTTGTGAAGGGGTTCTCTCCTTCCAGGAGCCTGCCCCATGCGAGAGCTCTCATGGGAGGACGCGGATGGGAGCTCAGGCTTCGAGGCGCTCGCGCCTCCGCTCCTCCGGCAGCCGCTCTTCAGGACCCGTCAGCAAACTGCACGGCTCGAGCGGCCGAGCATCGTCCAGCGGGCCTCGTGGTCTCGGCTTTCCGCTGTCGTAATGACCAGCCTGTCCCCTTCGTTGGCTTTTATCGCTTTTCCCACTCCTTCACGGGACCGCAGGGTTTGCGCTTTGGAGAGACGCGGGCTCGCGTTTTGCCTCGCACCGCGCACAAACAGCCCGCGGGTCCTTGGTGGCGGAGGTGAGCACGGCGCTGCCTTGGCTCGTCACATGGTGACATCGGTGACTCCCTGCAGCGACCCCGGCCATGCCCCGTGTGGGGACACCGGTGCCACCATGCCCTTGGAGGTGCCCCTTGTAAAGGCGATCTGCGCCCCGGCACGCCTCTCCCAACCCCCAGCTGGGCGCGTCTCTCCGGGCCGCGCGGCGGCAGCCCCGGCACGTACCTGTGTATTCAGGGAAGCAGATGGTCAGAGGCGATTTCTTGATCTTCTCGGCAAATAGGTCTTTCTTGTTGAGGAAGAGAATGATGGAGGTATCAATGAAGAATTTGTTGTTACAGATGGAGTCGAAGAGCATGAGAGATTCGTGCATGCGGTTCTGCATCAGGGAGCACACAGGGAGGAGACAGGAGAGAGAGAGGTAAAGAGAAAGAGTTAGAGGAGAGGAGAACTTATTTTTTTTTCTTTTTCCCCCACACCGGAATGGTTAGAAAGCAAAATCTCTACAGTCAGACAGCGGTAGATGTGAGCTGGTGGCACAGGCCAAGGAAGGGGTGGCTGCTCATCCTCTGCATAAAGAGAGGACTGGGGAAGGCAGCTGCGGGCTTTCGGTCTCACCCGCGTCCCTTTGGGGGCTCAGCACCCCTGGAGCATCGCTTGTGGAGGCTAAATGAGGGGCAAACAGCCCCTCACTGGGCTGGGTCTGTGGCCGTAGCAGGGTGCTGAGCAGTGCCACCGGAGCCGAGGGCACAGCCCAGGGGCTGGGGCGGATCCTGTCCCCCCTGGGCCCTTCTGCCCCTTGCAAAGCCTTCAGCCCGCCTTGGGAAACAGCGCGGCGATGGCCAGGTCGGTGCTCAGAAATCCAGCACCGCTGCACGCGGGGAGCTAACGGAGCTGCCGCTGCCAGCCCGTCTCTCCCGGGCGACTTGAAGCATGGAGGAGTCCTAGCAGGAACAGAGGCCACTGTGAAGAGCTGCGTGTATTTTTTTTTTTTTTTTAAATCATCTGTTCATGTGCAAGCAAACCCCATACCAGGCCTGTTTCCCCCACGCTACGGAAGCTGTTACCAGAGAGGAGGGCAGAGCGGACAGAGGGACAGAGGAGGAAAGGAGGGGCAGCTCCTCTGCCAAATCGCGGCACTGGCGAGCAGAGGGCACGGAGGCTGCCGGGCGCCGTGCGGCGGCCGCACGCGCTGGCTGTTAGTGCTCTCCATCATCAACTTACTCTTAAACAGAAAGCCATTCCCAGCTGTTCCGCTGCTAAATCCGGGAGAAACCGTAGGCACTGCGCGGCACCCGGCCCGCTAGGAGAGCTCCGCACAGAGGCGACCGGCGGCCACGCTCGGGGGAGCCCCGCAGCCCCTCGCGGGGAGGCACCGCAGGGGCGGCTTGGGCTTGCTTGCGATTCGTGAGAGCACACGTGTTTCCTAATGAAATGATGACCCAATTACACATTTTGGAGTTTTCCATGAATGTTTTATTAGTGAGTCATTCTTCTTAGCTACACTTCGACTGCAGCTTTTGCATGCAAAATTTAGCAGATGTCTGATTTCATCTTGAAAGGCTTTGCAATTACACTCTTGTTTCCTTGGCAGAGTAGCTGTGAATGCCAAGCAGTTGCTTTCCAAAGCTTCTGGACCTCATTTGGTCCTTATCTTTTAAAAATAATAAATAAATAAATAAAAACCAACCTCTTTTTCGTGGGTAAAACAGAAACCACCACAAATGGATGTGGCTCTTCTTGCCTTGACCAAGCAGCCTGGGAGGGTGGTGGGAGGGAAATGCTGGGTCTTGAGGTTTTCACGGCAAGTAGCTGGGTGGGTTTTATTTCCCTGTTCATCCCGTTTTGTTCCATATGTATGTTAAAGAAAGAAACGGTGGTGGCAGAGGAGCAGCTGAAACAAAGGATGTGTCTGGGGGGATGAAAGCCCCCAAAGCAGAGAACATAACCCTGGTAACTTCCGAGCCCTGGATACCCATGCAGAAGGTTGGGGCAGGATGGCATCCCAGAGGAGACCTTCCGAAATCCCCAGTGCAAATATCCAAAGAAAAACCCTTTCTCTCTGAGCTGTTGGCTTTTCTCGGCCCGTGATTCTGCCTGAACTGCGAGGCGGGAGGTGTGGGAATGCGTCTGAGGCCAGGTCCGACTGAAGTTACGTCACTGAAAACTGGAGAATTCAACAGGAATGACATCTGATTTTCCTATGTTGAGGCTGATGGAAAATTTTCCCTTGCTTTCTTCAAGTTTGTATTTGTGCTTTCTATTCCTCGCCTCCAGTAATGGAAGCCCTTTGGTTTAAACACAAAAGAACGCTGACACGAGTGTTATTTTGAAGGGACTGAAAGGTGCTCCGAGTATTGTGTCACTGCAATGGGGAAAAAGCACGATTTATTGAAACGAACCAGAAATAGCTCTCTTGTCGCTGTGCTTGCGAGGCTTGTGCTGGCTGACGGAGGAAAAGCAACGCAAGCCTTGCCGCCCGTAACAGATTTGCAACCGCAACACTGGAGCAAAGCTTAGGGAAGCGGGGGCACTGCCAACAAGCAAAAGACACTGGCCATGCTCTCTGCTGCCAAAATCACCCCATTTTATTTAAATGGCTTTCATGCAGGTCTTGTATTAGATAGAACGTCACAGAAAATGTCAGATCGTTAAGGCAGAGGAGGGCTGCAGTGCAAGTGGCCGCTCTCTCACTCCGGCGTAGCCGCGTTGTCGCACTTGGCTGCTCGTGTTGGCAGCGAGCGGCCTGGCGATCACTCACCTTTTGGCTTTATCCTTTCCAAATTCCATATTTCCAGGCGAGTGAGGCTGGGGTAGCTGACAGACATTGGCCTGATGGATGGACAGCCGCTCCGCGGTGGTTCCGGCAGCGCCGCGGGAGCGGTGACAGCGGGCGCGTTGTGTGCGCGGAGTAGAAGTGCTGTAAACACCGGGGCCGAGAAGCAGAACACGCTCAAGGGAGACGCAATAAAACCCTCTCACACTAGAAAAGAGCTGGCACTTTATTAACATTTTGTAACTAATAAATACATTACCGACAGCCAATAAATTATTACAATAGCTAACGTTCTATTAAACCAATGGACAGTCACTCTTCGTACAAAATTACAGTTAATACAGTTTGGGCCATCGAACATGCAGGAGAAACGATTCAGCGGGAAGCCAGCACAAGAAAACCGGCGGCAGCCCCCGGCGATCCGTCGGGAAGAGGTCGGTGGCGGAGAGGGAGCAGTGGGCAGGGTGGCCCGGAGGCACGGTGACGGTCACTGTTCCCTTGTCGAGCTGAAGGGGGAAAGGGAGGTGGGGGGAGAGGGCTGAGGGCGTTAAATTGGGGAATGGGGTTTTTAACGGGGTGGTGGCTTGTCTTTAAACTTTATTTGCATGCGAGGTGGAGCGGGTGAGGCTATCCTGGGCTAGTGGCTGCCTGCGGTCCCGGAGCTGGGCTAGGGAGGGCTCTGGGAAAGGTGGGAGTCCCAGAGGATGAGAGGGGGGTGGCACGGGTGGGGACGGACCTCGTGCCGGTACCCGCTGCGCTCTGCTCTCCCCACCTGGAGCACGGCATTCAGGCACAGAGCCGCCCGCCAGTGCCATGGGATGGCCAAAAGTTGGTCGCGGGGTTAATTTCGAAGCACTGCTGGGGTGTTTGATGCTCCTTTTTGGGGGAGATTTGCACGGCAATGTTGCAAATCATGGAGAGAGAACGTCCCAGCGGGTGACCTGCCCCTGAGCTGGCTTCTCCCGTCCTCCCACCTGTGGGGTGCCAGCCGGGAGGCTCCGGTCCTCCTCTGACAGCCTTCAAGGGCCAGCACATGTGCCCTATCCTGGGCAGCACGGATACAGATCTCCCCAGAGAGCTCACAGGCTGCTGGCTTGGACACGAGCAGTCCTGGGAGAAGTCCCTTTCCATAGCCACGTTCTCAGCACAGCCTCTTATATAGGTCACGTACCTATAGCTGTCAGCATCAATTACATCGCGCCGTTGCAGGAGCTCAGATATTATAACGCACACTCGAGTCTCGGGGCTCTTTGGGAGAGTGTTTCCGTCTGCTCTTTCCTCGGGGGAAACAGAGACGGTCTAATAGACCACGGTCTGCTCTCCTGTGCAGCCCGCACCGCGTCTCGGCGCTGGGGATGCGCCTGACTGCGTGCGTGTGACGGGGTTGGGAGCGTTTCCCACTTGGTTCGGGGTGACGCTCCGCAGCACCGCCTCTGTTGACCTCGACACTTCCAGCAGCTGACCATTAACGAGTATTTCAGGCTCCTTGGAAACGGCTGGGGAGTTCTAGGTCGTAAGCCTGAAGCCAAACCTGGCCCACGACAAAGACACAGACCAGACCTACGCTCCTCTCACGGCCCTATCGCTCAGCCTTGTTCCCAGGGACGCAGCCGCAAGCATCTCGCGGGCCCCGGTGCGGGGTCGGGCCCTTGCACAGCATCCCCTGCAGAGTCCCCCGCGGGTGATGCCTGCCACCTCGCGCGGCACCGAGCGGCTGCCCGATGCTTCACGCCGCAGCGCCTGGCAAACTGGGCTGTTCCGGCAAAAGGGCGTCTTATGGGTCTAATCCTCACCGCTCGGAGACTGCGCCGGCCTGGAAACAAAGCCCGTTCCCTCGCAGGCTGCCACCATCGATTAAAAACACCAGATACGTTTCAGCATGCATTGCAGTATGGACTGCTCTCATTAACACTCCTAGTGGCCTTTCAAACAAAGTCCTACGTCCCGAGGAGGCACCGCAGCCTCCTCCTGAGCACATCCTCCCCTCCGAGGAGGTCCAGGCTGTGGTCCAGCTCTGGAGCACAGCGTTTGCCTGCATCGTGCTGCACTTGGACCCTGTGCCTGCGCCTCACTGGGAAAACAAGGCGAGCCCCAAGCAAAGGTGACGGCAGAAAAGGCAGACCGCTACGTGACCCTGCGCGAAGAGACAGCCGGAGGGAAGCTGGGTGAAAGCAAGCAGCGAATTCTCGTGCAAAACTCCTGAGAGAGATTTATTTGGTTCGTTTCTTGGAGGTGGGATGCTGGCTGGCCCATCCGCTGGAGCCGGCCGGGACACCGCAGGAGGAAGCGGCAGCGGGGACGGTCCCGCACTAGCAGACGGGCGGCCAGATGGCCCCGCGGAGCGCTCGTGCTTCCCCGGCGCTGCGCTGGGCTGCGCAGGCCGCCTGTGAAAGCCAGGGCGTGCCAAGAGAAAGCTGGCCTTTGGAATACGGGGCTGCAATTGCCGGTGTGCTCTCCCGGTCGGTATTTTACTGTTGTCAGCCCCGCTACCGCGTCCTCCTGCACCAGGTGCTCTGCAGCGCGGTGGTTGCGCATCCTGGCGCCTCGCCTATGGGTTCATTGCAAGCTTTTCCTTCTACGGGTGTCTCTGTTTTGCTGAAATTGCTTTTTAAATAAGGGGGCAATCTGATTTCTTTTGTCTCCTGTATCCACACACCTGACCCTCTCGTTGCTGACGGAGCAAGCGGAGGGTTTCCTTCTTTCTGCTGCTGCCTGAAGCTCATCGGGACCTGTTAATGCTGCTTTCAATGCGATGCCCCTCGGATGCTGCTGCTGGACCGAGTCACTAAAACCCGCATCCCTCAAGCGACCAGCAGGCATGCCAAGAAGGGCACCATTTGCCAATTCCCACGTTAGCTCCGAAGGGCAGCAAGGTGTATATGCAGCTCTTTCAATTCCGTGACTCACCGTGCTTTTAAAATGCGTCCCCCTGTGCCCCAGTACGGTCTCTTGCAGCCGTACCAGTTGCAGCAGCCCTGCTGCACGGTGACTGCAAATTAAGCACAGCTCAGGGGCCTCGGAGCGGCTGGGTTTGGAGTGCTGCTCTTTCTGAGCACAAGGGGCTATTGAGAAGAGGGCTTTTGAAAGGGGGAGATGTGTTTCAAGGTCTTCTCTCTAGGCAATTCCTGCAAGGACTGCCGGTGGTTAGGAATAAGAAAAAGCACTGGGCAAAAATATTGCCTGCAAAAGGCACATCTGTCAGAAAGGGCCTGGGAGGGATGCAGAAACCCAGCGGTGAGTAATGCTTTGGCAGGCGTTCTTGGAGACAAAAAACTATACGAGGCCATCAAGTGGGAAAAATAGTAGTGTTTAACACTGAAAGCGTTTCATCTTTCAAACACCGCTTCAAGCCTTTGTCAGTTAATCCTCACGACACTTATGTGAGGGAGGGAATGTCAGCAGCAGCAGCTGAAATGAAGCTTTCGATGTACAATATGCCAAAGAAAATGAAAGAAAAGGCTCAGTGTGTCAACATTTCCTCCTCTTTTCTCCCCTGCATCCCCGCGGAGCACCAGCCGGGGACGATAACCGGCTGCCTGGGGATGCTGCCCAGGGGCCGGGGCAGGGCGGGTTTGCACCGCCCGCTCCCCATTTGGGTTCCCCGAATCCAGCCCAGAGCAGGGCACAAGTGCACCCAGCCGGGACTGGTGGCACAGCTGCATTTAGCAGAGTTGGGAGTTAATTTAGATTTTCTTCACCAAAATATTCCTGCACGCTTTACGCTGGAAATTCCTGAATTCCTGAAGCTTTGGCTTGGTGCTGCCTTCACTGGGGACAGCTTCTGTTATTTGTTGAATCAGATAAAATGTCACGCACAGCAAGGGGTGGAAATAGAAAATCTCCAAGCTCCTTGTGCTGCTGATCAAATTATTCTGATGGAGCTCACTAAAGCGCTGCCAGCGTAGGCATCAGTGCGCTGCTGTACACAAGCTTCACTCCGGGTCCAGCAATTACCTACACTTTAGGTATCAAATGTAACTAACAGCCAGCTTTTTAGCTCTTATTTTGATGCTCAGTGCACATGTACGTCACCCGAGAAAGCTCCCAGAGCATCCCTGTCGATTTGGGTCCCTCCAGCTAATTTCCTGTCTCCTTTCGCAGCAGATGCACCGTCCCGTTGCCGCTGGGCACTGCCTTGAAAGGCAAAGCGAGGAGCTGAATTAATTTGATAACCTCAGACAGCTGAGCAAGAAGAGGGCTTTGTCTGGGGTCGAGGGGAAGTGTACCGGGGGGGGACCCAAGTCCTGCGTAGTTTTTTCATATTGCCTATTTATGCACTGAACTCCTCTTCCTGCGAAAACAAACAGGTTGGTGGCATTTTACTGTCATTCCCTTGGCTTTAATCTCAAGGGATGAGAGCTCAGCATGCCTAGAAATTCTTTCCAAGGCTGGGGCATGCAGCTCCTCCTCCTCAGGAAGCAGAGAGAACTGGGCATGTGCTTCCCCTTGAAAATCCTTTCTTTGAAAACCCTTCCCACTGACCCTGAAGCTCCTAAGCTAAAACAAATACAGCTACGTGCGGATGCCTCGTGTTCAGGGGTCCTTCGGCTGAGAGTCACGCGGCAGCGTGCCGGCGTCACGCGGAGGGCTGGGCGCTGCACAGGATGGCCAGCTCTCCGTGGGAGCTGACTGCCGGAGGAATTTTAAGGCTGAGATGGCGAAGAGAAAGGTGGCTATTCCCTTGTGCCAGAGCAGAGACCTGGTGTTACTGCTCTTAGCGTCCAGAGGAGCAGCCGTGAGCCCTCACTGTGCGACACTAAACACGGTTTTATAATCACACACTAATTAAGAGGTTGCTAACCCAGCTGTGAACCACACGATCAGGTCGGATGGGGGAGAGCCACCTTGTTTTCCTCCTGACTTGCACCCCTGGGGTTTTGTCACCAGACATCCCCACCAGCACTGTCCCTGGCAGAGCACAACCTCGGATGGGGAAACCCCTCCAGCCTCCCGGGAGCACCTCTCTTCCCGTCTTCCCTTCCTCCCTGCTGCCTCAACCTGCCTCATCTCCCTTTGGCAACTTCTGCCCCAAACCGAGCCCCCCAGACCTCCCCGCTCCGGTCCCCTCCGTCCCTTCCCACCGCACCTGCTCCTTGCCCTGCCTCCCGCCCCCCGCTCACCTGGCCCCTTGCCTTTGGGCTGTGCTGCTTTGGTCTGCTCTCACGTCACCTCTCCTAGATGGGCACAGCAAGAAAACAGATATTCTCCCTCTCAGACACGGCACAGGAGAAATCCCAGACCTCCTGAGACCTGAAAGAAAGCCCTGGCCTGGGCTCTGACGAGAGGGCAGCTGAACTTGTGGCTGTCCGGGAAAGACTCACGCTCGTGAACTTTTACGAGAGGCAGAGAAGGACCTCGGTGGTGGCTGTCTCACTTTTGGGGTGGACTATTAAGGGTCACACCTGACCTCTCCCGCTCCCCCTCTGCCGTCACCCCAGCCATCCCCACCCAGCAGCACCCGGAGCTCGTGGTGACGGCAGCCTGACGGCCACACGCACCCCAGCCCAGCCCGCGCCAGCCTTGCTTGTCCTTCCCTCTGTGCCCACACGTTCTGCTGTGCTGGGTGCTGCCCTTGCCCTTTCCACACCTTCCCCCCTGCCCTTCCTTCCTTCCTTCCTTTCCCCTCTCCCTTGCACTTTTCCTTCCTACTCCATCACTTGGCTCAAATCAGCTCCCTGAGCCTTCCCTCCCCATTAAATGGCCAGTATAACCCATCCCTCTCGCTTTGGATACTGGTAAAGAGATGACCTGATGGAGACACTAAACCTGGAGCCACCTCTCCTGGATGCACAGGCAGGAGGTGACACAAGCCACCTGCTTCTGTTGGGGCCAGGAGGCTCCGATGGATGACTTAGGGGCATTTAGATGGGCGAGGTGTGAGCACGAGCCGAGAGGATCCCGCGCGCCCTGCCGTCACCCGAGCCTGGGGACGTTTCCAAAAGCACCCCTCTGCATTTTAGGTACATGAAGGTCAAACCCTGGCTACGAGAAGATAAATATTTTGGGTGCACCCCAGTGTTTTAGGCTTGAAGTCAGGAACAAGATGCTGCATGTTGGTGGGAGCATCAGTGCACTGAAACCCACGGGACCCCCTCAGGCTGGGAGGGCTTTGGGAACGGTCTCTGGGTGCCTGCGCTGACTCGCCAGGATGCCTCTGCGCGGGGACACCTCTGCCCGGTCCCCACCAGGGCTTCGTGGGGACGGCGAGGGCTGCGGTTTGCCGCCAGCATCCCCGCTGCCCACTGTGCCACAAGTGGGACACGTCCTGCCTCGGCCGCACAGCATGCGGGGACGTGCCCATCGCCGGCCGTCCACGGGCATCCTCGTTACAGCCCGGCCGGCCACCGGCCCGCTCAGCGCAGCAGCTCTGCGGGACCCAGCAAAGCGCAAAAAGGCAGGCGGGAGTAAGAACCGGGTTACTGAGAGCACTAGGCAGATATTTAACATTAATTTGGAAAAACTTGAGGTAAAACTGTTATCGGTAATGAATGCTTTTAGGCAACGCTTAGTAGGTTTTGTTACTGTGTCCGTTTTACTCGGACACCAGCAAAACTCGATATGGCTGTTTTACTTGTTCAGAGAGCTGGCTGAGAAAAAGGAGAATTTACAAAGCCAAGCTGCTGTGGCTGTGTTCAACACCGGCCCCTCTGGTTTTGGGGTGGGAACTGGAGCCACAGGGTACCTTCAAAATGATCACGTATCTAGTACTTCACAAATGAATAGTAATTTTGAAAAAAGATAAATAATAAGGAGAATTACAAATATCCCTTCATTTCAAGGAAAAAAAAAAGAGGTTTCGGTTCCCAACTACACTGTTGCTGACAAATATTTTAAGGCTTTGAGTTTTTCTTTTTTTATAAATGGAGTATTTCTGGGTTTTGGCAGTTGAAATGCACTTTGTGGGAAACGCATTAGCTCCCTCTACAGCCCTGTGAATTGGAACGGAGGAGCAGAAAGAGGCAGCAAGGGGAATTCACCAAAAATAAAACAGAACAAAATAGAACGGGGCCGGGGAAGGCAGAACTTGCTGCAAAGTTTTCTGGGGCAGAAGGAGGGATTTACGTATTCCTTCCTCATCACCTTCTGAGGAGGAGAAGAAGAAAGAGAGAGGACCTGTCCGCGGGACTGTGGGTGCTCCTGGTGGCTGCGAGGAGAGGAGGGGAGGAGAGGGCTTTAGTAGAGTCCGCATCCCCGCAGGTTGTTGGCGATGATGACATCCGTAACGGCGTCGAAGACGAACTGGATGTTGTTGGTGTCGGTGGCGCAGGTGATGTGCGTGTAGATCTCCTTGTTGGGGGACTTGTTCTTGCTCTCGTACTGAGCCTGGATGTAAGCCACTGCCTCAGTGAAAGAGTTCGGGCCTGCAAGAGAGCCGAAACGAAAGGAAAAAGAGCGGGTTAAAGCAATCCCCTAACCCTACACCTGCAGGGTGCGATCGGCATCTGGCAGCGCCCAGGGCAGCGCACCGCTGTAGGGACGCGGGGAGCTCGCGCGGGGCTGCCGGGTCCAGCCGCCGGCGCCGGCGGGGGACTCGTCGCAGGGACGGGCACCGCCACCAGGCAGCCGTGCTGCGAGGGAGGAGATGCCTCCAGCTCAGCCAGCTCAGGCGTGGTTTTGCTCAGGGCTGCTGTGCGTAGGGCATGGAGATGAAACGGGTGAGGTAGAGGGAGCTGGCTATTAAGCAATCTGTGATGAGAAAACCAGAAGAAACCCCTCATGATGGTGACAAAAAAGGAGAAAAAAAAAAAAAAACCTGCAAGGAATGTGGTAAGTACTTGACCTGGTGAAAAGGTTAAGTTTTTTTCCTTTTTTAGATTTTTTTTTTGGATTAAAATTCCAGCTTTTAATGGAAAAGAGGAGCTAAAATGTCCATGAATTGAGGACAGTAATGACAACTGTGTCCTCCTTTCCCTGAACTGCTAAGAGAAAAGGACATGAAAAGATCCAACCTGCATTACAGAGAAAAGTGTTTTTTTTTTCTTTCTTACTTTTTCAAAAAACAAAAATGCTAACTCAAAATGTCGCTTTTCGATGAATTAGGATTGCAGCACCCTCTGCTAAAGCAGTGGCTAAAATCACGCCACGAGGAGTTTCTTGTTCTGATGTATGTAGGTGTCTGCCAAACCTCAGCTCTTACACATCAGGCTTTGTGTTAAAAAGCTTAAGAGCAGCCACGCAACAGAGCAGATCTTTTTCATCCGGCCAGATGACACCGGCCAACATACACACAGCTCCACCTGGGCACGTGCTTAGATCTGGCAAACTTAACGTCCCCCAGCCCCTGGAAGGATCCAAAGTGGTGAAGCCGCTAATGCTCTTGGATCCCTCTCCCTCGACGGTGCTTTAGTGGTGGGAAGTGTTGTTAAGGGCCAGAGAGAAGCTCTGCCAGCGGCTGAGATTTGCTGTGGTTGAAGCCGCTGATCTGGCAAAGCACCGGCTCTCACGTGTACGTCCATCGCTCACGGAGACCACGAGACTTGAGAATACGCTTGAAGTAGGACAAGAGAAATGTTTGCCGGGAGGAGGCTGTCGCACGAGGGTCTGTGTGGAGAGTTTGGGAACAGATCTGCGTGCAGTGCACAGACAGGAGGCTATTTTGTGACAGGGAAGTTGGTTGCGCAAAGACACGAGGATTTAGATCCTGGATGCCTTCTGAGATAGCAGGAACCACTAGCGCCAGCCTGGTTTAAAATGCGCCCTGCACTCTGCTGCTGCTTTGCTAAGTATCGTGGATTAGTTAGAAGCAGGGGTGAATTAAGGGGTGGAAATTAAGGAGCAGTCAATGCTCGAGCATGCAGCTAGCAAATTTGTGGATGCAGTTTTCTAACAATTCTCTGTCAGCAGAACTAATGGCCATCAGAAACTTCATTTTATTAAAAGCATTTTGTGTAACCGACTTCTGATGTTGGGAGCCCACTTGCTTGATTTATAGGCTTTCATCAAACACTTCTTTTTCACTCCAGGGCAAATTTCCACTTAATGCTGCTTTTTCAAGATGCCACAAGGCCAGCTGCAGGCAGCTGTTGGTGGGCTTTCTTCGATACGTACAAAGCAGACTTCTGAGGGCTTCATCCTCTGAGCCTACCCTCCTTCGCACCTCCTGCCCGGCCGAGAAGCCATGGTCAGGGGGAGTAAGCCCAAGCGTGCGCTTGGGTCTGACGTCTGGGCTTAACGTTAGCACGTGCTAACCTCCAGCTCGTAACAGAACTGCCGGGCGCCTTTGGGCGAGACATTCTTCACCGCTGGTTCAACTCCCTGTCGGATCAGCAGCAGGACTTTCAGTGCCTTGGTGGACATCAGGATGGGATCTTGTGGGGTGTTTTGAAACACTGAGGGGATAACCTTGCAGCTCAGCTCTCTCATTTTCCTAAAGACGAATGCTGCTGGGGAGTCACCTCTGTCTTCACCACTATCCTGTGCCCTATCCCAGCCCTCTGCAGCAGTACAGGAGAGAAGAGAGGACTGGAGCTGGTCATCGTGATGACTCACAGCTTCCAGAATGGCACCTCGAGGGAATTTAAAGCATCTCTGGGGTACTTGGAGATCTGGGAAGGACTGCTTTTGTCCACAGCCTCAGACTGAAGTGCTCTAGAAGCAAGCTATGTTTGTTTTCCTCCACGTAGTCAGCTGAGAGCTCAGCTACGCATGGCTCTGCCTCCCACACTGAACTCATCTCTTGGGCTGGGATAGCTCGGCAATGAAAAGTTACATCCAAGACTACATTCCTTGCTGTTCTTGTCCCTCTGACATCAGAACTATGTAAGAATTATTTCAGAGAGGGGATACTGGGAGACTTCAGTGAACGGTAACAAAATCAGGTCTGTGAAATGTGATGAGGAAAGAGTGAAAGGTGCAGGTTTGCTTCATCGAGAAAAGGGAAGACGGAAGAGGGTACAATAAAAATCTTCCAGTATAAAAAAAATGCAGCTATGAAGAAGATGGTGATCAGCTGCTCTACAAGCCATCCAAAAGAGGGCAAGCAAAAACCTAACTTGCAACCAAGAAAAAAATTGGGGTTGGCATTATTGTGAGCTTTCAACTGTAAAGACTGAAATTTCCATTATCACATCCTTTAGACAAACGTGCCAGGAATATTTTGGTTCTGTCTGGACCAAGGGGAGAAGCAGATGGTTGAAATGTGGTGGTAGTGACAAACACCCAAACCTTCCCCAGAGAAGAAGCCTACAGATGTTCTTCTGAATTCAGACAGAGTCATTCAGCTCCACATTAATCCACCATTCGGCCCGAAGGAGCAATGATGGCTCGCTCTTGCTTATTCACAGTAAAAATCAGGTGCTCAGAGATAGGAAGCTCTGGTTGATAATTTGTTGGCCTGCCCAGAAATGTGACACTCTTGGTGCTCCCGGTTCACAACTACGTTTCCTGACAAAGAGATCTGCTTCTCTGTCTGTCAGCTTGATTCATCTGGATGTCTCCGGCAAGCTTAAATAATTCATGACGATAAAAGTTTATTTTTATGCTATCTCGGAATGGTAATGAGGGTTTGTGGAAGCTGGCGAGATGCAGCGGGAAGCAGCGGGGTGCAGCTGCAGACTTTGCATGGGTGATGTATTCTCATCATTAGCAGGTCAGATGCCAGGCAGCCAGCAGGAACGAGGGCTTCTTGCACGCTGCCCTGTTGCAGAGCCTCTGCTCTGATCTCCAGGTATCACTACAGCCTCCTCCTCCCTAGCGAAGCTCAGAGCATGGCTTGCTGTGGTTCTTCAGTGCCTGCACTGTGGGTTATGAGGTGTGTGTGGCCAGCCCACGAGAAAATCAAGCACCTTGTTGCAATCTGCATTTAACTGGAAGAGTTTCCATGTCTGGATGCTTGATGTCAGCAAGCCTGAGTGAAACTGGAGGTCTCCTGAACTAATGTAATAAAACTTCTACAGCTTGGGCTGAAGAAACCACGCTGTAGGACCTGCTGTCTGTGTGCTGGAGAGCTTGCAGCCCCTTGGTAGTGGTCAGGAATCACACAGGGATCCTCGCTGTGGTCAACAAGGCCCCACAGGGGATTGTGAAGGCTACGAACCAGCAAAACCTGGACTCCGGCTGTGGGCAGCCTAACAAACCCTGTCGCAGTACACGTCCCAGAGACCAACTACCCATTTGTAGTAAGCTCACTGTCTTTCTGCAAGACCTACAGGAGGGTTCATAGCTGGGGCTGGAAACCATGGCACAGGTCTTAGCGGTGGGAGCGTGCTGCCAGCCCCACGTCTGCCGGCATTGGTTTCACGTCGAAACCACGTGCGAGGCAGAGATGAAATGCCCTGACTAGCAGAGGCGGCCCTTTGCCGGCAAAGAACTTGGATCTAAGTCATCCTCGTGCTTTTCGTGGGCCACAGAACAGCCCCCAGGAGGTGGTGGGGGCATTTATTGGAATGAAACTTTTGCAGTGAAGCTAATGGGATAGCTGTGCATCACCTTTAGCCTCACTGCCTGCAATACAGGGCAGTAACAGCCTGGATGGGAACCGCTCTGTGCAGCCGCTTTGCTACGCAGTCCTGTACATCCAGCTTTCTCATTACCTGTGTACTCAGGAAAGCAGATAGTCAGTGGAGATTTCTTAATTTTCTCCTCAAATATGTCCTTCTTGTTTAGAAAGAGGATGATAGATGTATCCGTGAACCACTTGTTGTTGCAGATGCTGTCAAACAGCTTCAGTGATTCGTGCATGCGGTTCTGCAATAGAAAGGAGAGATCACATCAGGCCAAAGGCAGCGACTCGGGGATGTTCAACATGTAAGGAAATCTAAAACAACTAAATTAAGGAGGAAAACAAAAAAAACAACAGCTACAATATACATAATAAATTTATGTATACATACAGCTGAACGCATACATACACAGATGCAATCCCTATAACATTTGACGTACAGTTAGTAACTTAAGGGCATTTAACAGTACAGAGCTGTTTTGATTTTGCATAGCACATAGTTTACAGGATCCCAGCTCACACAAATTATCATGCACCATGCATGGATGGGGAGTTATTTTTGCCCTTTGATCAGACTTATGTGTCGGTGTAGCTCATGCAGATTTTTCTAAAACGTTTTTTTTTTTTTTCCCTTAATTTTTAAATTTTTTTCTTTTACTTTCTTCAGTGTGTGTGGCACACAATTGGTTGGATACATTAACCAAGGACTGGTAAATCCTTGAATTAATCTAGAGTTGGAAGCAGACATCCAGGTGACATAAGTTTGGAAATGACCTTGCCGTGACCTTTGCCTGGTTTTGTTATTTTGTTTAGTGTTGTTGTCTGTTGTTGGGCTTTTCTTTTAAATTTTTTAATTTTTTTTTTTTAGTTCTCTTTGAAGGTGGCTCAACAAAAAGTGTCTGGCAGAGAGGGGGAAAAAAAAGGTGGAAAAGGAAGAGGAAAAAGGTATAAAAAAGAAAAATGTAAGGAAGGGCATCTAAGAACAACCAGACTACAAGTCAGCCAGCTACCACCGATGTTAGCTCATGCCTCTAGAAGAACATTAGCTGCTCGCCAGTAGAGGAGCCGTAAGTTCAAATGCACGCACAGCGAGAAGTCAGCTTTTTGGTTACAGGTCATGCAAAAACGACACAGGAAAGGAGAGAGATAAAAGGAATGCAAAAAGACCAGTCAGAGAGCTGCAAAGTCCGCCACATGGTTTTATGGTGGTGGAAAGAGCTCACGGCAAAGTCAACCAAGTGTCATGTTCCCTGCTGCTTTCAACTCTCAGCTCGGTTTCTGTTTTGTTTTTTTCTCGGTTCAAGAGAAGCTTCATACCTGCCAAATTTGGTTGGTCTCTCAAATGCTCATTTTTTGGCCTTTGTTTGGCTAGATAAGGTCAGGCGGCCGAGGAAAGGTTGTGAAGGTGCTGAGGCTTGGTGCTGTTTGGCGCGAGAGGCCGCCGCCGGAGTGCGCACGCCGGTCGCGTGGCCGTCTCTCAACCGGGAGCGGGACAGCAGAGAGAGCAGGCGCAGTGAGGACGGGGTTATCAAAGGCAAATCGGGTTACAGACCGGACCGGCTCCTCGGCTCGTCCCCGCGGCATCTCCTTGGGACAGCACTCCCCAAACCCGCTAATGCACACACAAGACTCGCAGATGTTACAGCCAACGCAGGAGGTACGCTAGAGAGAACAGGGCTGCACCGTCGCGTTGCCGATGGCTTTTCCAGGGCGGGTGCAGCGCGGCCCGCCCCGAACATTTGGAAATTCGACGGTGCAGGACGCAGCCCGGGGCTCCGCCAGCCGCCGCACGGCTTTCACCCCTCTCCCGCTCCGTTTCGGACACGCGCCAGCAGCTTAATTGAGCCCAGTACGTTATTGATTAACACTTTCCTTTTCATTGATACGCTTTCGCTGCTGACGAATGTTTAGTGAGACACAGGCGGCTCCGTGGACGAAGGAAGCAGCCAGCGCGAGCCAGAGGGAAAGGGGACGCCCGCCACCGGCTGCACCGCGCGCCTTGCCGCGAGGCTCGCAGCGAGCGAGCGCCGCAGCGGCACGCAGGGAGGGCACCATCGTGTACAGATGTAAAAATACACTTATTTACTGCTCTTGGTTGCAAGACGTTGGCTTATCTGGATCATCCCACGTTTGCGTGCTGTTTTTCTGCTAACTCACTGTGTGCGCGCTGCTGCGGGAGCCACAGAGCAATGCTCCTCTGTTACTCGTGGTGACAAAATTGTAACCGCGTAGAAACCCACAAACATTTTGTACAGGAGATCCTTGGCTACCCAAAGCCCTTCGGGAGGAGAGAAGAAAGCGGAGGGTGGTCAGGGGAACAGAAAGCAAATATAATCAATGGTTTTTAAGCAGGGTCCCTCACAGAACATTTGTAGTAACATTTTTATCATCCTTGCTGATTAAAAATAAAAGCAGAGAGAAACACACGAACACTGGCTGTGGTTTAAGCTAATACCTCGGTCGCCATCAGCCCCGGCGTCACCGTACTTACCGTGCCGCACCCCGCCGGCCCCGTGCCGCGGTGCACAACGCTGCGCTGCACGCCAGGCGCGGCGGGGCATCAGCTTTGGGTGGGAGAGAGAAGCTGAGGCCTTCTCCTCAGATGGCTTCACGGTTAGGTGAAGCTTACTGTCCTACAGCAGCAAGGCTGCGTAAGGACCCTACGGAAAGCCTTCTGCTTCTGTGGCTTGATTAATTTGCGTTAGTACCTGTTAGGACATGACATTGTTTTCCCAAGAAGCAGTGACTCTTAGCGTTCAGTCTCAGCCAGAATATACACGCAGCACAAACCAGTGCATCCCTGGAGAGAACGACAGTTAGGATAAAAATCCTCTGTTCCTTTCAGATTCCTGAAGCGAGTTTTGAAGCTCCAGGAGGCTGCCTGACCTGGCTTCCTGCTCTGTATACGGTCATTTTTTTCCCCACCTTTGCTGCTTAGCTGGGCAAACACAACCATGGCTCTGCTCACTCCTTATTTACCTGGGAGAGGTTCTGGTCCCAAACCCCACCTTTTCCTTCCCTGCTGCCCGGTGGGGAATGCTCTCGCCTACATGTCCACGAGCTGTCCCGTACCGGCTGCCTCCAGGAACGCCTCCCTGCCTCTCTTGATGTCACCTCCCGGCTCAAAGCGGCCACATTAAACCCTTGAGCCTGCAAGTGCTTTACACCCCAGCAAGGAGAGCAGCCCCACCAGCCGCGTTACGGAGGAATAACCACTCGCCCATAAAAGTGCGGTGATCTTTTCCTGTGCAGGACAAGAGACAGAATTGCTTATAACTGAATTCGGGTGTCACCGCACAAACATGTTCACAGCACTGATGTGGAGGGCAAAGTTTTCTACTGAGCACGAGGGAGAAAGGATGCTGTGGTCAAGACCGCCCATGCAGAAACACTCACAACCCCCCTTATGCAATCTTTTTTGTTTTCCTTGGTGACTAAGTGCTAACTGTCATGCACACTCTAAGGACATTGACCATCATCCTAAGCACAGAAACTCCATATCCCCCTCCTGGTTTTTTTCCTAAGATGCCCAAGCTCCTGCCACTTGCTTTGTCACTGCTAAGGAAATTTCTGAGTGCTGCAATTCAATTTTCACTGCCCAGAGAGAGCACGCTAACCAGGTCATGCAATGAAATACGAACTAACAGGCCAACACTAATGCACACCAAGGGTCACACCAGCACGGTGCCTTCTACCCACTGCATGTTCAGCAGTGGGGACACAAACAATACTCTCATGTCTTAGCTGGATACGGATGACCTAAATATCTTAGTTCCAGAGGCAGCAATATGCAGCATCTCCCTCTCTTGCCACGACTCCTTCGCATTTGTGAGGAAGAACCAGAGAGGACAGTATAGGTTCCCATGACATGTCCCATGCCATTGCTGGCTTTAAAACATTTAGAAGGAACAACGTGCATCCACCTTTGTTAATCACCTTCTCCGGTTTTACTGATTATTATGACTGATGTCCCTCTCTCCTCCTCCTAGTTACAGATCTGAGGGTTTTCCTTCCTCATCTTATGAAACTTAAGTCACAGATGAGACAAAATAGCATCATTATGCAAAAACGTCATCTATTGAGTTGCTCACTCAGTTAAAGAAGGATGTTGCCACGGTGTACAAATACCCCACGCTGCCCCACGGCAGACAGCCATGCAAGTCCTCGTGATGGACCTGGTAACGGTAGCTGCAGGGGAGGTGTAATACCTTGAGGGCAGCATCTTGTGCATTGCACGGGTCAGGCAGGGTGTGCAATTTTGGCCCGTGAGCTCAAGCTGTGGGCTGCATCTGGCAGCAATGGCAATGCTGTGGGCATTGCTTGAATTTCCCTGCAGGTTTGGTCCTCTCTGCTTGTGAGCCAGGCACGCACAGTGCCCTGCAGCCCGGCCCTGGGACATGGTGCTGCAGGAGAAGTGGGGTAAGATGGTGTTTGGGGAAACGCGAGCGGCTGGATTCAACAGGGCTGGGCTCTCCTATGCAAAGCGTGGTCTTTAGGGGCAAACGGGCACAGAAATCACAGATGCAGAAAGTTTTCTTTCTGATCTGGATGCAGAGAAGTGTTTGCCTTCCTTGACTCCCACGGTGTTGCTCTTTGTTGCAGGGAATTAGAGAGAAAACACATCCCTTATAAAAGACTATCCGGTCTCGCTGAATGAGGGCTCCGCACACAACAGCCCTTGTTATCCGCTGCAGGAAGATGGGTGCTGAGTCTTTCAAAACAAGGAGTGCAATAAGCTGCAAATAACCTTTACCAGCTTACTGGTGTGCTTTACTTCCAAGGGGAGCGGCAGGCCAGTGGGCATTTCACTCAGCCCTGTTTAACCAGCTCAGTCCTGTCTGGAAGGGTTTTCAGCAAACCCGTTGTTCGTGGGCTTATTTCACTGCGACAAGCTGACCCTACAACTACACCGATCCCACCGCTCTCGCGTTAACCGGAGCTTAGCAAGCCGAGCCCCTGCTCTGTGGTGGTCTGACCACATTTGAACCGCAGCTTCACCTGCCCGAAGCACGGTTTGCCTCAGAGAAGCGTAAAAAGCCACTGCGAAATCCTGTGATTACTGTCAACAGGATGCTGAATGCACTAGGAAAAGCTGTTCCCTCTACGCACCAGCTTCTCAAGTGTTTTTTGGGCACCTGACATGTAGCAGGGCCCCTTCCTTCTCATGCCTCCATGCCAGCAATGAAAGCTCTACAGGTCTTTTCACACCTGTACAGCCCCCAGACCTCCAGTGGCTTAATAAAGCTGGAAGTGCCTGCACCGTAGTATGCATTTGTACAGAAAATGAAGATGGAGGAACAGCATCCAGCTCTTAGCTGCCTTCTCTTTTGTGTTTTCTAAGTGAGAAGCAATAAAAGCTGATTTACGTCATTAAAGCCAGCAGATGTGACGGATCCAGGCAGACGTCAAATCAGCTGAGCGAAGAGATGATGCTTTTACTGCTAGTTTTTTGGAGAGGAACCACGTTACTGGGGAGGGGAGTGAATGCTAGGGGGTGAAGCTGAGAGAGGACGGAGCGTCTGTGGGTGCTGCGTTCCCCACCTGCCATTTGTGCAGTGGGTATAACAGGGCAGACGAGATGCGACACAGTCAGTTTTCTGATGTGCATTGGCCTCGCTCAGGGTTGTTTATTTGGGTTAGGCGGGGGCGTCCTGCAGCGTGGCGGTGTTGGTGCCGAATCCTCTCCCCATTTGCACTGAATGTGTAAATGAACAGCAGCTGCCTCTGCCCTCCTGTTGCTCAGCATCCCCAGAAACGCTTTGTGAATAGGGATTGAAACAGCAAGCAAATGTCAGCGCTGCGCCAGAGCCTTCCTGATGCAAAAGCAAAGTCGGAGCTGCACAAATCCTGGTTTCCGCAGCGGGGTGCTTGAGAGAGGAGGCTGAGCTGGCACCCTGCTCAGGGCCTTATCGTGCCGGGGGAACTGGGTGATGGGCACACGGTGACGGTGGCCCTTGTATTCATGGTTTGGGTGTCACAGCACCTACAGAGCACCTTGTTCTCTTCTCAGGCCGCAGATTTGCTCACTGCCCTGCAGATCTGTCCTCCCCCTGCGTATTCTTCGTGTCCTCAGTGTGCTTGCCCTGCCCAGCTGCAGAGCTGTATGGCATTGAGTTAATGGCTGGGTTTTTCGCATCACCAGGAGATTTTGATTCCTCCCCAGCGAATCCTACAGGACTAAGTATCCTTGAGCATGTCAGGGCCAGAGGCAGAGGGAGGTGAAAACTGAGGATTATAAACGAGTGGACATGAGAGGGTGTACGGTACCTCAGTGGGTCTCTTCAGCTATCTGGAGGGACATGGGCGTGATGTTAATAGCATCCTGAATTCTGACATCAGTACGACCTAAACGAACAGGTGACTTCATCCAAAAGTTTGCCAGAGCTCAAATAGCTGGCTTGGAAGAGGCAGAAAATCACAGCTCCGCCAGTCTTTTAGGGAAGAGACACCTGATAACTAATAGCAAATGTTACCTTGATTCCTTCCTCATCAACAGCCTTCTGCAGGACTAACAGCTTTACAAGCAGAAGAATAAAGACCCTCAGACAGACAGGGCTGGCAGGAGCGAGCCCTTCGTGCTGCCATAGACTGGGCACACAATGTCCCAAGTCAGAGTATGGCCTTTGACTCCTTTTTGTTAGATAAATGCAACCGGGTGCTTGCCTCACTTGTTGTTAGTCCCCAAAGCTTTCATTTCCATCACACTGAATGAAAGGCTAGAATATAGTAATGAGTCTTCTTGCATCCTTTCTGTGTATTTAGTTTATTTGCATTAATTGCACTCCTTCTAATACCGGGGAGCACACAAGTCCTTGCTAACTTCGTTTCCAGATGGTATTTTGAGCCTAATGTCACAGTGGGAAGTTATAAAAGCTCTCCTAGAGCAAATTACCTGAGGAATCAAACAGTTCCAGTTTCACTCATGAAAATGAATTTCTGTAGCCTGAAGAAATAGGTTATATTCCTAGCCTCAGCCTGCCTCAGGAGGGCATGGCCTTCCCTCACCTCTCTGCACCACGGTATGACCGTTTCCTTAAACTTGTTTTAAAAGCCCACCTATCTACCTCTCCTCTGATTCTGGATACAGGGTCCCATTAACACACTTTGAAAACACACAGGTCAGCTAGAAAAGAGAAATAAAACACCGCGACTTCACCAGCGCGAGGAACTGTTACCTGGGAGTGCAGGACTTGATTTCAAGGAGTGTGGAGGAGGACAAGTCTCCCCGGGATGTCAGAGTCAAAGGGGGAGTGACCGACAAAAGCACATTACTGTAGCACCATAGCCAGCATAAGGCGATCTCCGAGCGGTTGCTGGCTACGTGGTATCCCGTAAAGAAGTGCTGGGGCTTCCAAGACCCGGTTAGCACTCACCGTGGTTTCGTCTTCATGGAGCACCTGGTCGTAGCCACTCAGCGCGACGCAGAAAATGATCGCTGTGACATCCTCAAAGCAGTGAATCCACTTCTTGCGTTCTGACCTCTGGCCTCCGACATCAAAGAGCCTGTGGCACAGGAGAGGACCGTCACAGAATCATCACAGAACGGGCAGGGTCGGAAGGGACCTCTGAAGATCATCCAGTCCAACCCCCCTGCCAAGCAGGATCACCTAGAGCACGGTGCGCAGGACGGCATCCAGGTGGGCTTTGAATATCTCCAGAGAGGGAGACTCCACAACCTCTTTGTGAGATAAGAGGAAACTTTAGCAGTTTGGGCATTTTCTGGCCGTATTGTCCCTGGAAGGCTCCAAACACAAAGCAACAGGCTGTTAACCACTGGCTCGGTCTCCCTGCTGGCTGACATCACAACCATCGATATACAGTGTTAACCGCACGTGACTGGCTCATTTTGGAGAAAAGATGTGGCCAAATATTTGTACATTTATGAGGCTTGATCAGACCTGGGGCCAATCTCATACTGTGTTTCCAAACACAGACCTGTCGCTTGGGTTAGAAGAAGGTACCGTGAGCTCCTATCTTAAAGGTAATGATTTTCAAGACAGGATTTACAAAATTTTCATATTGTTGAACCCCAGAAATGCTGCATCCTCTGCGGTGGAAGGTATCAATGTGTTAACTGGCAGTTTAACAGTTTCTCCTTGGAGAACCATGGGGGAACACCGTGACAAATAAACACTGAAAATTTCCTGCTGTGTGCAGTTTTAGACTAACCTGAAGTGGAGGTTTTTGAATGTGAAGTGGGTTTCTACGATGCCAGTTGTTTTGACCCTGGTTCGAAGGATATCCTGCTCCGTGGGCTGGTAGTCTGCAGCTCCGATTCGATCTAAGCTGTCTAGGTAGCTAAGAGGAAGAGAGAAGGAGAAAAGAAAACAAAACCAGATAAGAATAAGACTCACATTAATCTTTGTCAATCTCAGATGAATCCTTCAGCTTCCTATTAATCATTTTCAATCTCATTTTTCATGGCTGAATGTATTGTGGTTAAAGAAAACAACCCCTCTCCTATTCTGAGCAAAAAGAAACGTTAACAAACCCCACTGTCCTAAGTATAAAATCTGATAGTGAACCGAAAGCAGGAAATTAAGTGTTCATGTGTTGTGAGCCCTGATTGCAATCTGCGAAAATACATAGTTTTAATATTACTCGCTATTTTTATTCCCTGAGGGACGAAAGTCCCAGTCGGTCCATTGTGCTGGGTGCTGTCCACACACATGCTTCTCTGTCAGGATTTATTCAAAACGTCACAGCCTTTCCAGATAAGAGGCTGGAGCAGAGAGGTCTCGCTGCTGGAACAGGCAGGTCGAGTCACCTTTGGGAGATGCCGCTCTCCGCTGGGAAGGGAGGGAGCCCGGGCAGCTTGCTAGGACGAGAGGCTGTGCTTTCAGTCAGCTCGAATTAAGTGAGATGAAGCTGCCCGAGAGAATCATTGCTTCAGTCTGAAATCGAACACGGGGCTGTGACTGCGAGATACACCGCTTGGACAAAATCCAGGGGCCAGTTTAGATGGTGATAATCTGGGAGTGCACATCAGGGTTCTTGGGGGACAGAGGGGAGATTTAGCTTTCTAAAACACTTTGATAGTTTAAAAATATTTACCCTTATTCTGCTCCTGGCTTAAAATCTATGAACACAGGCATCGCTTCTCTGTACTGAAACTTTGGGTATGAAGTCCCATCTTTTGGTGTGAAATGTTTTTGTAAGGAACCCAACAGCTGTGTACTTATGACCACAATCCATTTTTTCATCCACATTCAAGACAATTTTTCAAAACAACCCAGGCCAATGAAATACAGCTTATAAAGAAAAAGAGGAATTTGATTTGGATTACAATTTAATATGAATTATAAACGAGCTGTTGCATCACACAGTGAAGTCTTTCCCACCACTGTTGAGATGAGCACGGACACTCCGGTTCCTCTTAAAGGGGGATTGATGTGCATTACAGACCCTAAACGCCTACCTCTATCTCCAGGAGCATCAATCTCATGTGCGTGAGATGCACTCGATATCCTGTGACTATAACAGAGCAGGTCTGCGCATGAGCAGCGGTTTTGCCATTTGGATCTCTGTGTTTTGGGCAGCCTGGATATAACCCAGCAGTAAGAGGAGCTGTGCATCTACACATCAGGAAAAGACATTTTTCTTGCCAGTGAGCACGAGTTTACCAGGGAGTGGAGGAAAGCATGAGTTGGAGCCATTCACACAAAATAGCTGTGATGCCTAAGCTTGACTTTCTCCTTCAGTTTACACCAAATATGATTTTTTTTTTTTTGACTTAGACTGTGGGTTTAGTCCTGCTGAGTTAACTAACACCGACTTGCTAGCCAGTACGCTCCCCTGCGTGCCTTGCCAAAGCACATCACGCGAGGCCTGAAGCTCATGCTGCCGTCGCACGGCGGGCAGCTCGCGGGGCTTTGCTGTGTCCCTGACCGCTGCGCCCTTTCCTCCGTGCTGCTCCCCGGCCCTGCCTGCAAAGCCCCCCGCCAACGCGCCCCGTGACACCCCGTCCTGCTGCTGGAGACGGTTCCCTGCTGCATCAGAGAGCAGAAAAAGGATTTGTGCGCTGGAGGGAGCGCGCTGAGCAGAACGCGTGGTGTGCTGGAGCCGTGCACTCTCTGCACTCATTTCCACATGGATTTCGTGCCCATCCTGCTAAAAGTGAAAACCAAACAAATGATCTCTACGCTAAGGTGAAAAACAAGCCTCCTCCTACTCGCATCCCGTATTTTGGCTATCCATCGTTTCTATCACTTGTTTTTGCTAAAGAATTGCAAGAATCGTGCCACCCAAAGAAAAGTAAATAAGCTACGCACAGTTATTTTCACTCTGCTCTTTCTCAAGCATGTAAAGACATTGTGGTTTTGTGACAGATGCTCCCTTAACAGCCCTACGATGGGCCCTGGATAGACGAATGGGGCTTCATTGGCTCATCTTTGAAATAAGATCCTTTGCTGCGACGGCTGAAGCCACGATCACTCATCTATTCACAACTGGCTGTCAACTTCTGTTATTTAAGAGACAGCTGCATTTCTTCACGTGTCCCCACAGACTGAGACAGCTCTGCGGTGCTGTTATTGAGGGAGCCAAGCTTTCCCCTGTCCTCGGGAACAAGACCTTGAATGCTTCAAGTTGAGGGTAGAAAGTGGAGGTGTAAGAGAGCAAGAATTTTCTTTTCCTCTTGTAAGTGCCCTGCAGACTTTGATCTCTTCCTCCATCTTAATTTCCTGTAGTTTCCTATGATTCAACTCGCTTCATTTTAACATGTTCCTGATTAATTACTCTTGCCTTTGAGACTCTCCTTTCATCCTAGGAGTGCAGCAAATGAAGGACTCAGTGATGCAGCAGCAGCAGCACAGCGACTGAGCGGTTCGTTACTGTAATGACGCGCAACAATTTGCTTGTGAACGGCAGTGTCCTTCAAGCCTCAGTCCACGTGCTGGGACTTCAGGTGGCTGTCACCGTCACCACTGGCAGTGGTCATGTACAGTGGTGCACGTGCAGCCGATAGCTCTACCATGCGGCATGCCCCTCGGCTGCCCAGCAGCAAATGAGCTCCAGATTTTATTTGATCCTGTGAATAAGCCAGCTCTGAGGCTTTCCTCGCTGATCTTCATGTCCTTGTCCATGGCAGTGATGCAGCCTCAGGTGTCTCCATCCACCCACTGTGCTCTGGGGAATCAGGGGTTGGTGGGAGCAGATGCAGCCTCTAGAGGGGGCAGGACGATTGCAATAGAGGAAGGACAGCTGAGCAGGATCCATCCCATCCACCCCCTCTTCTCTTGACAGCGTCCAGCTTCCAGTCCCAGACGGGGATATCTCCAGAGGAAACCAGGCTCGGGTCTCCTGCACCTGTCCTGCGAGCAGCAGTGATGCTGTAGGCTGTCAGGGCGCTGCTTGCCAGTGCTTCCCAGTGCTTGACCAGTGCCGTGATGGAGGACAACTCAGTATCCCCAGTACTCAGCTTCCCCTGGCTTCAGGTGAGCTGTGCGCTGCAAGTCTGGTGGCTCGTGGTCACTGCCATGCTAATGCATCCAGCTCTGGACCCCAGCTCTGATCCCAGCTTCGCAGCACATCCTTCGCCTTTTCTACTAACTCCTCTCCATCTCTTTTCCTCATTTCTAGTCTTTTCCATCATTCTTTCTGTGTTTTTCAGTGCCTGAAATTATTTCAGTTTCCTGGGTCTGCTTTTTGTCTGTCCTGGTAGTCCTGATGAGGGTCAGCCATCAGTTTATATGAGGGTATATAATATTTTCAGCACTGTTTTCGAGGCTGCATTCCAAAATTGTTTACTCTTTTGGCTCCTCTTGCCAGGAATCTCCCCTGTCTCAGGCTGCAGCAGATTTTTTCCACTGGACTTCACCACAGCTGAGCTGGGCTCCATCGGTATTAGCACCGCGTTTCCCAGCTCTGCTGAAGCTTGGCTGGCGGAGCGTGCCGCTGCACGGCCGCCACGCTAACATCCAGCTGCAGGACGGGAAGCTCAGGCAGGCTGCTGTTTAACTGCCGAGCTGATTTTAGCTTCTTCTTGTGCCTGGAGGTATCTCCTGTTCCTGCTGGAGGTATCGCCGAGGCTTCGAAGGAGCACCATGGCTCCTGCCCACAGTGCCTGGCAGGACCTGCTGGTCTGCTGATGAGAGCAGAGGGGGCAATGTGTTCGAGGTGCCACCTGTTTGGGAAGAGGGAAGTCCAGGTGGGGACAAATTGCTACACATGGCATTGGATGGCAGCACTTCTGGTACACCCTTTGATCTGCAAATCTAAAGGCCAAACTGTTGCTGGAGACAATTAATTGTCACAGCCAACTGGCTTGATGACACATAATCCCCTCAGAAGCCAGCATCTGTTTAACTAGCAGAAATAAGAGCACTTTGGAGGCTGTGGAGTGAGCGCTCAGCTCTCCCTGCTCTACGTCATCCTTGTTGCTTTGTGCTGGCATCAGAGCATCTTCTGCTTCCAGGCTCGGGGATTTTGCAAACCGGAGTGGAAGCGTATCTGAAATGACACATTGGCTCCTACTTGCTGCCCGTGTTACCCAGGGCTTGCAGGGGTTAAAAAAAGCTGCAGAAAGGTTATGAGGGTTTTGAGTACATGAGTAACCCTCTAGCATTTACGCTCCTGAGCTGAGCAGCTCCATTACTGCTTATATCTTTTATCTTACATGCTTTGTTTTGAAGCAGATTGCAGGTTTCTGAGTCACTCAGTTTATCAGACTCAGGGATGTGAAGCCCAACTACATTACTTTGCCAAAACCAAAATGCACAAGAAATGGCATTTCCCGAAGACAGGGAGAGAAGCAGATCTGTCTGAGGCTACGAAAGGCAGACGCTGTATAAGGACTAGCTGATATTGAGTCTCCTCACACCGTAATGTTGAAAATAGGGAGTAAATATAGTTTCCAATGGCATGTGGTAGCAGCACTGCTGATGCCAGAGATGCTGCAGGAAGAAAGGGCTGTTGTAGGGGTCTGGGAACGGAGCGGTGGTGGCCTACGTGCACGGAGTGAACAGGGACTCCTCCCAAGGCACCCTGCCACCACGGAAACTCCTCCTGGGTTTGCATCTGTGCCAAAGGCTCTGCTGGCTGCTATCTGCACTGGAGAAGCATAGCAGAGGTCTCTGGCTGTGGTCAAAGCTGGATACCCGTGGCACAGCTTACACAGGTGTACATTCACGTGGGTTGAGGTTAATGGCAATAAATTAGTTAAACCTCTGCTCGTTTGTTTTGGTTGCCTCTAAGGCAATATCTTGGCAGTCTTTTTGCTGGCAGCATCCAGCTTCCTGTGCCCCGGGCACTACGTGCGCCCAAGGTTCTAACGCAGCTCCAGGCTCACGTCCTCATTGCTCAACAAGCCACGGTGCAAGGGCAGTCCCAGCTTGTGTGCTGGTGTGGGGCAGATCTGGGGACGGCGGGGTGGGAAGGCAGGACAGCAAGCTTGGAGATGGTGGCATCTTCCCAGGTGTTCCCTCATGATGCCGGTCCTGGCCTCTATCCACATCCCCTCCCTGAATGAAAGGCCACGTGTGGGATACTCCAGCGTTGTTGCGCTGGCTTGGGTTGCATTTGATTGGGAAATCAGAGCACCATTTGTCAGCAGAAGCAGCTGAGTCACTGCTGGGTTATTTTCTACTCCTTGTACAGAGCCGCTCGGGCGTTAGCTCCAACATCGTGGCGTGGTAGCTGCTGGCAAATGCTGACTTTTTAATCAATGTTGTCATGAGCAGGACCCATCTCATCTCACTCTAGATGCCATTGTGAGGATTCCAGAGAGTGAGCTGGTTGCACTGCGCTCCTTCACAGCTCATGGATGGAAAAGGGCATTTCTAATGTCTGTTATCTGCTTCTGACATTGGCTTGTACTCTAACTTCTTCCTTTCGTTTGCCAACGAACCAATAGCTCAATGTACATTTAGCACTAAACCGTTTAATGTTTAGTAACTTCAGAGGAAGGAGACAGTTGAAAAGTACTGGGCTTGGAGAGTGTCAGTATAGTAAACTCATAGTATCTTCCACCAGAAGAGAAAAAACGTGTGGGCGCTGCTTCCAGAAGGTGTGATACGACAGTACGGCTGCCCAGGCCAGCCGGCTCCGAGCAAACACCCCGGGGCTGTGGCACTGCGGTGTTCTTCCTGCAGACACCACGCCCAGCCATGTCGGCTATATTATTTTAGGGCAATGGAAAGAAAACCCCACGGCCCACTCTCAGAGCCCAGCACTCATCCAGCACACACAGCAGTGATGTAACACTTCTTAAATAATCATCGGTTATGAAATGCTTGAAACGGAGCCAGGCAGTTGTATTGTGTCCCTTCAGAAATCAATAACACCTAGTCGTAGGAAACACGACGCTCGCACATGTGCGCAGAGCATGCTGTCGTAGAATTATAGAATATGCTGAGTTGGAAGG
>VXAL01007540.1:41847-57022 GCA_013399475.1 Chauna torquata | reverse complement strand
AAAAAGAAAAAAAAAAGAAAAAATCTAAAGATGTTATTCAAATAGTTAATGAGTACCTCTCAGTAAACATTAGAGTCATGTTGGACACAGCATGTAGTCTATAAAAGTACATCTATGTAGCCTGGGCTTGATCAGGTAAAGGGACAAGTTGGTCTGTACTGCTTAAATAAATCTACTTATAACCAGTGGCTTTTTTTATTTTATTTTATTTTTATTCTTATTTTTATTCTTATTTTTATTTTATTTATTTATTTATTTATTTATGACATTCTGCAAAATTGCAGCATGGAAGTGAATATGGGAAATGTAAGACAGTGACATAAACTCATACCTTAAGCAAGCAAATATAATCTAGTCTCTGACTCAATTCACTTCTGCTGTGAACTGTTATGTAAAACAGCAGAAAAGGAGCAAGAACAAGACTGCTGTGGCTTCTCTCAATTGCTCATCAAAACAGCAATGAAATGCTGGGAATGACTTGGAGGCAATCGCAGAAAAAGAAGATACATCCAGATGTGTAAAAAAAAAAAAAAAAGACTTTAAAATGTCAGCACTTTTTTGTTAAAATGCAGTCCTAAAAAAATTCCGTTGTTTATTAAATCATATGCATTGCATAGAAAAGAAGAGAAAAATTAGATATAAAAGAAATGATACAAACAAGACACTGATCCCTCAGATCTGATCCTCCTGTGTAAAAAGAGGAGGACATCTCATGTGAGACAAAGATTGCCTGGCAGTGCTGTTCTTTCGACAGCATTGGTTAATCTCAGGGCACCTCCACTCCTGCATCAGCTGTGGCAAGACCATCATCCCAGCACAGTGCCACTAATGTACTATGTGCAGGGTAACACACAGGTACAGTCAGGCTCATATTTCACAGAAAACACGTGGATATGTAGCATGGCTGAACAGGAAACATGAATGTGCCTTCCCTGTCCCAAGAGCAGGGCCGAATTGCAGCATAAGGGAGCAGCAGGTGCAGGACTGGGAAAGGGAAGGGAAGCCTCCTGCCGTGCTGCAGGTAAGCAGTATGGAAGTCTCAGAAAAAGGGCATCCTGCCTCTGCTGGGTCTGGACCAGTGAGGGGTGCATGGCTGGACAACCTTGTAACCAGGGTGGTGGGACAACAGCCAGGGCTGTTGCTCAAGCTGCAGGTTTAAAACAGCACCACCACAATGTTGCAGTGAAGGGAAAGCAAGTTACCTCCCTTTTCTTGTCTGTCCTCCCAAGGGCCTGCTGTGGAAAGAAAAGGAAGAATGTTTCCACTAAGTTATCATTAAAAGCCTGGTCTAAAGCAAAACCAAACTGGACACCAACCAAAGCTTAGTGGCAGCTCCATACTGACAGTGATGCACTTGTATTTTCACTGAATGGATCTGTCAGGAGACAGCCCAGCAATAAACAAAGGGAAGTTCCTTGTGTTTCAGTAACTTGTCATTGTTCTTCTATAGACCATTGCACAAAACAGGGGAGACAGACTTCCTATCTTGATGCTCAGTTTGCTGAGTCCTCAGATCATGCTCCTTCTCTGATTTAAGGCAATATTTAGATGGCAGGGGTGGGATTGTCAGTGCCAATGCCATTGGCTCCCCGACGGGGAGGGGATGGCTGAAGTAGAAGGAAGCTTCTATTACAGCCTACCTTAAACACAGGTGATTCAGAAAACCCCTGGGAGATAATCCTGGAGCAGGAAGGGAAATCAGATATTAACACTCAACGGGCTTTGTGTTCTTTGTTATAGTTGATGTCCCATTTTCCAAGCCATCCCAGAACCCTCTCGATTGTTTATAAATAGATGGGTAGATTTATCCTTAGTGTTGCCTGTTGATGACAATAACCTTATACTGTTCACGCAGATGGTGGGCACTCAATTTCTCTGAAAACTTTTATAACCCCCAAGTATCTCACTTCCTATGTATGTTACACCACTTTTGTCTGTGTGTGTGAAAGAATATTTGCTTTCTACTGTGAAGCAAAGGTCATCTGGGGAAATTAAATGCCAAGTGCTAAGAAGTACTTAGCAGACAAAATTAATGAAAGCACAGTTTAAAACCTGAGAATACCTATCCGCATGACACTAATCTAGCACAAGAGAGCACCAGTGGCACAGACAAAGCTGTCAGTCTGCCTTACCGTGCTGGCTGATCTTGACAAAAAACACACACTGCTTATCAAAACAAAAACAAACCAAACAAACAAACAAAAACACTTTCATAATTTTAATCTAGTTTAATCTACAGCTGGAACTTAAGCTTGTTTAAGGTCCACCAGCATCTTTACTATATGTGGTCATCAGATATTGTGAAGGTGCCACACTGTTGCTACAAACTGGTGACAAGGATACATCCTTAATGTGTGATAAGAGTTTGTAGAGGCTTTCTGTACTAGTTGTTTACAAGCAAAAGCAAGACTTACATGGTGTTTTGAAAATTATCCTGAATGTTTTAAATATGATTCCTTTAAATAAATGAATGTAACACAGAGACTTTCTAAAAACATCCTTTATGGAATGTTTCTGAAGCTGCTGCTCTGTCTGTGGAGTGTTTATTGCGTTTTTTGTTTGTTTGTTTGTTTGTTTTGTTTTGTTTTTGTGGAGTCCATCACTTCTGGTGAGCGTAGATACATACTGTTTTGTAGTGAGAAAGATCAAAATTTTAAATTAACAGCTTTAGTGAAGAGAATTTACACTGACCAAAAACTGTTTGGTCTAAGAAAATTCAAATTTGTCCAATATAAATATTTTGATTCTAATGTTTTGAGATAATGGTTTATAACCGTTATGGACTATGGATTACATACTGAATTATTTTTTTCTGATCTAATTCCAAAACAGAGAGGAAGAGAATGTCCTGGTTCTTCTCAATGATTTTAAAGTATGAAGTATTAAAAGCTCTCCGCTCAGCCATGGAGAGCTGGCAAGGACACCAGCTAAAGAGTCAAAAAGTAATTGATAAACACAATTTATTGCAAATCTCATTAGTTATTGTACGATAGAAATGCACACATGATAAGAAAGACTTTAAGGCAGAAAATCAACAACAAGGTTTAGAAATTCTTGTGAACCTTCCAAATTAAATAGCCAATATTTTTTAAAATGTACATAAGTGTGACAGCCACGCAGAGTAGTATGTACAAAGACATAAAATATCTTCCAACTGTCAAGGACAAAAAAAAAGTCTCAGATAAAGTGTGTAATGCTCTTTTCTTAATATTTTGCTGGCACTTCAGCAAGATGTGATTCACAGCTTTCTATGACTATGCACTGCAGCTGAGATGCTATGTTTCAAAAGAAAGAAAAAAAATCCAATGTTGTGTGTGAGCTCCTTTTTCAGATTGTCATGCTAAGCAGGATAAACAAATCAGACCACTGAGTACAGGTCAGATGTTCAGGTGTTCCCCAAACATGCAGGGGGACCTGATATTTATTTCTGCCCTGAATTACTATCATTAAAGTCAGACATCTTTCAGCTCTTTATATGAACATAAAATCTTCTAATAATGTAAATACAGGCAAATACTCCATTGAGAAAGTTTATACCTAAATATGATACTGCTGAGGTCTTAACCTTAGCAATATTTCTATTTGCAAGATGCCAACAGGATCTGTAATCTATAACATAGTCTTTTCCCACCATGTTTAGGCAATATGACAAAAATTTACTGTCTTAAAAATGTCTTGTTTCTGTGGCTTTTGTTAACACAGAGGTGAATTTGCTGTGTAACCTCGCTGTTTAGAGAAATGGCCATCTGTCATGCACAGTATGTATACAGGAGCTGTGCTTGGTGTCTGTGTATGACGGAGTATGGTCATGGGGAGACACCTTCTTGCTCATGGCACTGAGTGGATGAAGCTGAGGGCCCCCTGGAAGAAGCCTGCTGCTGAAATCGCTCCTGCACTCTCTTGAGCCAGTGGGCTGAGCCACAGCAGGGCTGCCAGGGAGCTGCACACCTGCACCTCAATGTTTCATGCAATGCAACATCCAGGAAATGCCTCTGTATCTGTCCACCAAGCAGAAGGATAACAAGTGAAAAAGCTTGTCACAATGGCAGCTGATGCAGCAAAGGGGTGCAACAGTGTCTCTGCATGGACTGCAACAGCCTCCCTGTGCCAGGGGACAGAGAACTGCATCATTTCCTTCACTCTTATGAGATAGACAGCAGATGCTAATGGCTTTTGTCTCTCCAAATTATGCTATGGATTGGTTCCACATCTGTAATTCAACTACAGACTTCATTGCTGAGTACTGCTTACTACTGTTACTGGTTACTGTGTGATAACTTGGCTCCTGAGTGCATTAGAGATCCTTAGCTGATATGAAATAGATGGAAAAAAAAAAAACAAAAAAAAAAACAAAAAAAACAGAGAACTCACAGGAAATTATATTCGATTACTAACATGTCATTAATAATCTGAAGCACAGCTACCACTGAGTATGCTTGTAACCTGGTAAGTAACATCAGTTATACAGCACAATCACACACAGACATTATTATAGCCCAATCTTTATGACCATAGCAAGCAGGTACAGCACAGTATGCTATATTCATACATAACCCTTCTTAGTGAGATGCTTGTGGACCGGCAGGTCAGTCTTTAGTTAGGGAAATACTATCTTCCATAGTTTTTTATAACAACCGAGCATGGGGGCACCTAGGATTATAATGAACTTCTCTGCTCTGCTCTGCAGGAGGTAGGGGAATAGTTCTGTGTCACCACATTTTCATAATTTTTTTTTTTTTTGGTCCATTCAGCAAATAAAACAAATTAATTCTGAGGTACCATTTGTATCAGTCGAATGTTCATAAGTCCATGGGGTCAGGTTGGATGTGATTCACCCCAGAGGACTGAGGGAGTTAGTGGACGTTATAGCTGGACACCTCTCAACAATTTACCAAAGGTCTTTGGACTCCGGGGACGTCCCTGCTGACTGGAAGCTAGCCATTGTTATACCCGTCTACTACAACATAAAGGGCATGAGAGAAGACCCAGGAAACTACACACCTGTTAGTCTAACCTCAGTCCCTGGAAAAGATTGTCCTGGGTGCTACTGAAAGTCATTTAAAGAACAAAGCTGTTATCAGGCATACTCAATATGGGTTCACGCAGGGAACGTCCTGCCTTAGTAATTTGATCTGCTTCTATGATGGGGTCACCTGCTCAGTGGAAGAAGGGAAGACGGTGGACGTAATCTTCCTGGATTTTAGTAAGGCCTTTGGTAGTGTCCCTCACAGCATCCATCTGGACAAATGGTCCAACTGTGAGTTGAACAGGTTCACACTATGCTGAATGATGAACTGGTTCAATGGTAGAGCTCAGAAGGTTGTGGTGAATCTGCAGGGCTACATCTGGCTGATGGCCGGTCAATAGCGATGTTCCCCGGGGCTCAATTCTAGGGCCAGTCCTGTCCAACGTTTTCACCAATGATCTGGATGCAGGATTGGAATGCATCCTCAGCAAGTGTGCTGATGATACTAAACTGGGAGGTGTTGTTGACTGTCTGGAGGGACGAGAGGCCTTGCAGAGGGATATGGATAGACTGGAGCACTGGACAATCGGCAATGGCATGAAATGCAACAAAGGTAAAAGCCGGGTGCTGCACCTGGGATGCGGTAATGCCGGTCACAAGTGCAGACTGGGAGACAAGTGGCTAGAGAGCAGCTCAGATCTGGGGGTGCTGGTCAGCAGTAGGCTCAACATGAGTTGAGCAAGATGCATTTTGGGATGCACTAAACACAGAGTAGCCAGCCAGTCAAAAGAGGTGATTCTCCCACTATATTTAGTGTTGGTGTGACCTCAGCTTGAGCATTGTGTGCAGTTCTGGTCTCCACCATAAAAAAAGGGTGTTAAGATACTTGAAAGCATCCAGAGGAGGGCAACAAAGCTGGAAGGCACGTCCTATGAGGAGACGCCGAGGACACTTGGGTTGTCTAGTTTGGAGAAGAGGGGGCTGAGAGGCGACCTCATTGCTTTCTACAACTTTTTGAGGAGGGGAAGTGGAGAGGGACGTGCTGGTCTCTTTCCTGGTAACTGGTGACAGGACACATGGGACAGGCACAAAGCTGCACCTGGGGAGTTTCAGACTAGATTATCAGTAAAAATTTCTTTACCATGAGGGTTGTCAAACACTGGACTATGTTTCCTGGTGAGGTGGTTGATACCACTTGCCTGTCAGTGTTCAAGAGGCATTTGGACTATGCCCTTAATAACGTATTTTAACGTTTGGTTAGCCCTGAAGTGGTCAGGCAGCTGGACTAGATGATCTTTGAAGGTCCCTTCCAAATGAACTATTCTGTTCCGTTCTATTCTATTCTATTCTGTTCTATTCTATTCTATTCTATTCTATTCTATTCTATTCTATTCTATTCTATTCTGTTCTGTTTAACTCTATCCTATCCTATCCTATCTTATCCCATTCTGTTCTAAAACAGACAGGTGACAGGTTATGTGGCATGCACAGCAGAAAGCTCATAGTGAATTAATAATGTCCAATTTTTCACCAAAAGACAAATATAGAACAGATGTTATCTGCTTCTGAAGTTACTCTCTAGCCAAGAGTTTAACAGCCTGTTTATTCACAGAAGACTAGATAGTAAAAAAAGGATCATGCACGGATAAAAACTCCACCTGATTTTCTAGTAACCATTTTGTGTCTATTTTCAGCACGGTAGGGTAATAAATGGATTCCCTGTATTTAAACCTCTTTTAACTTTACATTAGTTCTAAATTTCAACGAATCTCCACAGACGTTATTACTGAATGTATTATTCACGTTATTTCCAGGTCCTGGTTATCCCTAATCTAGTGATGAAAAGGATATGTTACAAAAAGTCCTATCTCCCACTTGCTGTGAATTCAGTCAGCAGAAAAAAAAAGAAAAAAAAAAAAAGACAAATAGAAAGGAGTTGTGGGAGTAATGTACTGGGTCTGGCTGGGATAGAGTTACCTTTCCCCACAGCAGCCCACACAGCACTGTGCTCTGCACCTGTAGCTAGAACGGCACTGATACCACACCAGTGCTGTGTCTACTGCTGAGCAGCGCTGGCACAGCACCCAGCCTCCAAATGCCCCAAACCCAGTGGGCTGGGTGTGGGCAGCAGCTGGGAGGGGACATCACCAGGGCAGCTGACCTGAACCGACCAAAGGGATATTCCATGCCATATGATGTCACGCTTAGCAATAAAAGCTGGGAAAGGGGAAGAAGAGGGGGGGCTCTCGTTATGAAGACATCTGTCCTCCTGAACAACCACTACGCGTATTGAGGCCCTGCTTCCCAGGACGTGGCCGAACACCACTCTTTGATGGAAAGTAGAGAATTCTTTCTCTTTGCTTCTGCGCAGCCTTTGCTTGTATTATTTCTTTTCCCTTTAGTTAAATTATCCTTATCTCAACCCTTGACCCCTTGTCCATCGTATTTTCTCCCCCTGTTCCTTTGAGGAGAGGGAGTGAGCGAGCAGCTGTGGTGGAGTTCTGTTGTTTAGCTGGGTAAAACCACCACAAGTAAGTATAATTTTCACAGGTCAGTGAGAAATTAAATCTTTGCCAGGGACCTCAAGATATTTTGAAGGCTACTCTGTAGCTATACTGTAATATAGGGAAAAAATGTTATGCAGAAAATTATATGAAATGCCCAGCTAAAATGCTGTGGACAGAGCACGTAAATTGTGCAGAGGAAGACATGGGGTGTGGGAAGATGCACTGAGCCCTGACTTCACTGAAAGTAATTTGATAACAGAGCTCGGGGGTATCCGCAACACAATTTGCTGGTCTAATAACACAGAAGAAAGAAAACAGTATGTGTGTCCCAGCTGAAAACAAAATACATTGTCTCTATAAGCAAGATCTTTTTGCATGATTGGAATCAAAGTATTATTCCTGCTGTCAAGAGTGTTTGTTACCTGTTCAGCACACTGTGAGACTCAAATAGAGGAGTAGAAAATGTGAGTGAGAGTATGGACATTGCATGAGGTGCTTTATTTTCTTGGAGAAAAATGGAGATAAAGCAGTTGAATTGAAACACTCAAAACATAGAAGGGATGGAGAAACGCTGTACAGAAAGGAAATGTGACTTTAAATCTGACCACACAAAATCATTTTAACAATCTTGAAGTTACTTTTACCAAGTAAAGAGCACATTTTCTTAAAGGTGGATTTAGTGTTGAACATTGAAAGGTATAATATCATATCTTGTCTGCTAAGCTGGAAAGCACTGACAGCACAGCTTCATAAAACACAAAAATGAAAGGCCTTTACATAGAAGTACCAAGGAATTAGAATAAATATTTAATTTTCAGTCACAGGAGTTTGATGCTGATCACAGGACTTGAGCAACACCTATCCTTGTTACTGTTATTCATGTTAGCTATTACGTGCTCATCACTGCCTATACAGCTGCATTATGAGAAGACTTTTATTGTAGAAAATCAATACAGCATACAGGCCTAACTGAAAGTTCTTTAGAATAATTCCGGCTGGTGGATTCTTGGCTGTGTCTCTTTCCCATTCATAATACAAAACAATTCTGCAGAATGAAATACTAAGCCAACTAGTACTGATGAAGTCTTCAATACCCACAGAAAATTTTCACACCTAAAAGAACCAAGAGTCCTTATTAAGGCCAGTGTATGTGGCATAAACCTCTCCCTGTGTTTCATGGAACTAGACTGCATTATAACCCTACTCTAATTTATTCCAACACCTTTGAAAAACTTAGTTCTACCTTTTCTCCTCTTGATGGATCTCTAAGCCACAAAGCCACATCTTTAAAATTAATTTCTACCTTTTCTGCAAACCAGGATGTAATCCATGGTCTTGATTGCTGCTAGCATCTCTCTTTTTCTAAGGCATATCCAGTGTTTTCTTATGAAATGACTGTTGCTGTTAACAAAAATTCTCTATGCAAATCTGTGTCTCATGACAGGCATTTCCCAGTTTGTAGGGAAAAGTTTGTCTTAAAACCATGGATGAGGCAAAGTCCTAGAGCAGTGGTGCATATGTTTGACTTTGATAAGAGTCTTCACAATCTTAAATGTTTCTGGGCTAAAAATATATTCAGTTTAAAAATAGTCATGTTGGAAAAAGATTTGAATATTCTACTTAAAAACAGTTTGAATTACTTAAGTTTTTCAACACATCAAATTTTATCATCAAAAGATGAAATGATTTACACTACACTTAGCTGCACTTTGTCTAACTTAAGTTATAAGACTCACTGCACCCTAGATGCAGACATGTCTTGGCAGCCAGTCTTAACCCATTTGCCCACTCATTTAGTAGCAATGTGCTTGCAGTCTGTTTGCTAGGAAAGACCTTCTCTTGTAGTTACTGAGATGCACTTATCTCCTGATTTGGTTAGCAGTGCTTTGTATCTGTATGCAGAGCAGCCACGCTGGTGCTGGCTAAAGGTCTGATCGAACTAACATCTTATCTCTAGCTGGTAGCAAATGCTTATGGAAGCAGTGCAAGACTCAAGTCAAGTATAAAGTGAACTTTCCCTTGGTTTATCCTCCCAGTGTCTGGCAATTGATTTAAAGACTGCTTGAGCTGGAATTTGCATCTGGATGACTGTGTTTTATGTGGATATACAGCATATACTGGTTTTTGTGTAAACCTTTTTCAATAGGTTCCACAAGCTGATTACATAGATTTTTGTGTGTGTGTGTGTGATATCACAGGCTTGCTATATACTGAGATATGATTAATTTTTTTTCTACTGTACAAAATGGACATGTATTATACAGAAGGCCACCAATGGAATTACATCTATTTTTTAGAAGAGAGTCTGTTGACTATTTTGTTGTTACTTATCTTGTGAGTCAAAATAAATATCAAGTCCCAAATTCTGGACAATGAAATAAACTCAGAACATAAAAATATAGCTGTCTCATTGGAATGAACAGCAACAGCTTCCACATGGACTCACGTCTATTCTGTATTTCCACTAGACCTCTCATACTAAGGATCTGTTCCATCCTGGACTCTCTAGAGATCAATACAAATTTACACCAATAAGTCTACAGAGCAGATTATATAGCACATATTCTTATGCAGTAGTAGGTGTCTCTGTGCAATAAGAAAATCCTGGTGAATATTTGGGGAAAAAATATTGTGTAACAGTCTTACTTCCATTCCTCAAATTCACTTTTTGCATCGGAAATATTTCTTCACCACTATAATTTTTTTTAAAACTTGTTTTTAGTCTTTCAGAATATGATAAAATTCATTATTGTTGTATTGACTAAAAGTGGTACTGTAATAGAAGTTAAATTTTCTTCATATTGGCAGGCAAAATATTGCTTTTCTTTTACCTTTAAAATTCTTTCCCAAAGACTTTAGAGGTAATCATCCAGCTTTGAAGAAATCCCAGTTTTACCGTGCACAATCTGAACTCTTTGAGTAAGCATATTGCACCTGCAGAAAACAAGCTATATGCAGTTTTTAAATACAACTGACTCTAAGACACTTTGTAAGAAGTTCTGCTTTCAGTAAACAATTCTGAGGAAAAGAAAAAGATGTTAGTGACACACTTGTAAGCTTTTAACAAAATAAGCAACTGAATACAAAATATTTTTCATTCTTCTAACAAATATCTCCCAGTAAATATCCTTAAGTACAGTAACTTGACACAGTTAACACATTTTTTAAATGTCTTCAAATGCAAGCAGACAGATGCAAGGTTTTCTGCTGAAAACTTCCATCTTGCAAAAACTGAAGTACATGGATAACTTATATTCAGATGAAGATTTATAATGAACACAATGGAGTTCTGCACTTTAAGGAGTTTGTTTGGGGTCACGACCACCCTTGTCTCCCTTGGTGTCCTTCGTCACATCACAAAGCACAAAGGAGAAGGATGGATAGCCTCCTTATCTGTAGTGGAGAGGGCCCCTGGGCATTCCTGTCTGTGCCCCTGGAAAGTGTGGGTGTCCAGGTGGATAGCCTGGTGCTGCATATCCCCGGGTTCCCGGTGGCCGTGTTACAGCTATGGATGGGGGAGGAAGGTTTCCTCCTCTGCTCTGCAGGGGATAGTGGCCATTTGGGGCAGGGCCTGGATGTTGGAGTGCCTGAGAGGAACTTGCTTCCTGTGGCTGGCCTGTTTTCTTTGCTTCATTGCCACTGTGTCCGTGCTTGTTATCTGAAATGTGTTAGAAGAACAGTTAAAGAATGCAGAACAGAAATTCTGTATGAGCGAAAGTCTTCAGCACCTTGTCCACTCCAGAATATGACAGAAAGTCTGGGGCCCACTGCACCAACAGCCTGAAATATGGGACAATGCAACTTCATGATCTTTGTACCATATTTTGCCTCCAATCCTTTTTGAAAGGCCCCAACAAAGTGAAGTAGAGGCATTTCCCAAGTAGCTAAATGCAGTGGCAAGAGACTATCACCTATAAATGGTGATGAAAAGCAGTTCCAAAATCAAGCTGGCAGGTTTTGAGACTGCGGACATGCCTTCTACAAGGCTCTTCCACAGATGGTCATCTCTGATCTACATTTCTCTGATAGGCTTGAGCCTGTACTGGTTGCATGGCATACATGATGGGGAAAGCCTAGTAGTATTCAGAGGGGAGGAAAGAGCCTGCAAAATCCTTAAGGACCAACTGAAACCTGCCTGGCCAAGCTAGGCTTTCTGATGAGGATTACTACCACACTGTCTTCTCACTACATCTTCTGCCATTGAATCTTGGCAGAGAGGCCAGAGACTCTCCTCAGCTGTCCTGGATGGAAGAAATACAATAGGAGTATGCAACATTTTAACACAACTGATTTGCTATTGGATACGAGGGATCTCTGACAATCAGAGTAGGCTGTGACACATAAACTCTACTTGTTTTATTACTTTGGTAAAAGGTTTTGCCTGTTGTGGAATGATGTTACAGTATTTCTTAAATGAGCTGAAGACAGAAAAATGGACTGAATATTAGGTTACTATTTGTCATTCGGTGTTGTGAATATGTTTCAAGAAATTATGGCAAATGAAACAGTCAAGGCAGTGAAAAAGACTATGGTCTGGCATACAAGTATTCCTCATCTTCATAAATTCCAAACTGTCCTTACCTTGATTTGGAATAGATTCATCTTGCTTGTTTCCTTTTTGCTTTGGCTGTGGTGGTTCTGTCTCAAATGGATTTTCCTCTTGTTCATTTGATTTTTGTGCCTTTTGTTTATTTCTTCTTTTATTTTCTTCTGCTTGCTAATAATGGGGAGATAGAGAGGGCATATTTCAGTGGTCTAAATATCTTCTCTAATAATTAGCAAAAACAAAAATCAACAATACTTTATTCCTTACACTTTGTAGCTTCTTTTTAAGTTCCAAGTTAGCTTCCTTGTAGGATTTGGATGTAGCATTGAGATAATAAATACTCAGGCTAAATTTAAAGAAAAAGAATATATCTTGTTAGATAACGATTTAATTATAAAGACTCCTGCACCATTCCTATAGCAATAGCTACAGTTGTGCTAATATCAAATCTGTATCTTTTCCTCATTCATCATGCCTAATCAGTAGTGGCATTTTGACAGTGAACAATGTACTTTCTCAGAGTATGAAGAAGACACTCTTATTTCAGGGGGAAAAAAAAAAAAGGAGAAAAATTATTCTGTCTGTTAATACTCTACATTCGGTCTTGTGGTAGTTAAGGAAGATGCTGCATAAAGCTATGCCTTGCTATGAAGTGTGTTCTAGTGAACAGCGTATAAAAGTTAATTAATTTGTATGACATATTTTAAAAATGAGTAAATCATATTTATAGAAGCCTTTGAGCTAATACAACAGGCAAAGTCAAGTACTGCCAGGAAAACAGCCAAAAGCATAAGTTGTAATTCTTGTTTTAAATTACAGTCTCCTTCTACTAAACAAAAACATGGCTGCATAACGTAGTTTTCACTTTTCAATGTATTGTATTACTTTTTGATAAATCTATGAAATTAGTATTTTTTGCTATCCTGATTTAATTACAGAAATTCTGGTATGAAATACTTTATTGAAGTAATCAGTAAATAATTACTCTTCATATTATGTTGTCTCTACTTTCCCAGATTATGTCTCATATTTTCCTTTTTTATTATTTTTATTCCTTCATTTATGTTTTAGTTTCTTTGTCTTGCACCTTTCCAAGATTGGAATTGTGCTCAGAAAGAAAACAGTAGGAACTGACCATATATTTCAGAGGATATTCTGGTCTCTTTATTTTTCTAGCCAAAGGTCAAATGGAACAAAACATTAAGTGAATCTTGGTAAAATTTCATCTCAGAATTTCATTTTGCTCATGTACAATCCTTCTGCAATTTCTATTGTATTCCATAATCTTCTCTGTATTTCTTGGCAATTCAATACAATACAGGTTTAAATCCCAGCTCATTTCTACCTAGAATTAGCTTTTAGTTCAGCAGTATGCAAAAAAAAAAAAAAAAGTGATACACATGTACAGTAGCTTAAAATGCCTTTATCAAGAAGGACTCAATATAGTCTTTGAGAAAGACTATTCAGGGGTCATTGTTCTTTATGAGCTACAGACTTACGAAAATTCCCTACCAGTCCTATCCCATAACACGGACATGAGGGAATTTTAGACAGTTGAGACTGGAACATCTCCATAGTATATATAACACCATATATATAGCACCACGTATATATAGCACCCTCTTTCTTCCTTCAGTCCCAACAGTATAGGGTACAGTTTTTATCAAGGAAATGTGCAGGCACTCAAGATCAGACTCACTGAAAGTTAATGAGAAATAGCTCTGCTTCACAGTGGTCACTAGTCAGAGAATTTTCTATTGAACTTACTAAAGATTTATGACATGTTGTTCTGCCTATTGGACAAGCTGATCAAGGTGACAGCACTTCAGATCCCATAGGCTTTTGCCTTTTAATAGTTTTGCCGTTACAGTAGCAACAGTGAAAATTTGTAAAACGCAACAACAAAACAATAAGAAAGCCCTTGAATAAAAGAGAGATGTCCCTTTGTGCAAAGGCACATTAATTATGATCAACTGAAAGACCTGAATTCTTCAAGTCCCTAACTACAGGGGAATCACTACCATATTTAATTAGATATGCAGGCAGTGAAGATTCAGAGTGAAAGAGACTGAATACACCTTTCATTAAGTATTAAGTAATGTTTCAGTAAATTTTATATACGTACACCATCAGTAATATAAAAGGTAGGATGAGTCCAGGGTTAGAGGCATAACCAAATACCTTCCCAAACCAAGAAGGGAAGTCATGCTCCAGAGTTTCTGATATGACTTCAAACATTCTAGTTTTCCCACTATTAAACAGAAAATGTGACAATATATCATATAAAAATATTTTGGCAATGTCAGTGCAGTATTATGAATATATAAGTTAATCATATCACACCAAACCTGAGAAAAGGACAAAAAACTGTATGTTAGCATTATTTAAAACTTAAAACTCTGAAACTAGCCCTAGTTAAAACAGTATTTATGTATTTTAAGGAGCAAAATAGACACCAACATTTCTATTTTATGCTAATAGATTTTGCCTGTAGTTTGCAAAAGTCATTTGTTCTACCACCAAGGTTAATCCTCAAAGGATCAGTGTACTGACTGGTGAACTCTATACCACCATTCAAAGAATGAAGTGCCATTTCCAAAAGTGCGCTCTACAGAGTCCTTGTGACAAACTCAAATCCCATCTTCTTATACTTGATAAAAGTGGTCTGCTTACAAATGGTGTCTGTTCACCACTGTTCAACCAAATTTTCCTCGCTCTTTGCCCTGTGCTTAGTTGTTCCATGACCAACGTATTCAGAGAGTATTTCCTCCACAGACTATTAACACTAAGTTTTTCTTGCAGAACCATTTAACAGAAGTTCCAAAAGTTCCTCCCTTTTTATTTTGCTTCAAGCTGTGCCTCACAATTCAAACTGAGTTTGAATTTGTTTACCTGAACAAGACCAGCAGAATGGGTCTTTATGCATATTGAGACAATCTGGTATTTCAACAAAATTGCCACCTGATATACCAGTCATTGAGATCTACTGTCACCTTTCTTGCTTCTTTCTGACAAAGCATTTCTGACAACCAGATATTTTTCAGTAATATCTAATATGGTAATGCTAGTTACTCAGATCTGACCCCAGATGTCTCTCTCTGTACTTTAGAATAGAATAGAATAGAATAGAATAGAATAGAATAGAATAGAATAGAA
>VXAL01007540.1:13012-41502 GCA_013399475.1 Chauna torquata | reverse complement strand
GAGGTCACACCAACACTAAATATAGTGGGAGAATCACCTCTTTTGACTGGCTGGCTACTCTGTGTTTAGTGCATCCCAAAATGCATCTTGCTCAACTCATGTTGAGCCTACTGCTGACCAGCACCCCCAGATCTGAGCTGCTCTCTAGCCACTTGTCTCCCAGTCTGCACTTGTGACCGGCATTACCGCATCCCAGGTGCAGCACCCGGCTTTTACCTTTGTTGCATTTCATGCCATTGCCGATTGTCCAGTGCTCCAGTCTATCCATATCCCTCTGCAAGGCCTCTCGTCCCTCCAGACAGTCAACAACACCTCCCAGTTTAGTATCATCAGCACACTTGCTGAGGATGCATTCCAATCCTGCATCCAGATCATTGGTGAAAACGTTGGACAGGACTGGCCCTAGAATTGAGCCCCGGGGAACATCGCTATTGACCGGCCATCAGCCAGATGTAGCCCTGCAGATTCACCACAACCTTCTGAGCTCTACCATTGAACCAGTTCATCATTCAGCATAGTGTGAACCTGTTCAACTCACAGTTGGACCATTTGTCCAGATGGATGCTGTGAGGGACACTACCAAAGGCCTTACTAAAATCCAGGAAGATTACGTCCACCGTCTTCCCTTCTTCCACTGAGCAGGTGACCCCATCATAGAAGCAGATCAAATTACTAAGGCAGGACGTTCCCTGCGTGAACCCATATTGACTATGCCTGATAACAGCTTTGTTCTTTAAATGACTTTCAGTAGCACCCAGGACAATCTTTTCCAGGGACTGAGGTTAGACTAACAGGTGTGTAGTTTCCTGGGTCTTCTCTCATGCCCTTTATGTTGTAGTAGACGGGTATAACAATGGCTAGCTTCCAGTCAGCAGGGACGTCCCCGGAGTCCAAAGACCTTTGGTAAATTGTTGAGAGGTGTCCAGCTATAACGTCCACTAACTCCCTCAGTCCTCTGGGGTGAATCACATCAGGCCACATACTGTGAAATAATAAAAAACCTTACTTTGCATCATCTGCTTTGTTATCATCACTTCGGTAAAATTCAGACAAGTTTATTTCTCAGGAGACTTTTTGGCATGTCATACAATTCTCCTTCTTATGTCACTGTGACTAATGCAGGTAGCTAGAAAACATCATAGAATCATAGAATCATTTAGGCTGGAAAAGACCTCCAAGATCATCCAGCCCAACCTTTAACCTAACACTGCCAAGTCCACCACTAAACCACATCACTGAGATCTGAATCCAAACGCTTTTTGAAGAACTCCAGGGATGGTGACTCAAACACTTCTCTGGCCAGCCGGTTTCAATACTTCACAACCCTTTCAGTGAAGAAATATTTTCCTAATATCCAACCCAAATCTCCCCTGGTGTAACTTGAGGCTATCTCCTCATCTTCTCAGTTGGCGCTTAGAAGAGACAGATCCCCACCTTGCTATAGCCTCCTTTAAGGTAATTGTATAAAGATCTACCACATTCTTTTCCTTTGGCCAAAGTTAGTGTGTCAAGACTTCTGCTTCTTTACTAAGTGCACTGGGGGTTGTGCAGAGACCATTCTACTCACAGCGGTAATGGGTTCTTCAAACCCTTCACTGTAATCAGGATGTCTCTTCCACTGTTCTGTTCTCACCCTACTGATACTTTGTTCAAAAGCAAAGACTAAAGTCCCTTCAAAAGCTGAATTTCATGTATTGAATGCTGTTATGTACTTATTAAAATTGTATGTCATGTTAAATAGCAAGTAAAGATGCTGGATATAGTCCTGGACTTTCCAGTCAGTATGCAAAGAAGGAGAAAGTGTGGTGATATCTAAGCTAGCTTGAATGCAAGGCACATGTTTGCACACAAGGCTGGCCTAAGTTTTTAGAAAAGACTAGTAAATATGAAGGTCTTGAAAACCTGAGAAGCAGGTTCAGGATCACCGTGGTAATACAGGTGCATGAAATGCTGTGTCAGTTGGAGATGGTCACAGCAAAGACTGTACCACCTCCTTGGGCTTCAGCACACCACCATGTGTTCTGACATGGTCCTCCTACAGGGCGTATGCAGACATTTCCTGAAAGCCATCACTCTCCAGTCAGCAAGCCACAGAGACATAATAATAGGGACTGTTCTACTCCTTAAGAATAATTTCTGGCTTAATTAGAGCAGTAGCAACAAATGTTTACATTACAGCCAACCAAAATAAAAGATTTTCTGTTCTACACTTTAGTAAAAATAAACAAACAAACAAATAAACAAACAGTTTTCTAGGATATCAACTTCAAGGATTATCCATAATGAGAAATGTCACATAACTAAACATTCAGCCTCTCAGGTGCTAATACTTATTAAGGAAGCTCCTTTTCATTACTGGATCATTCACTGTGATGTGATGAGGCAGTTCAACACATCATTAGCAAGAGATGGATGTAGAATGCAAAAGACCTGAAAGGACCACAGTCAAAAGATGGTGGGATGGAGACAATGGTGTACACAGCAGGCAGCGTGGACAGAAAGAGAATGAAAAGCAACATGGCCATGTAGAAATTGTTTGATCTGGAAGCTTTGAAGACCCTCTCCTGGGGGACATTGCAGCACATCACTGCCCAGCACTGCAGGTACATTGAAGTGTGGAGGCGGAATACGTTGATCGCTGGGAGACATGGAGCATAAAAAGACCCCATCCTAGAAAACAAACAAACAAACAAACAAAAATATACTTTGTGATAGGACTTCTGCCTAGATATGCCACCTATTCCCTAATATGATGTGCTTTGCAGTCATACACACTCTGTGCTTAAAAAAAAAATTGTTTATACTTTTTTTTACTGGTCTTGACCGTTCTTGCTTTAAGAAGAACTGGAGGCATATGGAAAGAATTCCCCATCTGTACTTTTTGTTTCAAAGTTTTGAAGTTCTCTTCCTCTGCAAATGAAATGATGACTTAATGAAACATTATCCAGTCTTACTTTGTACCATTAGTTCAGGTAGCATCTCTCTTGTATTGCATAAGAACAGGATAACCCTAAAACTAGGTATTACCAAAATGGTCTAGTTTATTCTTTATTATTTTTCTTAATATACTAGCACCATTTTAGGAAGGATATTTTTGCTAAACTGACATTTATTTTACTTCTGTTACCATGGTTATTTACTGCCTCATTCCAATGAATTGTTTGTTGATTCTGCTAAATGTCGTTTTTTCCTTATTATCTACAGTTGTGTGGTTATGACATTGAAACGGTTAGGACCATCTAATTTTTATCTGACCTTGTTTGTTGTGCCATGCCGACTGAGGAGCAGTTATTTTTAACTGCCTGACCAAATGATACAGATACCAGGAATCTACTTTTTCCTTGATCACTGTTCAAGCAACCAGGGCTGAATCACCTTGCCTCTGGGTGCCTCTGTTTTCCTATTTATTAAATAGGAAATAGATCTACGTCATTGGAAAAACCTCCAGAGTACAGAGATGTCATCTCAGAATATATGATATTAATATCTCTCCTTCTGCTTTCCATGTATTTTCAATGAAAAAAGAGAAGACAAAGGCTTTTCTGGTCTATGATTGAAGGCAGAGAGCACCTCATGGCCCTATTCCTTAACCACATGCAAATCAGTTGCAAAACATGTTCAAGTTCAACAAGTTCAGACTCTGTGTAATTTATGGATATTTCCACAATTTTTATGTATAACGTTTATTGCATGGTAGACAAATTCTTGCCAACAGCTTATTAAGATGGAGAAGACTTGCAAATGATTTGCATCTCATTCAGCTTGTGAAAACAGATAAAGAGAAAAAAAGACTCTTCCTATGTGCACAGTCTCTCACAAATCCACAAATAAATAAATAAATAAATAAGTAAATAAATAAACAAAATGCACACATACATGCCTCTCATCTTTTCTAGTTCTGTGGTAGTGCCAACTCACCAGCTGCACCTGAAACTCTTCATTCTGTTCCAGACGAGTACAAGCATGTGCAGTGGAACTTGTAGAGCCCAGATAAAACAGAAACCAATTTATCCTATGTGTGTATTAAGGCAAATGCAGTTTTGGCAGTGTATGTTCACTACAGTTCAGTCAAACATTTTTTCACTGTTCTGATGTATTTGATTCAGTTTATATCATCAGACATTTTTTTGAAAAACTCCACTGCTCCAGTGCCTTACTCAGCCCAGCAAATACCAACTAGCAAGTAAACGCTGTCCCAACGCTGCAAGAAGCAGTAAGCAGAAAGATGATGTATCAAAAATGTACAAATCACAGGTTCTGTGCCACAACATATATATTGGGGCATTGCAGCTTGCAAGTGCACAAGGTCTGCGCATGTAACAAAGTATAAAAATGATATGTCTATAGAAATTTTGATAGAGAGAATGATCAGGAATCAACTCTCTCATCCAGCCCCCAACTTCTTTCAGCCAGAGAGTAATTTCCAACATGTTTTCCAAAGTGTTAACCACAACAGTAGAAAATACGAGTGCCATCAACTGTGAATAAAATTGCAAGCAGAGTTTATGGTGCAGCTTCATTATTGTGACAAACAACAGCCTGAGAAATATTTCCTAACAGAAATGAGGATGTGAGTCCTATGACAGATAGCAGCATGCTCATTGCAAAGATGAGTTTCTTGCCTAAGGTGCAGGGCACCGTATAGGTCCCTTGCATGCCAGCAGCAGGGGTGTTCTACCGCCAGCCATACTCTCACAGCATGCCATCACTATGAGGCCATGGCTGGTACCATCCTATCCCCACCAACATACCCTCCCACTGAGCAAACCCACAGTGCTGCTGTCGGGGCCCTGGGCGCATGCCCCCCAAGGGGTTTGATTGCGGGGGCTCTGGGCCAGCTCAGGATCAGTGAGTCCAGGGCCCCCATCCCGCTGGGGGCCAGGGCAGAGCCCCCCGTAGCGCTGTGGGAGGCAGTGGCCAGGCCTAGCCCAGCCCTAGGAGAGGCCTTCAGAGGCACACCCGTACTCGGACCTGCCTGAGCCACCCACCCTGTGCCTCGTGGCTGGGCTGCGACCGCACCTGGGCCCAGGGGCCCAAGCAGAATACCAAGGACATATTCCTTTGGGTTTCGTGCACACAAGGTTGGGTTAGTCAAAAGTGATGAGCTTCTGTGGTGCTGTGGCTGGGATGCTCAGATGCACACCTTGAGGAGAAGAGGTGCAACAGGAGTGCAGGGTGCCAGCAAAACCTAGGTTCCTCAGAGGCTGGAAATTTGAACATCCTCCTCCTAGCATCACTCAAGGTAGGAGGGGACTAATCCTGAATGTGGTCAGGAAGGAGGGCATGCACAGCTCTATTATTGCTGTGCAGGCAAAATAAATAAAAAAATAAATAGAACCCTTTGGGAACTACAGAAGTGGGTTTTCCACTCAAGCAAAAAAAAAAAAATCTAATTGGCAGAGTTGTGTTAAAGGTGAAAAGCTAGGCCATAGCAAGAATTAACTTTGAGAAGTCAGTGGTGCTTGAGGAGGGCAGTTCCTGAGGAAGGCTCAGCATCTGCCATGACGGCTCTTCACGCTGGTGTTCTTTACTCCTCAGTTAAAGTCCAAGAAAGGCATGAAATGTAGATGTCTCCTACTCAAGTTCTGTACACTACTACTGCAGCAGTAGCATTTGATGCACACTCACAGGCACAAGCACGTAAGTATACATATATTTGTTTTAAGGTCCTTTTGCATAGGATGCATGCGAAAATAGTAGTAATGTGTTTCAAAAAACTGAAATTCAAAGCATTCTAATGACTAGCAAGCAGTCAGTCAGCAAAAAGACAGGATTCTTCTATCCAACTTTTTACTGGCAAGTCTTAACTAACTCATGGCAAAAGCCTGATGCATCAGGACCCATAATCTTTGCTCAGAGCTAGTTTAGAAATAGTCCCACTGATTGCAGCATGGCAGAGTCTGACATATATTGAATTACACTGCCATCAAAATAAAACAATGAGACAGGATCAGCGTTTCACAGATTCTGCTGAGTCTTGCAGTCCTATGGAGAATGCTGAAGCACAAGGGGACACGAGACATAACACGCTTTGCCATACTTACCAGATCATGCCTTGGTTAAAGATCAGTCCCAGCACATTCCCACTTATATCAAACTCTGAATATGATGGCTGAAAGAAATAACACAAACGCTTTTATTAGTCTTGCAAGAAAGGTCTTAAGATGACTTACACTAGATTAAAACTGTCACTTCCAGCAGCAGCAGAATACTAGCAATGTGTTGTAAAGGTTCTTGTTGCATATTATTAGTGAATCATGAAACAAATAAATATGACTCAAGGCCACACAGACAGACTTTGATACTTGTTGCAGAATTTTACTGAAGATCTTTTTGAGATCTTTTTTCAGAAGAAGGTATTAATGGAAAATTAAAAATAATTCTGTGTACTGGGTAAATTTTAAAATGGCAATCCATAAATTATCCACTGGAGTGGCTAGTAGGAATTGTAGTGGTCACCTACTGTGCCCTCCAGTACAGCACAAGCCATGAGGCTGCTATAATTTAATTCCTGTTTGAACTATAGCATTATATTTCATATTTTAAATTTAACAATTGCACTGTTGAAGAATTCATTTTAATCATTGATAGATGTAGCTGATTTTTAATTGGCTTCCTTGTTTAATATGAATATCTTATTTCTAATCTGAGTGTGCTTGACCCTAATTTTAACTTCAAGACCCCAGCCATTGGGTCTCAATATCACTTCATCTGATAAAGAAAACACTACACCATAAATTTTTGTTTCCAGTATAGGTACATAAATATGGTCATCAGATGATTCTTTAGTCCACTCCTTCTACACTACTCATTTGACTCCTTCATTCTGTTTTTCCAAATTTTTAATCATTTCTATATCTCTTCTCTTACCCTACTTACTAGTGTCTCTTTAATTCATGAACACTTTCCAGCTGCAAGCACTGAGTACACTGAATTTGAGCAACAACTGAAATGCATGCATATTATTTTGTACGCATATGTACGCGTGTGCTTATGCACCAGAATAAAAATTTCTGGTAAGAAGCTGACTACAATTGGTTTCCACTATTTGTTTCAAACATACTATCCATGGAGTTTTAAATTGTCAGAAGCTTTTGCTTAATAAACTCTCTTGGAAGAGAATCTTGCAGGATTCTCCATACTGGGTAGTCAAAAAGATCATGAATGGTGTATACCATCTAGGTATTAATTACAGGGATGACTGATAGAAGGAGTAAGGGTCTTGAGATACAAAAATAACTATTTCCTTGAGCCTGAATCTAGACGAAGATTCGTTGTTAAGATTGCCAATTAAAGTCACCATTTCAAATTGCACTATGCGATACTGTTGGAATATTTGGGGCTTCTACACTCTTTCTGACTAGTTTTGTGTATATGTACAGATATATATGTGTGTGTTTACATCAAACTGCTATATTTATGTTGAGTACAATAATGAATCTGCTTCTATATGAGGAAATATTAAATAGACTGGTAGTATTCAACCTGCAAAACAGTTTACTAAGGGGAGCTGTACAGAGCCATTCTTACATATTGCCAAACAATTTTTTCAGTGTTTTATTAACAGTAAAGTGATTTCTACAGCAGCAATGGTAAATGTGAGATAACCTGACTGCAGAAAATGAAGGAAAACTCAAGATGATTTTTCAAATTAAAGACTGTCAACAGTATGGAAAATCTGGATATGGCTCATTCACACATTCCTTGTTCATTATAAACTCCAATGGTGTAAAGAGTTTGGAAAAGTGGCACAAGTCGTTCTGTAAGATCAATTTCCTTTCTTTTAGTTATTTTTATTTTACATGGAAAGATCAGCACAAAGCTTCTAGGCTGTAGCACTGACTCTAACTCCTTACACGTGGACCTCCACATCTTTTCCTTGAGCCACTAGCAGCGTTCTTTCTGTACAATAACAATATATTCAGCATCCCCTGCCAGCAAACGTGTTGTTGGCACTTTGAGAACAATAATATAACATGGAAATAAGGTGTCCCCTCGTTGCTGGATAATCATGCCATGGCTTCTGTTCACAGTGCTTAAATCATTGCCTGCAGGTTGTGAGATTCACATGCAAAGCTTATTGGCTTTCCATACATTCTTTGCTCTGTATATATGGGTGGATGGCATCTGTGAAGCTCTTCAGTTTGGTCATTTAACTAAAGCTTTCTTTTGTTGGCCCTGTTCTGTTGGTTGAATTACTATGTTATAGTCCATTAACATCCCTGCTAGTAACAAAAAAACAAAAACAAAAACAAAAAAAAAAAAAAGGAGCAAAAATTAAGTCTGGAGTGTTAATAGCAGAATTGATGTGTCTCCGCTTGGCAACTGGCACTCTCAATTCAAGTCAAGCTGTCCTACATTGCACCACGTGGCTCCCAGCACTGGGAGACTGCAGGAATTTCACCAATCGTGCATCTAGTAGCCCCATCCAGCTGTTCTGGATACTTCAATGAAGGTCACCTCAAATAGCACTAAGGCAGCTCTTGCTGCAAAAAAAAAATAGTCCCTGCATAAAGAGCAGCTGATTCACAGTAAATGGCAGAAGAGGCTTGAGGAAGCCCAAACAGAAGCCAAATCACCCTAGGAAATGACTCTGTCCTGTGGTCTTCAGAATGGCTTTCAGGCATTCAGTCTCTTTCATTGATCTTAAATATCCTAAAGGGGAAAATCTCCAGACTGTCACTTCAACATCTTTGGAAAATATGAGGTCTGAGCTATTTCCTGTAAGACATAGCACTGGCTACAGTGATTCATGTGTTCCCCACATTCACTCTCAGCTATTAAAATGGCTGTGACAAGTAAGAAAATGTGGGGAAGTTCCAGATGCCATTTAAGTATATGAAAATACACTGTTCCACAAAATGTGCTGCCTCTCTGTGCATACTTTATTCAAATTACTGCATTTGATATTGATATTGCAAGGGTTATAACTCAGTTGCTGACAAGCTGACTTGCTGGTTATCTCTATCTCCAGCCCTACACCAGTCCTGTTAGAGATATACTGGAGAATTAACATGGAGAAACTGAACCTTGCTGTAAAGGCTGAAGTTTCATAGGAGCTAGCCAACAGCAATAAGATTGTTACAAAAGAAAAAAAAAAAAAAAAAAAAACACTTAAAAAACAANAAAAAAAAAAAAAAAACCTGTAGAAAGCACCAAACTTTCTGTCCCTGGAAAATCATAATTTCCTGAAATAAGGATCTTAGCAAAACAAAAACAAAAACAAAGACAAAAACAAAAAAGTGCACATACAAAGGCAATTTCTTTAAGGAAAGGAGAACAAATAGGAGGATGGCAGAAGAGCTACAGTGGCGGTTCATGCAGATGTACCCAAGATACCTTTAAATGACTTAGCTCTTCTCCATACCATTCAGAAAGTACACAAGAAGCTTCAGAAGAAACTTCATTACCTGTCCCAGTACCCTGACTACAACTTAAGAGGTGAAAACCGCAACATCAGTCCTTACAGTGCAGGTATCCTGGCTGGCTAATTTAATCTAGCACAGATCCATTTAAAAGAGTGAAAGTCTCAAATCCCAAGTGCACAGCTGGTGTACTCACACATGCTCATGTTAATGGGACTCCTTTACTTTATTTCATAGAATCATAGAATCATTTAGGTTGGAAAAGACCCTTAAGGTCATCAAGTCCAACCATCAACCTAACACTACCAAGTCCACCACTAAACCATGTCTGTAAGTGCCATGTCCACAGATGTGGTACTATAAAAATATGCAAGAATGGGCTGGGAAAAAAAAAAAAAAAGGAATCTATGTGATTCTTATTGCAGCAAAAATATACCTGATAAGGCTTCTAGAAAAAGGTCTTTTGTATTTTTCTCCACAAATACTTGTTGCCTCATTATGTTGGAAGACCCTATGGGAAAGTCCACAGAAGTTGACGAAAGAATGGGAGTCTCTATTCATCTTCTGCAGACCCGGGAGTGAGTCTTTAAAATGGAAATGTGTGAAAAATGTGTGGCCAGTTCGCTAACACAATCAGGTGAATAAAAAGACATTTCCTAAAGTTACCAAAGCCTAAAGAATATGATAAATATTAAGACAAAAGCAAATTCTGAGATGAAGAAACACAATGTTGCTCAGGAATTTTGAAGGTGATGTGCCTAGATAACTGTACACTATGTAGGATTAAAAAGAAAGTGCAATTTACTACAAAAATGTGAGGTGATGATCTGACAAAGACATTTAAAATAGCAAATTAGATACTTACAAATCCATACTCCAAGTCCCAGCACCAGCAGTAATTGAAAAACCTAACAAACACAGCTCTTAAGAAATCACCAATTAGAATTGTGATATATGTTGTCATCGTGTCAGAGACTGTCAGCCGCACAAATTCCTGTTAAAGCAACATTTTCTTTTAAGAATATATTTAAGCAATTAATAGTTACAATAGTGATGAAATACTGGACTAGATCCCTAAACGTGCTTACCAGCAGCAACATGTTAAAGACTATCTGCTCCTCCTGATTCACTGATTCTGAAAAATGCCAGGCGAAAAACAGCCTCTCATTTCTTACAGATACCCTCTGCTTTTATTTATGCTCATAACAGATGAGACTTTCAGGGTATGACTAGTCTGGGAAAGGCTTCCAGCCAAGATTGCTGCTATAGCAGAACTCCGAGCTGATATGTCAACCCCATTTTGGTTCTTATAACTCCAGAAAGATTCAAAAAAAAAAAAAAAGGAATTGCATTCTCCTAAATAAGCAAATAAGCACCAACTCCCATTGAATATGGAAAGAAAATAATAGAATCCTAAAATCCTTATTCCTCTACTTTTGTTTCAGTAAGTCCCACTAAACCCTACTGTATCAGGCCTTACCCCAACTGCCCAAAAGACCGTTATTCTCTCTGATTCTCAAATTATGGAGAAAGTCAGTGCAGTGATGAGCTCTTGGTGTTCTTAGCTTATTATTCAGCATCAGTGAAAAGAGTACAGGGACTGTTTTTTCCTGCCTGTCTGCTCCCTGATGGTGACTTATCCAGTCAGTAGTGGAGATAACCAGGTGGTGAGACTGTCAGAGAGATGGAACAATAGCAAAAGTTATGATTCAATGGTGAATTCCATCTCATGGACAAAATAACAACAACGAGGTATGATCAAACAGAGGAAAGGGGGATGTTGGGAAATTCCTTGGAAATGCCATATTATATGAATGTCAATAGTTATGAATGTTCAACTGAATCAAATAAAAAGACTGAGCAGATTTACCATTAAACTACTGGTGTTCTTTTGTGTGATGTTACTTGGATAAAGATGAAGATTCCTTCTCAAATGCACACTGCTGGCAAGAGCTGATCATACACATATTTTCTGGTTGAGCCAGTCATCTTTGCAATATACCTGTTGTAGTCAGAAACCGATCTTTGCTTGATGAAAATTCTAATCAGAATTACTACATTTATTAACTGTTGTGACCGATCCAATTTTTCACTGTTGCTGAACAGGCTTTGCAAGATAGAGATAGGGTGAGGAAGAAGAAGATGAGTGAAGAGAATAAGGAAGAGGAAAAAAAAAAAGAAAGAAAAGAAACGCTTTCAATGCTGTCAGCTACCAGCATGGGGACCTCCCTACTAGACAGAATTCAAAGAAATTAAAATAGCTGTTTCTGAGCTTTGTAGCTTGGGAAAAAATATGTCTACTTCATTATCTTGTCCCACATCTGCATTTCCTCATGTTTTCCCACAGTAATGTCACTTGTCAGCAAAAATAAAGAGGGGTTTGATATGATCGCTTGTAACTCACCATGATCTATTTTCAAATATGAGCTAAAACAATTTACGTTACCTGGCCAACCATTGTTTCCCAACATGGCCCTCTGGGAACATCTGCAGGGTCCACGTGTACTGGAGAAGCAGTTGAATTTTGTGGAATAGTACCATTGTATAGACTGGCTTCCCATATTGTCATGTTATACTTGACTATCTTCTCTTCTTCCAACTACATAAACAAATTGGGGGAGAGCGGGAGAGGATGACACATGAGCTTATATTACCAACACTCAACCTTTTTTACTCCAAGATTACCACATCTTCCCCTGACATATCTATGACATGGTTGGAAATAAACATCCTTGCCCTGGTATACTTTAAAAATAGTGAAGGGAGGTAAATAACTTGCCTTGAGATTGATTTCATCCATTAAGGCAATAATGAAAGTGTATAGGTTGCCAAGAAAAAGAGCAAAGATGCGTCCCAGCTGCCATCTTAGAGCTATTCGAGGGTGGTAGTTTTCCAGAGAACTGATTACGTCAAATAAAGTTGGACAGAACATTCCTAAAAGTGACATGACCATGTTCACCTAGGTGGGAAGAAAAGAAAAAAAGAGGTTTACAGTGAAATGTTTGAGGTACAATCTTTCATTATTATTGATTTGGGTGGCAAGTGCATTTCCATTGCTACTTGTCATTTGGTATTTGATTTAATGAAAAGCAAAATCCACTCTGGGACTCACAAGGAGTTTTCACAAAGAAACAATGAGGTGAAAACTTATTTGTAATCTCCTGTAAACAGATACATGAGATTTTTTTTCTTTTTTTTTCCAATTTTACATTTCACCTTAACCTCAGAAACAATCAAATATTAGCTATTTTAACTACAACCTGCATTTTAGACAAAATTCTGTAAGAGAACTTAGCAAAAACTATTTCCAGTACTGTCTCATGCTAAGTCTCTTCCTTGTCTTCCCAATAGACACACAGATGTTCTATATAAGCATTTCTTTAAAAATACTGTGCTAAATTCAAATTATCTGAGATCTCACCCACAGATAATTCTCGATGCATAAGCAAAGCAAATTCAAATTAATCTTGATGCTTTCTGCCTGTGTTTCTTAAACGTCTCTAATAAGATTACCTCACCATCACAGAAGTGTGGAAATGGAGCAAATTCACTGAAAACAAACTAAGAAAAGCAAACTTCATAGACAGTTTGAAATTCAGCATAGGTGATATATTCCACAGATGAGTGAGGGATTCCAAGGATCTAACATTCCTAAGTGATTGCTAAAATTTATTGCAAGTGTGCTTGAAACTTTTGGTGAAATAGTACAAAATCTAATTGATTGTATCAGCCAAAAATGAAAGTAATTGAAACAGATTAAAAGTGCAGGTTTTATATTTTAACTTCAAATAAAATTCTTCTACAAAAAGTTCATCTTTAAAGGACTGAAACTAAGCAACAGAAAATGTCTCAAGTTAAGTCACAAAGGTTAGTGGAAAACATGAAGATGCTTGTGAGGATGACTCATAATAAAACAATTAAGTAAAAAGGAATTGATTTAGTCACACAAAAAAAAAAATTCTTCCAACTTCTCTGGAGCTAACATCTCTCAGCCATCCTGGAATCCATTTTCCTAGAACTATTGCAAGTTTTAATACATTCCTAACTTCCCACAATCAAGAGAGTTAAGATTTGTCTTGGTTCTCAGAAGTAATATGGCAGCAGAAAAGCACTATGCCAACAAAAAAATTCACTCACTTTTAAATGTTTACGTTCCCACTCTTACAAATTTTCCTCTGGGGAGCTTGTGTTCTTAATTAAAAGAAAGAAATGGCTTTCCATTTGCTGTTTTTCTGGTTTTGTTTCGTTGTGTTTGTTTTTTTTTTTAATAAGTTCTAGAGCTGGATTTTCATATTTCTATTTTGTATTTGTAGGCAATTAGTAGTGCATTCTGCACACAGCTTCTAGCACCATGTAAGAAGTAAGCATATGCAGATTTTTCAGTGACTACAGGAATTCATTGATGATTCACATGTATTTAGACAGTGTTATTTGTAATACGTGGTGGGTTGTTGTTGTTGATGTTGTTGTTTTAACCTGAAACTCATAGAAGTATCTAACACAACACATATTGTCTCAGTCTTCATTAAACCAAAGACTTTATGCCCAGTATGGCTAAAGATGGCAAAGCTGCAGGAGCCAATCACAGCCAACATGACCAACTAAAAATTCTTAGAATGCAAACTTATTGTAACAGGCTGGATATCCTGGCCGTTAATAGACACATTCTGTTCTGCTGTGATGCTGCTGAATCTCAAACCAGATTCTTCTTGTGGCAATGAGTTCCAAAGGGGGGAAAAGTCAGCATTAAGAAGCTCTGGGTCACACAAAAGGTTGGCCCAACCCAACTGATGCCCAACTGATGCCCTGGAATGATCAAGAACAGAGCAAACAGATATGAGTCCTAGCCTCCAACTATTTTCACTTTGGCTGTTTCCTGAGTCAGGTGTGGTTTTATATATTTAGTAACATCCAGACAATATCTCTTTCATGCCTTGGACCAGTCCTTGAACAGATATAAATTTTGGTATTCACAGTGTTGACATCCATCATCTACACATTCATTTCCTTCTGCTTTTTTTGAACCTTGCTCCTACTTGACTCATTTGATGTCCCCTAGTTCTCGTATTGGAAGATATAGTGAACATGTATTTTGAAAGAAAAGGTATGTCCTTCAGGCAGTTTTAAATATAGTATGTCTCATCTTCATCAAATGTTTTCTTGTTGCTTCACTATGGGAGATGCAGGACACAAGTCACTGTTTTTCTTTATCATTAAATATTTTCTATATTTTTATTATGTTCTGTCTTTTTTATTATTTATCTGAAGTAAGCATATTCTTTCTCATTTGCTTTCTATCTGCATTTTCCTATGCCCTGACTGTGCTCCCCATCTCAAAAACATTTCTAGTTCTGGAGAAAAAAACATCAAGATGAGAGGTGAAACAATGCATAGAAATTTGTAAAGCTGAAAAGTGAGAAATGATTACAACGAAAAATGTAAGGCTTTACTAAAACAAAATGCAGCATATTGAGTTTTCAAAATTCAAAAACTATAATGGAATCCATATTTTGAAAGTATAAACATTCCTGATATACTTTCACATATTATTTTTTTAGTTTTTTATGAAGGATTTTACTGAACAGAGAGAAATATATCATCTATTGAATCTGAGCCACTTTAGTTTGATTTCAGAAAGGAGCTGATTTATATTCTGGACTTTTTGTCAACTTTAAATGCTGGAGCAGACTTTCTTCCACTGTTTATATCATTGACAGTTCCACTGTTTTGCGTGACTTGAAAACTGCAGAATGGTAGGCCAAAAGAGGGGCAGCAGGGCTGCATGCAAGCATGTTAGAATTCCAGTTCATAGTCAGTGTGATCTTGTCTTTATTGTTTGCTGAGTGAATCTCAAAAACACTCCCTGGCCTGCTGAGGTAGCCTTTCTCAGTAAGAAAGGAACAACAACCAAGACACACCTACTAATTAGTGAAAACTGTGGTTCAAAACACAGTTTTTCATCTCTGTAGGACATTAACTACTCTAGATACCAAGCTCCTGCATGGTACTCTGAAAGCTAGGGAAGTACTGCTTACACAAGCTTTTCCAGCTGCTGTGGATCTAATAAGAAATTCTGACTGCATTTACATCTAAAAACCAGCCACCCCAGCACAGTAGAATGTGCCAACATATTAAATATTGAATTCTGACTGCTTGCTGGTTAAATAATAAGTTCATTAATGGTAAGTAGTCTAGTTAAAATAAATCATATCTTTCACCACCAACAGCAGTAGTAATAGATTTGTCTAGCGTCTGCTACAGAAAGCAGTAATAAACATCTATTTTTCTAGTACATAGAGTTTCATTTCTTAAAAAGACAATTAGAATTAACATTTATATTTCATAATAATAAAAGCTGCCTGATGATTTCTACAATTAAAACAGAGAACTGACAACATGACTTAAAAACTTCAGTGGAAATCTGCTCCATATCTACTACTGGCAATATTAAAATAAATAGCAGGATGTTTTTTGCAAAGATCTATGGGATTGTTTCACCTTGTAAGATCTGAAATCTTAAAGCTATACATTTTTGCTGCTGGAAAAAAAAAAAAAATGTGTAAGACCTACCTCCTCCTTGCACAAATGTTCTTAATAATTCTGATACAGAGAAATCAGCCTGACTTATCATAAGTTCTCTCTGCTTTTAAGTAGTTTTATCTTTAAATAGGACAGGAATACATCTGAGAAAACAGAATACCAATGTACCAGAGAGATGCTCGTAGTATCATGTAGTTCTACAAACTATCTTCTGTCAAATGAGAAAAGTCAATTTCCATTCAGCACTTTTCATCCTATTCTGGAATATTTTACAAAGGAAATCGATGGTATTGTTCTCCATTTTACCAAAATTTCCATAGTCATGGGGAAATTGTTGCAATGTACAGAATCATCATTCATCCATGACCAACCACCAGGCCACAGCCACATGTGAAAAGAGATGCAATGGCTGATGAAATGCCTTAGCAGTCCTAGTCTGCCTCTTTTCACTAAGTTCCTACTTTCTGTGATGGGCTGGATGATTTCATCTGAACTGTGACCCTTAAGAACTAGGTACTGCCAAGATGGAGAGGAAGTTCAGGCTCACTGAATCCAGTTTTGAGAAGATTTACAACATTATGGCAGAGGAGAAATAGACCTCGTCCACAAAGTTAACAGTGGCACTTTATTAGGTTGTGAGCTTCAGGAACAGATGATACGAAAAACATTTACCCTGGAGTTCTCCAAGGACACCATGAATGTGTGTAAACATTTTCCAAACCTCTAATACATCCGTTGTGGTGAAAAAAAGTTCATAAAACAGGAGGTGAATATTTTTATGAAGAAAGTAATTTTTTATGTACTGTTGCTTGAATTATATACAAAAGCTGCACTTTTACTTGCTTAAATAGCACATGAAGTGTTTATGGTCTTTTTTTGATCAAAATCTCGGTTCATTTTTTCATGATACAAACACAAGAGAGGTTGATCTAGAAATAAGAAAAATGTTTAAATGGCTGTTAAGAAGCCATACATATATACATATATATATGTCATTAAATATTAATACCCAATCAAAGGCATTTTGTACCTCACAAATATGTTCATTACTGGTCAATAAGAAAAATCTTATAGCCAAATAAAGGCAACATTGCGTTAGCCATTCTCCTTTAGTGACACCTGTTCTAGGTCTCTGTGATACACTGACTCCTTAGCAGTATTCTTTTGTATAGCAAAGAAAAAAATAAAACAAAAAATGCAAACATGCATATTCTTAACTACTTTCCAGATTGCAACATGAGCTAATATAACAGCTTTCGGTAGCACCGGTCTTGTTAGCACAAATCTGTTACCACACCTTTCAACTGAAAGAAAGCTGAATTCTTTCTAAACTGCCTTCAGCTGCTAGTCTGTTGTCACACTTAGAGCTTGTGTTGCTTTAAGCCAGTTTTGTACAAGACTTTTCTCTCCCACCCAGAGTAACTTTTTATTAAGCGATTTTATCTGATCTTAGCTGATGCATTTCTCTGGATTCCAAAGATGGATTGCTGGAATTTACATGTTACTTTCTGTGCCAGGTTTTGGTGTTCAAAGTTAGGGATTGACTCACCTCATTCCATCATCATCCATCCCATCAACTCTGTGAGGCTGGCATCTTTTTGCCTTACTTTAAGTCAGATACCAACTTTACATTCTACCTCAGAATATGAGCTTTAAATAATGAACAGCTAGTTTTATAACATAAACAACAGTGTGTTTGTTAAGAAAGCAAAGTCTGTCCAGGTTTTTATATATCAATGCTGAATTCGGGTGCTTACTGCATGCTGCTACAGCAAACACAATCACTTTCACTATACAACTCTATCACGCAGGGCTGCATTTGCTCTACAGGAAAGCAGATTAAACAGAGAAAATGATATTGAACTCTTGGCTGGGCAGATGGAGCTGGAAGGCATGTTTCATGCTGTTGGTGCACTGCAGAGTTGTATCTGTGAGGCCCCAAATAACTTTGGACACGGCTGCATACCAGTCGCTTTCCTTGGACCAGTCTCAAGAGGAAAGCAACAAGAGAGCAGGGTCCTTGCAATCTTGTGAGTCCATAGAGTGGTTGGACAAACAATTTTAAGAGCCCAAAAAAGGAAAGGTGAAGACCTTAAAGGAAAACTGAATATGAAGGTACATTTGAAAGAATCAACCAAAGAATATTCCTTTTAATGAAGCAAGAAGCAGAGAGAGAAAAAGACTTCTTTTGTTGCACATTTACAACCCACACTCAGAGTATTTAAATTCTCAGGGAAGGAAAAAAAAAAGCAACATGCAGAGTAGAGGAATACAGTTTCAAACCACATCTATTTTAGAAATGTGCTAGCACGAACTTCATTTCTTTCCCACCACCCGTAGTTCTCCAGACCTTCCAGGGCAAACTTCTGTGATCTTCTCACAACAAAAAAGATGAGGTAACCACTTCCAGCAAGTGTGCATAGGGCTAAGAAGTTAGCAAGAACCCTCAGGAAACGAGTCAAGTGAATATTTTCCTCTTTTCGGCTCTCCTGCTCCTCCACGATAGCTTCCTGCACTTGTTAGAAACAAGAGAATATTATCACTACTTTAATGGTCAAGACCCTACATTGCTTAGCAAGTTGTTAGAATTCAGTTAAATAAGTTGTGACGACGCAAATGCACTCCTGGGAATTACATTTTGAGATGACCTCATATTATCTCATAAAATCTGTTTTGGACCCCGATGAACCCAGAGGTTTTGGCTCCCCAGAATTCACTTTCCTTCCACTGAGTGTGTCGCCACTGATTCTCATTACACCTGCACTCATGTGTCAAGAAGAAACCAGCACAGTCTGTCAGCTTGTGAAGTGCTGTGAGGCTGAGGAGCTTGCGAGGTGCTAGGGGTCACCCAGCAAGACACATGTGAGCTGCCACATGTGGCAGCTGCCAGAAAAGGAACTGTCACTATTTAAAAATGCACATTGGTGAGAAAACAGAAAAAGTTTTATTTTGAGAGTCAGTGATTAAGGAGGAATGAAAAGGCTGTTTACATGTAGGAATCCCATATAAGACAAGCAGTGCACAACTTCAGACTGTAAAATAAAATGTTTGCCCCACATTTACCCTTGGCCAAGACTGATATAAGGACTCTATTGTAACTAAAAACTCCAGCTTCTACTTTTCCCAGCAGAAAGAGCTTTCTCTCTGAAGTGTCTTCATGAAAAGGGAGTTTGGTTACAGTTTCCCACTTTGGTGATCAGTTGTCCAGAAGGGAAGCTGAAGTCCTCCATTGTAATAATTAATTATAATCATATTTTTTTAAAAAAATCAAGGGTTTACTTTTCTTACCACTTGTGTTTGTTACACAAATGAAAGGAGATTGCAGCAGCTCTTGAGCAAAACTCCCATGATGTCACCCAAGCCAAGGCTTCACGCTTTCTCTCCTTACTGATTTGAGAAGATCACAGTAAATGTTCATGAGTTTATTTCTCAAAAATATGTTTCCATCTCAACTGATTTATGTTCTTCTTCAAACAGCATTCAGCAACAAACCTTAGTAGGCACACATGGAAATCTCATGGTCTGTCAGCGCTTCTAGTTAGTATTTTGCCAATATTTATTTTCCTAGGACCTTTTCTTTCCACTGACCTTGAGTGCAGTTATTTTTATGCCTGCAGTTGGGAAGGTGGTCAGCGTGGGGTAATACATTGACTATATCACCACTGCAGAAAGGAATGGTGTTGTGTGTAATTGGATAGTGTAGCTAATGCTTGGTCCTCCATCTCCCATGCTGTATAACATCTATGTGATTGCAAGACTAGCATCTTGTTCATTACCTGGTAACACCTTGCCAGTTTATTCTTCGAACATTATTACATTGAAAGTTAGATTTTCTTTTACATACTCTACTGGCATGTCCCAGTATAGAAACACTTTCTTTAACATTCAACTGTTAGAGTACCTCCCCTTCACTGTTCTTGCAGCAGTGCATCTCATATTCTGCCTCATATTTCTCACAGAATGACTGCTGAAATCATCATAGCCTATGAACTGAAAAGAGGCCTATTGTATTGCATTGCAAATTGGGCTATGTTTCGTAATTGATTTGAGAATAAAACTTTCCATTGTGCAAGGAAAGTAATCTTTTTTTCTTATTGAAAAGCAAGTATACAGCCAAAATTCTGATGCAATTTCTTCTTATATGGTGAACAGGCCTTTTCAGATTATGTTATTGCTATCTTATGATATCTCTTAAGGAAGCAAAAGAAGATGAAAAAGTCAGGTTGGCAAAAAGTCACCAGCCTTTAAAAAAAAAAAAGAACTTTTTCAGAAATAAGCGTCACAGAAACTGGAGGCCATGAGAGGCAAGGTGAAGGCAAAGATTATTTCTACAGTAGAATCATTTTGCTAAAACTAGTACTGCAGTCACAGAGGACACAAAAGATGCTATTAATGTTTTTTCTTCCACAATGAAAAGAAAAAAAAATAGGATGGAAAGGCATAAAGACCCAGACCCAGAAGTATACAGCGCTGCCCATTTCAGTTTAAGCTTCTAGGTCCCACATGCAGGTAATACTTGATCTTAGTTCCATCTGATTCACACCAGTGTGAAAGACAAAGGAGCTCAAGTCTCCTTAGTGAGCTTTGTTTTACCTTAAAGCTTGTAGTGATGGAAGCAAACTTATTATCTGCTGTCTCAGGATTGCCAATCAGGTAGTCCCAGCTCGTGAACATTTTCCAGCTGAAATTAAAACTAGTATCATCCCCACCACCTTCCTCATTTGCATTCCTTGCCATTCTGCAAAAGTCAGAAAGACACAGAAATGCCCTGTTAGAATTAGTTTTGCTATGTGAGCATGTTTGTTTTTTTTTTAATTTTTCCTAAAGTTCTAACATTATTCTGAAAAAAAAATTGTATTATCATTGCAATCAGTCATGTTATACTAAATCTAGAAATATCTGTTTGAAACAAGGGAGAAGGATGGAGATTTTGTTATTTTTAGAGAGTTTATGAGTTCACAATACACATTTTTATGAGAGAGAATGAATTTATTTCATGAACATCTCAGAGAAACTCTGCTGGATAAGAAACTCAATAGTGAATACAATATCAAGATCTCTTAAATAGAAAGCTGCAGAACATCCTGAACTGAAGTAGATTTGATTAGGGACTTCATTGAGAGGAAAAAAAGAATTCTAAAATAACCAGCCAGAACAAAATCTGTTTACATAAAATAAATAAATCACTAATGCAGCTTTCTATCTTGCCTCTCATCTCCTATGCACTTATAAACGAGATTTATAACACCATCTTCAAATACCAAATTCTTTCTTCAGTGATTTGACTTCATCTTGACTACTAACTTTCCTCTTTCAAAGTGTCATTCATGTAATAATAGTGGTGTTGCTTCTGCATACTTCATCACTTAGTTCAACCCACAAAGCACAAGGATGGAGTGTACTGGTAGGGTACCAGATGTTTAACCTTGGATATGGTATTGATTTCTTGGTGAGGAAAATGAAACGCTTATTTTAAAGCTGATTAATGCAGTAGAATTATGTTATTAATGTCAATACATTCTATATACCGTATTTCTAACTGTCCAGTGCAATGCATACTCTGAAATCCAGGAAGAGAATCATAAGTAAATAATACAAATTATTAGCAAATGCTTCTGAGCTGTCACAAACTAATGCCAGTTTTTGGGGGGTTAGGTTGGGTTGGTTTTTTTTGGTTTGGTTTTTACTGCTTATATGCAGAAGGGACAGACATTATGAATGGGTCTTCATGGGATCTGCCATGCTGCTGGATTCCAGACTAAGATGAAACCAGAAATGTTTCCAATTAGTGTTATACACAGGAAAAGCTGGGGAGTGAAGCCATAATTCTAGATATTTCCCCTAAGTATAATAATATCACTTATACTCCTCACTACCTCTTTCATGCATGCACTCTCTTTCCCAGATCTCAGTCAACAGGATAACAACAGTAGCACCTCCCATTACAGTGCTTTCTGGACAAATAGCAAAGAGCAGAAGACTGCAAGAATCGCTCTTAATATCACCTAATTATAGATCAGCACTAGTGTCACATGGCCAGATGGGAAGCTACTACACATTGTACTTTTTCTCAGGGTACCTCCTTTGTTCTGCCGTGTTTTTTGTTTTTTGCTTTTTTTGTTTGGTTGGTTGGTTTGGTTTGGTTTTGGTTTTGGTTTTGGTTTGGCCTGGGTGACAGTCATTGTAATATCATTCTCTGAGACTAAGACTTTTCTGATCTTCACAGATATATTATCAACGAAATATTTTAAAAGCTCTTCCAGCTAAACCAATTACTTTTTTATTGAAGTAGTTTTTCCTGTCCAAAAATAGATATACGTAATTGCAGACATTTTCTTTTTCTTCTGAAATGCTCTTGTCCTATGCAGGAAAGCATGCAACATTTGAAAAACAGAATGTGATTTAATCTAGTGCTCACGAAAGTTAAAAATGCTGGCTCCAACACAAAACACCGGAAACAGATTAACTGCAATCTTCTCTATATTCACAAGTGTACTTGAATCTTGACCTGCAATGCTCCAATATTTTTACACCCTTGGCAACTTTTAAAGATGCATTACTAGCTAACTGCATTTATTGTTGCAGGTGGTCGTCTTGCTTGAATCAAGGCTATTAAACATATTTACTGTCTGTATATCTCCTCTGAAGATATTACAGTTATCACAGTTTATTCCAACAATTGATTTGGCTATAAAATAATAATGAATGAGTATTCATTTTAATTCTGATCCTAAGACAAAATTCAAGTCCAGAATTCGAGAGCCAAAACTCTGGTGTCTCACCAATTGTACCGCCTTGGCCCAGTTTCACTTACCCATATGCTTCCTACTGATTTAACATTATGTTTTTAACATTATATTAAGCATAGTTTGCCTGGAGAAAACACTTCTGGACATCATTTTATGTGCCACAAGATATTAAACCTTTACTATGACCAGTAGTATTAATTCTTCTATACCACTGTGCAAACATGACCTAACCACCATAGTCTTGCTCAGGGTCATTTATTGCTGACTGAGAGTTACAGAGAGAATTATTTGCCATATGTTTCTTTTTTTCTTGCCTTCTTCCTCCTTCAAAGAATTTAACGTACATAAGGTATCATTGAAGGAAGAACAGTTGAATTTCCTGAATGTCAGCTGACATCATGCTAGATGCAGATCATTATGAAAAGAGGGGCTGACAGCTCTGTTCCTTACTTTACGCATTGATATTACACTTTGAAGGTGCAGGAGGGAAGTCCTCTCACTTCAGTAAGGATTTTTCCCACTTCCACAACACTGCAAGACAGCTGCTGATGCCAAAAAATAAATAAATAAGTATAGGCCCAAGGAATCTTATGTGACTGACAGAAGCCAGCCTTTCCTTGCATTTTAGCTCCATTGATCTTATACTTGTCCTGCCCTTAAGATTACTGTATTCCTAAGTGCATTTTTTTAAAAGGTAGTCTTTGTGGTCAACATTGATATTACTTGTCTTTTAAAATGTACTTCATTCCAGAGCCAAAGAGAACTTACGTTCGAATGACAATCATAAAGCTGTAGCCAATAGTCCCAACTCCAACAAGGAAATAGGAAAGAGGCATCCGGAACTTGAGCCATCCAATTGTCCTCTGGTTATTGTAATAACCATAAAAGAGCACAGAATACTGTGCAAAGCCCTGAAAAATCAACAAAAATTGTAATATCACAAGTCTGTTACATATGCACTTAATCAGAATCTTACCAATAGCAACATACTGAAAGATTAATTTCAATGCATTCAAAACAGTTATAAGCATCACTGTAATAAATCTCACAGGATGTAAAAACCCTCCTTTTGTAATTTTTAGAAGGACAGAATATTTCATGACAATTTTCAAATCTTTTATCTGTAAAAATTTTCAAGGGCACTTTACCTACCAACAAAAAAATATTCATCCACAACTTTGTTCTACAAATTACCTGCAGCAAAAATGAAATATTTTTTGTTTCATTTCCACATTTCTTGCATAACCTATTTGATATAAAATTCTCATACACCTTCTTTGTCTACTAACATTGTTCGCTGTTCACTGGCTGATCGTTCAATATATATTAGTCAATATATAGCTGCATTTTATTGGATGACTATTCAGCATGCAGGGTTTTTTAACACTTAGACTCCAAGGCTATAAAGAGTGCAATGTAAGTGTATCTTGTTTTCAGCAGATTAAAGTTTATCTACTTTTCTAAAAGCCTTAATAAGAGTCTCCTTCTTTTCTACAGCTCAGATTGCTGTTTTTTCAAAGTAATTTACTAGTATATGGTTAATTGTTAAAAAATTGCTGGTATCTAAAATGATCCAAATAGCTAAAGCTTCCTGATAGTTCTCAGATTAAAGCAAGAACTCTCCTTCTAGACTGCACCCGGAAACTTTCCAATGGCAGCTCACCATGGGCACAGCTCCAGCTGGAGGTAATGAATTCAAGCCAAATACGGAGTTCAGTGAAAATGTAATTGGTGGATAGATCATGCATTATTTTGACACTAATACAGTAAGCTGAGACTTTTGTGAGTTAAAAAAGCCATTTACTTCCCTTCTGCTGTTCAGTAGCTCATATTACTTAAAATAAATAACATCTCTCCCTTATATATTATCACACAACATGCATATAGTTCATAACAGCTCTTGCTGCATCTGAAATGAGTCACATTGTTAAGTGAAAAATTTCATTTGCAATTCTAATCTGAAAATGAAATATTAGTAAATCATAAATAATATTATTCAAAATGTCTTGATTTGGTAATCAATATATCTCTTTTTCCATCATATCAGACTGGCTTTCAGAGATGTGCATACACACAGAGATAATAGTGTTTTCTTCTCTGACAAAGGAAATATTGTTCTAGAACACCTTTATTATTCATTAATAGTAAAACATCTACACAGTCAGGACACATTCAAATTCAGCAGTTTGTCTTTTGCATCTTTATGCTCATTACAGCACCTTATAATTCCATGTTAGCCTAGATTTCTATACAGCCTAACACGGTTCTGGAGAGAGTGTTGGATCCCTCAGAGTATAAAAACATCTCTTAAGTCACTGTATTCTCCAAAGTCAGAGATAATTCCTACACTGTGTGTAATTCAGAATGTTTTTTTCCTGGACTTTCCCTACAGCATTTCTCCATGAAACCTGATTTAGCTGTATAAAGGTAGGTATTTATGGAAGATCTCTTTTGCTGCTTCCTTAGCCAAAAGTAAAAGAAGGGTAACGTAAGAATATTTGTCAAATGTGATATTATAATGCACCTTGACAGTCTGATTCTTTTAGGTTTGGATTATTATCTGAAGTGTAGAATACACCACATCAAAACTGAATGCCAAATAAAATATATCAATACCCAAACCTGCTTCTCTTTGCCTTGTCAGTAAAATGAGTATGATATCAGGGGGGAAACAAACAAACAAACAAAAACTATTTTCTATTCACAGAATCACAGAATCACCCAATAGGCAGGGTTGGAAGGGACCTCTGAAGATCATCTACTCCAACCCCCCTGCCAAGCAGGATCACCTAGAGCACGTTGCGCAGGATGACATCCAGGTGGGCTTTGAGTATCTCCAGAGAAGGAGACTCCACAGCCTCTCTGGGCAACCTGTTCCAGTGCTCTGTCACCCTCACAGTAAAGAAGTGCCCCCTCGTGTTGAGCCGGAACCTCCTGTGTTTCAGTTTGTGCCCATTGCCTCTCGTCCTGTTGCTGGGCACAGCTGAGAAGAGACCGGCTCCATCCTTTTGACACCCTCCCCTCAGATGTCTATATACATTAATGAGGTCTCCCCTCAGTCTTCTCTTTTCCAGGCTAAACAGGCCCAGCTCTTTCAGCCTGTCCTCGTATGACAGGTGCTCCAGTCCCCTAATCATCTTAGCAGCCCTCCTCTGAACTTGCTCCAATAGTGCGATGTCCCTCTTGTACTGGGGAGCCCAGAACTGGACACAATACTCCAGGTGTGGCCTNTCTCTGCAGAGCTGCACTCCAGCAGGTCGCCCCCCCAGCCTGTACTGGTGCTTGGGGTTATTCCTCCCTAGGTGCAGGACCCTGCACTTGCCCTTGTTGAACTTCATGAGGTTCCTCTCGGCCCAGCCCTCCAGCCTGTTGAGGTCCCTCCGAATGGCAGCACAGCCCTCTGGGGTATCAGCCACTGCTCCAATCTTTGTGTCGTCAGCACACTTGCTGAGGGTACACTCCGTTCCATCGTCCAGGTCGTTGATGAACAGGTTAAAAAACACTGGACCCAGTACTGGCCCTTGGGGGACACCACTAGCTACAGGCCTCCAACTCGATTCCGCACCACTAAGCACAATTTACTATTCACTATTTTAAAGAATGGAGAATGGTGATTTCTTTTCTTTTTTTTTTTTTTTATTTTTATTTTTTTTAGTATTAAATAATGTTTGCTGGTATGGGATCATGTGTTTGTAATTTCTTAGCATACAAGAACTGCTAACAGATGAAAGGTACTGTTTCCTACACTGCTTAATTAAAGATGTCATTGTCTTCAGGGAATATTTTTTGATCTGACATGCTTCAAGAAGATCATTTTTTCCCCTCAATCAGAGGATCCATCTGTTTCACTGCCCTGCTCTTTGTTTATTTCCGTTGTATTTACTAATTATGTTAACTGTTACTGTTATTTACTAGACTTTCTTCTTCAGAGCTGTCAGATGCTGTTTCTCAGCTGTTATGAACTTCCCCCTCCTCCTCCTGATTTCATATTTTCTTAAATCCATTTCTTTTAAAAACTTTATTCCCATTTGATGTATAAATCTCTTGTAGTCTCCTTTCTCTTTACAAAGGCTCCAAGTCACTATACGATTCATTTTTCTGTGCTCCTTGATGTTTTAATTTCTTACTTTCTCACTTTAAGATGTCATCATTATCTAATTTCCCAGCTATATGTCTAGACATATTCTTCCTGTCGTTCAAATATGTAGCTCCTGATGAACCAGACACAATGTCATTTTATGCAGCAGTCATCGCAAAGTTATACAGATGGCTTTTTTAGAAAGGTCAAGATCCTTTTCTGTCTATTTGTATCCAAGGAGGTACCATCACTATTTGTGGCAAAATAGAGCAGAAGTTATTTGATCACTTTAAGTAAATTTAGAGTCAAAAGACAGGCAATAATTTTACTTTCTGCCTATTATTACATTACTTCTAAATACAGTGTTTTGCAGTTATTAAGCCTGAGGAATTTTGCTTGTAGATGAGAAAATTAGTTTATCAAGTTAAGTTTCTTCCTACATTCTGTGGTCTTACAACCAGATTCTTACTGCACTGATAGCTGAAGATTGAAAATAGAGCCAAGAAACAGCCAAAATGTGAAGTCATCTGAGGCTCTGCATAAGGGTATTGAGCCACGAACCAAAAGAACCTGTTTGTGATCAGCATGTCACAAGATTAGGGATCTCTACACACCCTAACTATAGCCAAAAATGTCATTAAGGAGAGGCATAGCCACTGTACCTTTCTATGTTTTTTTTCAGGGGAGATCAGAGCTGTTTTCATGCTGGAAAGGGGAGAAGTACGAAAATCTGCCTGTGCCCCAATGGAAATGCCTGTGCAGAGCGCAGCAGCCCGCACAATTCTCCGCACCAACATGGGTGGGACAGGGCCTCAAAGGTGCCAAACCCATGGATAGAGGCCATTTGTAGATAAGTAGTTCTGCTAACAGTTGGAGATGCTGAGCTGTAAGCTGAAAGAACCTGCAACTGAGTTTATTCGCCCGAGAAATGGGTCTGCTTCCAACATCATGCTCATGCTCCCTGCTGCTAAAACAACTCAAGTGCTAGAAGGTACGTATATGCATAAGTCTTTAAAGTCTTGGTGCTCCTTACAGAAAACGCAGAGTGCAGCAGATTGAGGGAGAAATCACTCTTAGTTCAGTGGATGCTGCTTCCATTAATCTGAAGGAAAATCTTAACAAGACGGTCATGCTGTTTCATAGGTGAAGAGTACCTTTGGATGATGTTGATGCTATACAGGACTCTAAAATCTTTCTAACCAATGTATTGCAATACCAAATTTATCATCAGCTAGCCTTATACAAAGTTGGATCATCTTTGTATAAAGAGGTCAACTGCAGAGACATGTCACATGCAAAATTGGATTAGTTGTTTTCAGGAAGAAAAGGCAGTATGGCATATTTAGGAATATACTGCTAGTTTTTTGGTATTGGAGGAATGGATCCTTAGGCTAGGCCGGACATCATATCAACTGTAAAAAATTGAAACATGCTTCTCAATCCAGCTAAAACATCCACATATTCTATAAGACAGAGAAAAAACTAAAAACAACATTCACTTTTAGAAAAAAACTACAGAGCATATTAATTGGATTTGTTTTCTTTTTTTCGTACCTATTCTGCATCCTCCAGTTTGGAATCTTAATAGCATAAATACAGAGAATCAATTACTCCCTTAAGTAATGGACAGGCAGCACCCAAGATGTGAATCCAGCTTAGAGACTTTTTCCCATGTGTCTTTGTATTGTTTAAGATACTGAAATGTACATGTGGACACTGAGCTTTGTTACATATTTTACCTACACTCAGAATTTGAGG
>VXAL01007538.1:5472-17823 GCA_013399475.1 Chauna torquata | reverse complement strand
TAGTGTACAGACACTTAAGAGGGCCACCCCACTATGGTGTGTTCCTAGAAAGCATTTGGGGGATTTTTCCATAATGCTGCCTTGCAGGCATTTTCTTGCTAAGCTGCAAGTGCTGGAGGTGACCCCACTCAAGCCCCATATTGCTGATTTTTGTGATCTCTCGTTATCACATCTCTCCATGCTATTGTTCAGCAGCCCTGTGCATCACTCCCTCACAGGGCTGCTGGTTACTCTCTGCCTCCCTGCTTCTTCCTAGTTTAAAGACCTCCTTATGAGTTCAGCTGTCCTACTGACAAAAATTCCTTTGCCCTGCTTAAGGAGGTGCATGTGATCTCTCCCAAGGAGACAGTAATCCTCAAACAGGGTCCAATGGTCATAGAACCCAAACCCCTGTTGCCAACACCAGTTCCTCTCCTATCAGTGCTCTCCTTCTCACTCCCTTTCCCCTCATTGGCAGGATCGAAGAGAATACCATCTGGGACCCCATGCCTTTGACTGCTGCCCCCAGAGCTCTATAGTCTGTTTTCGTGCTGTCCAGGTTTCCCCTGGCAGTATCATTTGCATCCATGTGGAGTAAGAGCAGGGAATAACAATCAGAAGGCTAGACCAGCTTCAGCAACATCCTTGATTTGCACTCCCAGCAGGCAGAAAACCTCTCTAGTCAATAAATCAGGTCAACAGACAGGTGCCTCTGTACCTTACAGCAAGGAGTCACCAGTTAAGATGACTTGCCGCTTCTTCCAGGCTGTCCTGTGTGGTATAGGTGGACTAGATTCATTGTTAGGAGGCATCTCTGGCTCCTCTTCGGTGTAGAGGGCAGTGAATCTATTTTGTAGTTGCAAGCCCTCAGGTGGGATAGAAACCTTCCTCTTGTAGCTAGAAGTCACCACTTGCCACCCGTCCCCTTCTCCAGAGGTTGTACTTACCTCAATGGTGGGGATGGACACTGCTATCTTTTTGCCAGCAATTGGGGTCAGGGGCTCTACAGGTTGATGTGTAGCAGATAAAAGCATATCTACCCCCATTCATTTTCTTTGAGAGTGCGCAACATACTTACCTGTTAATCCTGCACTTGATGGCAGAGCTCTTCTAAAATAGCTCACCCTCTGCAGGACAGGGATCCGTCTCTATCTGAGAATGTAGCAAGAACCTGAGATCAACTATGGGTACTCTTCTTTGATGCCTTCAGTGCACCCTTCTGCATGAACTGCTGTGTGAACTACTGCATCTGTTGCAACCCGTCCCCTTCTGTGCTCTAGGAGCTGTGCTCTAGATTTAGGACCTTATAAAGGCCTCTCCTCAGCTAGCAGCTAAGCACCGGCTAATGGGGGGTGCTTGACCCCTTCCTTATTGGGGGGCAGCTGCAACAGAAGTTTCTGGCACCTTAGGTCAAGGACTGGCTAATCACGCTCAGTAGAAGCCGCTAGAACTTGTTAGGAGCATCTAGGGCTTCCTTGGGCCTACACCCTACTGGCCTCCCTTACCTTTGTCCTTGCCTAACAGCAGCAGGCACCCTCAAGTTCCTCAGGGTTGCTAGGAGTTCCGCAATGCTCCTGGACCTTGAACCCAGAAGGTCCTGAAGTTCCCCAAAGCAGAGCCAAAAACTGCTGCGCAAGCAACTGCATCTGTTGCTTGCTTCTGTTAGCTGCACTAATAGCTAATATGAGCTGGGTTTTTTTCAAAAAATATGTTATGGTCCTGTTCCTAGTAAAATGTAGCTTTCTTTTTATTTGTGTGAATAATGAGAAAGCTGTGTTATGATGGTTAAGATCTTTGCTGTTGCAAAGGATATCTACTGTACTAGACATCTAGTTTATTTTATGAAAGTATGTATTTAAAAAAATTCTAACAGGCATATTTGTATAGAGAGAGGCAATAAAAGAAAAATACAGTAATACAAAATAAGGAGTGTGTCTGTGGTGCAATAGTAAATGACGATTTTATTGAGTGTGGAAGTTAGGTAGAATTTTTAATAAGGTCACACAGTGTCTTGTGAGGGGAATGTCAGCTGCATAAATAAATAATTAAAAATATATATATTCTGCTTTTCTTAGGTTCATCAGTTCAGTAACAAGTCAACAGAAATGGCTTTAAGAGTTGCATCGCTTGACTACCTTGGAACTGTAGCAGCGAGACTGAGGAAAGATGCAGTCACTAGCAAAATGGATCAAGGATCTATAGCCAGAATCCTCAAACAGGTGTGTGAGAGATCCCATGGCAGCTGGATTCAGTTGGATTAAGATGTATCCATTCAAATGTTTGAAAACTATGAAGATTTGTTTAAAAAAGCAAGCAAACAAACAAACAAAAAACCTCCACCAAAAAAATGGCATGTAGCAAATTAGTTTTCATTGTTGTTCAGAAATCTGAACCAAATGTATTCTATTTTTAAGTATCACATTTTTTAGCTCATCGTGGTAATATTAAGTGGTTAATTACAGTGGTAAACCCAGTTTTACTGTAACCATACAGGTGAAATAATGGAGCAACAGTAACAGTTGAATTCTATCTCGAGGCATTACAAATATGTATGTATGTATGTATTTGCTGTCACAAAATAGTAATTGACCTTATGGCACTCCTAAACAGGCTTTAAGAGAGTTAAACTCTTAAACCTGTAAGGTTAGATTTTATGTGATATAGCTGGTATTAGTCATCATTGATTTTATTTTATTAGCTGGACTTCACATATCTTTCATTAGAGGATGCATATTTGCATTTCTGCTAATGCTGATTATCAAAATGTCTCCAAATCTGCAAGGGTGGCAACAGTTATCAACATGATACATGCTTTTGAGCTCTCTACAGCACATAGTATGATGAGAAAATCATCAGGTCTTATGTGTCCTTTTAAAAATATGGGCTTGCACATTTCTTATGGGGCCTAAAACTTCTTTTTGAACTACTAACTGCTCTCAGCGTGATTAGATCTGAATATGTAGTCATATCAAATTCATTATATCCAAATTGCCCTTTCTTTTACCTGAAAAAGACTCTGAATCTATTGCATGTATTCTATAATGGCAGTTACAGATTTATGCTGGAGGAGAAACTTATGTAATTTACAGGCATTCAGATAAAGAATCAAAGCTCGTCTACTGCTTTATGAAGCTGATAATTGCCATAACTTTTGTTGATTAGAATGTTTTACTATATATAGTGTCAAATCTTTAAGTTCCTGATTTAATGTAATTTATACTTTTATGCGCTAGTGGATTATAATTCTCTTCCATTGTAAGTGATTCTGACAATTCTACACTAGACTTTATAGGGAAATATTTTAGAACGATCCTTTTCTCTTTCCCTATCTCCAGAAGTTAGAACGTATCTTATTGAAAGATATTCCAGAAAGATCCATATACAAATGGTGACCTAATTTTTTTTTTTTTTTTTTTAACAGGCTCAGGCAGTAACTAGGCATTGGCATCTGCAGAAAATGAAATTGCTTTGGGCAATTGAGTGCTAAAAGCATTTTTTTTCAGTTATTCAGGAAGCTTAACATCAATGATGGTAGACAGTTCCATCCATACGTTATGGAAAATGTAAATTATATGGTACCATCAATCAGGGTAGACAGTGTGTTGCTTATAAATGATTTATAACATAAAAAAAAAAAAAACCCTACATGGAAATGTGTACGCGACAGCTAAGTTTCACTTTGTTATTCAGATGGCAAGACAATAAGAGGATCCATTGGCAGATGTACTCAGATCTAGTCATCAGGAAAAACTTATTGTTTCCATTCAGAAATGGGCTTATATCGCCACAGATTGTTCTTTACTGCTGAATTGAATACTTAGACTATTAGATGTTTCCTTTTACCCTCTGATATCATTACCAGGATATTCCCCAATGATTTATGAATGCTTATAACTGTCTACTGTTGTTTGGAGTCTTGACCCGTATAATTGGATTTAGGAGAAAATCTATTCCATTTTGACATTTTTAAAAAGTAAATTTTTCATTGAAATCTGTCATAGATTGTCAAGTTGATTTGAGCACTTATGCTTGCTTTTCATTAGTTTAACTCTATACTGTGATCTTGTGAACTTGTAACTACCTTTTTCCACTTGCTGATATTTGCAAGCTATATTATGTGCTGCATTTGTGGCAAAAATCTCAGTCTAGGTTGTTCATACTGAAGTTAGGATTCTTTAAGTAGTGAAGTTTATTGCTAAAGAAGAAAAATGTTTTGTAGCTGAAGAAGTTTAAGCCAGCAATTATTATATTCTACTTTTAATATCAATATTGAATATGATTTGTTGCAGGCTTTATGTTGTTTTTTTTTGTGTGTGTTTGTTCTGGGTTTTTTACTTGTTTGAAAATACTTAGTCAGAGTTCATCAAGCATCTATCTTTTTTTTTTCAGCCTGTTATTCACAAAATTTAACATTTAGAACATTTAAGTCATAATTTGCACATATATTAGGGTGCCAAATGTATATCCATGAACATACATCAGTATTATGTGCACTGTAGACATGTTTCGAATGCCTGAATTCATTCATTTTGAAAAAAAAAAAATCCTTTTTACTGCTGTAACATCAGCAACTACAAGGTCTTGCATATTTCAGTATAATACAAAGGAAAAGGGGTGTTTTATGTTTTTGTTTTCTGTGCTGTCTTGTAAATGTTGAGGAAGTTAGTTTCTCAAAAAGTTAGTTCAACAAGTTCATTGATACTGATTTATTCTCTGTAACCCCTATATGGGGAGAAGTACATTGTCTTGTGGTCGTACACAAGATTATTGTTCCATCTACATAGGCTAAAACTATTTAAGAGGTCAGGATATACATATTTCCAGTAAGATTAGTCTCTTGGAAAAAATACATTCTCTTTTTAACATTCACACAGTTTAGTTATTTCCAAATGTAATACAGGAGCAAGTTCTTAGATTATGGTTTTGTATGTAAGATGCTTTTTGTGCATCTTGAAAGGGCATGACAGAAAAACTAATATTATCCTATTTTGTAGGTAGGCTTTATGCAGTATATGACTTTTTTTATAAAATGTGCATCCATTCTCGAGCTTTTTGACTGACAGAAACTTAGTTTAATCTCAGAGAGCATGATTCTTTAATACTAGAGCTCAGAGGTGTTTGGGAACAACCTCTGTTAAGTTCTTTCCTAGATGGATTGAGCACACTTGCTGCACTTTCTCTGTAGAGGTGCTTTATCCCTGAAAACAGTTATACCAAGTATTTTTGGCACAACGAATAAGTTATTTTTATTTCTTTAATGTTTCCCATACCTTTTTACTGATGTGTGTGTTTTTGTATTTTTTTTTTTCATTTGGATTTTTTGCCTTTTATCCCTTGTTCACCTGAGAAGTCACTGTTCACTATTTTATTGTTAGTGAGATAACTAACAATGACTTTTAAAGGTTAAACCTTATGTCAGTCTACTATGTGTAATTTCAGCCCTTTTTTTTCTCAGTAACATAGGATCTTAACACAAGATCATAGAATGAGAATTAATCATATCAGTCAATCTGTTTTAAAGCTAGTCTTGTGCTGCTTTTAATCTTATTTAAACTTTGGAGTCACAGAGTCTAATTTGATTTAGTTTGTATGCAGTTTACAGGTAATTGCTTAAAAAATCATTAATGTTCTGTGATTATCAAAACAACTAACTTTACATTATTTTATATGTGGACATACAGATTGTCAGATAATAATTACCACCGAACAATATTCTATTTTATATCTATCTTTCTCCTTCTGACAGGTTTCAGGAGGAGAAGATGAAATTCAACAGCTACAAAAGGCTTTGCTGGATTATCTGGATGAGAACACAGAAACTGATGCATCATTGGTGGTAAATTTCAGCTTTCTGATGTCGAGTGTATATAAAAATAATTTCAATAAAGTCTTCTGAATAAAATGGCTTTCAGTCATGCATATTATTGCTTCAGTTAAACTGTCACCCTAACATATACTGTTGATTTTCTTTTCCAAAATATGGTTGATGCATTAGACTCACTTAATCTCATTATAAGTCTGTTAATTTCCCTCTTCTATATCTGTTGTTTTTGTTTTCTCTGCATCCTGCTGTATCTCTCCAGTTTTCTCGGAAGTTTTATATAGCTCAATGGTTCCGTGATACAACTATGGAGACAGAGAAAGCAATTAAATCTCAGAAGGATGAGGATTCATCTGAAGGAACTCATCATGCAAAAGATGTTGAGACCACAGGACAAATCATGCATAGAGCAGAAAGTCGCAAAAAGTTTCTTCGCAGCATCATTAAAACTGCTCCATCTCAGTTCAGTACCTTAAAGTATGTTTCAGTACTGCTGATTTCTTTATTAACCATGCATTTGATGCTTCCAGTTATTTTTGGTAAACATGTCCTAATTATTACATTGAATTTGTTGCAGGATGAATTCTGATACTGTGGACTATGAAGATGCATGTTTGATTGTTCGCTACTTGGCCTCTATGAGGCCGTTTGCCCAGAGCTTCGATATTTATTTGACACAGGTAAACTGTGCCAGAAGTCTTAGTACAGTGAAACACAGTTGTTTTTTGATTCCAAACACTTTTGATTTAGTGTGCCATACCTGTTCATTGTTAAGCACAGGTATTTAACAAGCCATGATGGCACCACATTCTTTCTTATTCTGTACTGATGGCATCAGTGCTTATTTTTCTTTTTCTTGCATGCATTTTATATTGTGCATATATTATTTTGTCTATGTATGTATATGGAAAAATGATTATATTAGATGCACACTGTGAAAACTAATTATAAAAAGTTGAAAATTTTTTCACAGTTTTTGTAAGATGCGTGCTCATTTGGTAATGCTAACTCATGAAATGTATCTTAGTCTGATTTGAATATATAAGCCAACTTGGTCATTTGCTTGAGCAAGCGCATGTTACTCTCACTCACTTTGGAAACTGTTTGACCAGTGTGGTTTCTTTCCTCTTTCTGGGAGACAAGGACTAACATGTTAGCATGGTGACATGTTTGAACTCCGTTAATGGTTTAGGTTGCGTTACTTACATTGATCTGCATACAGAGCCAGTCATAGAGTTACGATGTCCAAACCCAACTTTCCTGTTGAAAGAACCACGGTGAAAGCCTCATCTGAATGTCGAAAGTAGAATTTAAAGTAAAGGGACCTAGAGTGAACATATGGACCTTGTACAAATGCTGTTTGCATTAGTTTTGAGATACAGCACATCCTAGGAAATAGCTGTGCTGAAGCCATCAGTGCCATGGAGCATTGTTTACGTGCACCTCTTTACTGTGTAAGAAGATGTATTAGATTTTTAGTAGACAGACACTCTTATTTTAGTTAAATAGGTTGCATGTTATTCTTCTGCATTTTTGTCTTTGTTAAGCATTGTTTACTACCTCCCCAAAGTAACTGAAATTTTGTTTTTGTTCTGTTATTAGATTCTGCGTGTACTTGGTGAAAATGCAATTGCTGTTCGAACAAAAGCCATGAAGTGTTTGTCTGAGGTTGTTGCTGTTGACCCCAGTATTCTAGCCAGGGTAAAAAAGGAAATATCCATCATGCACATGCATACTTTTATCACACTTAAAAGAAATGCGTATTTCTTATTTTGGATTTGTGCTTTATGTGTTTGTTTTAGCTGGATATGCAACGAGGTGTTCACGGACGGTTAATGGATAACTCCACGAGTGTACGAGAAGCAGCTGTGGAGCTGCTTGGCCGATTTGTGCTCTGTCGTCCTCAGCTTGCTGAGCAGTATTATGACATGCTGATTGAAAGAATATTGGTATGGTGACTTGTGATATTTATGATAAAGTAAATGGCATTGGGAAACTTGTTTTCAGCAGAGTTTATATGTCTAATAATATGGAATTATGACCCCAACAGTAAATTACATTTTATTGCTTTAAATGAGGAGAAACCTTGTAAAGCACATCACTTGTTTCCAGTGAAGCTTTTTTACATCAGGAGGTAAACATACACAGGAAGTTGTACTGCAGCAGAACCAGGATTACGTTCCTTTTAATTCCACTGATAAGGCACAAATCAGGTGAAATGAGGAATTATTCCACATCTGTGAAGCCTGAGATACAGGTCACTGAAGGCAATTCAGGAGTTTGGGACAATGGAGAAAGATCTACAGCATAGTATTCTGAAGTTGCCATTTGTAATCCAGAAGAAGAAAAGATAAAACTACTTCGTTTTTCTGTGCTATGTTTTAGCTTTTTAAAAGATTTCCTGTTAGAGTTTTTGTACAATAAGTGTTTTTTGTCTGGATGTTCAGATAAAATACAGTGTTAATTTAACTATAAGATAACATTAGCTTTCAGGATCCATGGCATGCAGGTTTTTAGTCAAGTACTACTCATTTGCTGTAGTTACATGATCAAACATGTTTGTGAGGGGCTTTAGAGATAGCTAGTTTCATATGTTTATAAGCATGCATAAAATAATTCATCCTGACATTCAGATTAAACAGGTTTTGAATAAGGTCATGTGAAGTAAAGCTGCTCATCCATCTCCTTAGACGAAGCCAAGGAAAATGGAAAAGAGATTTGCTGCACAGGGTTTATCCATAAGCTTTGTCCAAAGGCTTAAAATATTACTGTCCAGATCTACAAAGGGTCTTGTGTGTTCCAACAACATATTTAAAGCATCACTACATCTAGTTTGTAAGCTCTTGAAGTGGAATTACACATTTGCAACATCATGAACTCTTATACCTGAAGAGGGTGTAAGTGGAGTAAGCATTTCAGCATGCTGGGCACTCAGCCAGCCCTTTAGAATTGTTGCAAATAAAGTGGTATAAATTATGCAGACTTTTCGTATAAATGCACTCTAGGATATTTTAGCTGCCTTTTCTAAATACATTTTGCAAGTCAAATTGGTTGATCTTGAAATATTAGTTCATATAACATAAATTAATTCATATATCTGAATTGTTTTCAAGAGTGTAATGCTTTTCCCCTCACAGGATACTGGTATCAGTGTGAGAAAAAGAGTCATAAAGATACTTAGGGATATCTGCATTGAACAACCAACATTTCCCAAAATTACAGAGATGTGTGTGAAAATGATTCGGAGAGTCAATGATGAAGAAGGCATTAAGGTAGAATAAAACATATCTTTCAGGATTTTAATTATCATTTTTTAGTGTGTCTATTTCTTGACAGAAATAAAAAACCAAAACACTATTTCATGTCTGCTTTGTAAGATTTGTGATTTTTTTTTTTACTTTTAATTTTTGAGAGCAAATATCTTGACTTCCTACGTTTCTGACTTGTTTTTCTTTCTCATTTTCTTCAAGTTCTTGCTGACAATCAAAAGATTGAAAAAAAAAAAGTTATTTTCTAGAGTTTTTTCTGCTTGCAAGGATTGTCTGTAGTACTTTTCTAACAAATAAAATTGGTTTATAAAAATCCTTTCTGCAAAAAAAAAAGCTTTAGGACAAAATTAAGTGCTTGACATTAGTATATGCTGGATATGTAAGTTCAGCATATAAATCATTATGAGGTATTTATGTGTGCTTCTTTTGCATTAATTCTGAACATTTAATGATTCACTTATTCCCCCTGAAATGTTACGTATGTTATCACATTCTACTTTTCATGCAGTGTACATGCAGGAGGGCACAAAACTAAGATTATATGAAAAATCATAAACCTGACACTGATGTTTTTGTTTGACTCAGCAAAATAATTTTAAAATAGCTGGGTAATTAAGAACACACCTGTAATAATTTTGTGGGGTTTTTTTAACCACTTGAGACACATTAATACCAAGTGGCTTTCAGAGAAGACTGTTAATCAGGCAGAGTAGGATCCAAGGTGCTGGAAGCTGGATCCTAGGTGCTGCTACGAAAGGAGGATGACATTGTTCTCTCTCCCTTGCCTTTACAACAACCTCATACAAATGAGGCAGTATCTACAATGTACTTTTTAAGCCTCCATGGATGAGGACACATTCTTACAACTGTATGCTTTAGAAGCAATACAGGAATAATTTAGTTCACTTTCATTCTATTCCACCTTTTCCACCATCAAAAACATTGTAAGGGAACCTACTTCCTAAGCTTGGCTAGAGAGACTTGGATTCTCTCTCTTCCCCGTCTTGTCACAACTGTTCTGAAAACTCCAAAGTAAGGTACCACTGCTGCTAATTCTGCTGTAGAAATCATAATCTTGCGTTCAGTTTTTGTTTTCTCAGGGTGCTGTGTTTTCTTGAGGAATGCAAATTAGTGCAGGAAAGTTGTAACCATTTGTACAGAAAATTGTTTCTGTAGCATTAGTTTGTAGATCATTTGCTACTTTATTTGTTTAGAGGCCAGTGTAACTCCTGTAGTAGTAGATATGGGTCTCTCTCAGATAACATTCTCTACAACAGTCTCACTTAGTTTTGAACAATTCCTCATGAAGTGGTATGTATCATCAACAAATGTATTGTACAGACATATGAGAGATAGTATCTACGTGCCAAGACAGGCTTATTTATTTCTGTTAATACTTTTTTTTTTCCCTTCAGAAATTAGTAAATGAGACATTCCAGAAGCTCTGGTTTACTCCAACTCCACACCATGACAAAGAAGCAATGACCAGGAAAATACTAAACATCACTGATGTGGTATGTTGTACAAATTTGGATTATGCAGAACTTGATTATGTTTTTAGTCTCTTTAAAATAATATCTGAAGTCTTTTAGAAGGCAAAAAATACGCAAGTAGCTTACTAGTCAGATGGTTTTCTTCATGTATCTCCTGGCATTGAATACATGTGAGAATTATTCATCTGATGGAACAATTTTTAGGAAACTTTAAATGCTCATTAATATGCTGGCAATGCTGGCAATGATAACTGGGACAACATTTTGTTCAAGTTATGTAAAATACTTGTTCAGATAAAACCCAACAAATTTCTACAAATGCTAGTAGCAGCATATAGTTAAGCCTAGCTAAGAAATTGTCTCTTAAAAGAAAAATATCCTCAAACAATTGGTAATGTTTATCTTGAAAGATTAATAAACTTTTTTAACAAATACCAGGTCATGTCCTCACCTACAGTAAACTAAAATCTGCGGAATTGTATCTACTTTCTAGCAGCAGTGAATAAAACAGCATGTCTCAAAAATCTGTTACAAATAGAATGCATATATACATTTTTGCTTTTTGTAGTGAAAATGTGTTGTGCAAAATCACTGTGCTGAGAAGGTATTTTAATATCACTTTAACAAAGATGTAAAGATCAAATAAGTACTCGCTTCAATACTTAAAATTGTGTGTTTAAGCTTTTCAGTATTTTTACTAAAAGATAGTGTAGTATGCATTTTTCCAGACGGAGAAGTTAGTCAATTTGACTTGAGCTTAACTCAGTTCTCCTGCTGATTCTACTTTAGAGCACCTGTGAGCTGATCTTGATACATGATGAGAGTTAAGGATTGGTTTGTTTGTATAAAAGTGTGTATACATATATGTATATATATATATGTATGCACATGTTCATATGTAGATATATACACATGTTTATTTTTGATATGTCAAGCTTGTATTTGTACTTTAATCTGTACAAAATATTGTTCTGCAAAACGAAAATTTGCAATGGCCAGTAAAATACGTAGGCCTTGTGTTGTATGGAATAGAAATTCTGGAACTGCCTAAATGATGAGAACTTTTTTCAAATGCAGAGAATGGTTTCTAATCTCCAAAATCATTGTACTGAATGCATAGTAAAATATATCTGTGCATGTTTGCTGTTCTTTAAAGGTCACATCTGCATTGAAGTAATATTTCTTCAGGTTCCTCTTTTAACCAATTTGTTCTCCATACTGCTTTTAGGTTGCAGCTTGTAGAGATACAGGGTACGATTGGTTTGAACAGCTTCTTCAAAATGTAAGTAATGAATTTTTAAGGTGTGACACAATCATTGTAAGAATATTAACATTTCTTTTGATACTAAAACATATTGGAGGGGGACTACAAGAGCAATCCTTTACAATAGACAGATTCAGTTAATGCCCTTTAAATACCTGACCTTTTTTTTTTTTTTATCTTTATTACTGCAGTTTCCTTTGTCTCTGACACTAGTTCTTTTATTTCCGTATGATCTGTTTTAGAAATACTTCACATTTTGGTTTTCATTTTGGGGGATTTTAGGTTTTTTGTTTTGTTTTTTTTAATTTCATGGAATCTTCAATAATGAGTTATGTAATGTGAGGTCCACACAGTTAATGTACTTAATTCTGAAATGAGCATCTGGTGCAATGTAGATTTTTTTTTCAGTGATAGATATTTTCACGTCTAATATGTTTGTGACACACATTGTAAAAAGCAGTGAATGTTTATAATATTGCTTACTTCTACATTATATTTTGCTCTCATTTTTCTAAGCCATGAGCT
>VXAL01007537.1:10128-33764 GCA_013399475.1 Chauna torquata | reverse complement strand
CTCTCCTTGCCTTGCCTTTCCTCTCCTCGCCTTGCCTTGCCTTGCCTTGTCTTTCCTCTCCTTGCCTTGCCTTTCCCTTCCCTTCCCTTCCCTTCCTTGCCTTGCCTTGCCAGTCCCCTTCCTTGCCTTGCCTTGCCTTTTTCCCTGCCTTTTTCTCTTCTTGCCTCCCATTGTAAACAGACCCCTGTTTTATTTTCTTAAATAAATTTTATTGCTCGTTTCAAGAAAGTAGAACATCTGGCTAATACATTTTAAGTATTTATAAGTATAGATTCGTACTGTAGTCTTTTCTCAGGGAACATCAGATTTAATCAAGACTAGAACATGAAGATTTGGTTTTGATGAAAAAATGCAAATCTGAAACATCTCAAGCTGTGGTTTCAAGTACGCTGTCACTGACTGCTTAAGGCAGCAGTCCTGACCTCCTTATCTACCTGACAGCTTATTTTCACCCTGCTTTCCTTCCTCTCGGGCTAGCAGAAATGTTTGTTGCTGCTGCTCATTGAAACTAGATCAGGGAACCAATCAGAAGTAAAATTGCGTTTTTTTTTTTTTTCCTCCCAGATTAATTTTAACTCATATTAGAGTCTCAGTGTGGTTCACCACAGGATTCCATGAGCATGAAAAGGCTTGTTGGCCTGTGGGAAAGGAAGAGTTGCTTTCTCTGGTGAAAATGTTAGTTCATGTCCCATAAGTATTACCTTAAACTGTGGTTCTAGAGTCATCAGGAATTTGCCTCATTTTGCTGTTAACATACACACAAATTTGAAACCTTATGTTCAAATCTAACCCTTTGATTTAGCTTTTGAATAGATAAGTTTTTGTTTTGTTTTGTTTTGTTTTTGTGAATAACTAGTGACACTCCCCTCCACCTCTCCTCAGCAACCCACTCTATCTTTACTCAAGAGCTATAAGCATAAACTCTATTATTCACAGGACAGATATGTTGCACAAGCAAACAAAGAAAAAGTGTCCAGTCTCATGACATTGGCTCAGCTCTTTTTACAGCTCTGCCAGAGAATGTCTCTACTCCGACGGAAACCTTCTTCTAACTCTATGCCTAAAATTATGCCTTAAAACAGAGGATTATAGCTTGGACTTGAATACAGGCCTTTGCAGTAGTTTCTAACAACTTCTTATAGAAAACGCTAGGAGCATGTAAAGCGGAGGTATCAGTATTATTAACTAGGTAAATTTGAGAATGTTAAGCAACCTAAAATTGGGTCAAATTATGGTAGTAATAGTAATAGTTGAAGCTATAGTTACAGTACTTTAGTGAAAATTAACAAAAATTTAATCTTGAATTGGTCATGCAGTATTTAATATACTATTGTTCATTCTACAAAAAAAAAAGTCTAATTTAGAGTTGAAAAGGTAGAAGTCTTCTTCTGTTTCTGTTAGAGGTACTATTTGAATATGAATCACATTGAAACTTTGATTTAAGATCAGACTGGAACTGACTTTCTGATTCTGAAATTTTCCAAGGCAAGTGATCTTGGTTAAATATAAGGTAATTCTTGGATGTCATCTGTTCTTGAAGAATGTATGCTCTTTGGGAAACAAATTCCACAAGAAGAGGTGCTTTATAAGAGTTCAGGTGAACTTGCCAATTCTTGAGACCAGTTCAGGTCTCAAGAAACAAAACAAAACAAGCAAACAAAAACAAACAAACCCAGCAACCCAGGCATCTACTTTGAATTTCAATACAATTTATTGAATATGAGCATATCTCAAATACCTTTTTTTGAAACTCAGAGGTTAAAATAGTTCATATTTAAACTGTTCTTTGCAGTACATCTTTAATTTCACTATAATATAAGTAGTAGAAATGAGGATGAAGGTCCTAACACTAAGTTAATATTAAAGGGACTATTCACCATCAGATGTTATGAACATTATGTCAATCTTTCAGTACTCAAAACTGGGGGAAGGATATATTTATACCCTTTTGTGAGAACAAGCACTTTTATGAAAGCAATCCAACTGCATCATAGTGAAATTTCACCTTGAATTAGATAAAGTCAGAATAATTTTAATTTGGTTTTAAATATGTAGCTCATTTGAAAGGTGTTTCATGAACATCTGGATACACAGTCAGTAATGAAAAATATTCATGAAAACAATATTTAAGACCTTTTGGAATGTTGCTGATTAATACACCTGGATTTTACATCCTCAAAACTGGTGACAAGACAGTATTTTCAAGACTACCTTAGAGGTTTTCAGTTTATTTTCAAGACATGGAATATAATGCCATTGTTTTGTTGTGGCTGTTTCTTTGTTTTAGTACAAATTTATTTCTCTCCACTCGTGTTTGGGTTACAATCTTTTAATTTTTCCTCCTCTCAGCAAACCGTTGATGGTAAATCTATGATCCAAAGCCTTTCCCTTGGCTGGCCTGGATTGAATGAAACCAGGAGTGTGTAGGGAATGAGGTGACTAGCTTGTTTTCTGTCCATTGTTATGAATATGAAATGAAACACTTGATAACAGCTTTATGAAATGGTTAATATGCTGGTTTGAGCAGTGAGTGCATATCCTGTAAACAAGAAACAGAATTAACAGCACCTGTGAAGAGAATATAAGGAGTATTTTTTTGCAGTGAGCCCATGAGTTGCTTATAATAAACAAGGGCTTTCAGTGTTAATATTAAGTATAGAAATTTAACACCTGAATTAAACACCTGGCATCACAGAGGCTTCCTTTTTCATTTCTGAAAATTTGGTTTGATTATTAAAAACACTTTCATTAGTGTGTTAATGCACGCTGTAAAAATAAACAAAAAGCACATCCAATTTCAAATCTGCTAACATCTGCTACATTTTTAAGTATCAGCAAAAACTTAACTTTTAAAAGTATGTGATTAGTACTACTGCTAATCAATTAAACAAATGAAAAAAAAAAGGTGTTACTGACTTCTCAGGGATAAATAAACTTAAATGTTCTCATAAATAGAGGTCTGATAGTCTGAAAGGATTGGAGAGTAATCCAAACACTAGAACAGTCTCAATTTATAGGAGAGAACAGTTGAAATACACACTAGTATACTGGCTCATCATCACAGAAAAGACAGAGCTTAGCTTTTAAGTTAACTGTCAAAAACCCTCGTATTAGGAATAAAAAGAAATGGTAATGTTGTTCACACCACTTTCAGATAGTTTCAGCTATCTTCGTTGGAACATGTCCGTAGCTTTTCAGTTTTGCAAAGAAAGCGCATATAGTCCGAACAAAAGGAACTGGCCTTTTCAGTCAAGCCTAGGCTTGCACTGTTTGAAAGGACTCAAGAATCATTCTATGAAGTCTGACACACATAGGTAAGAAGGTGATTAGTGGAATGCTGACAAACTTCAGAAAAATGAGAAATGAGGAGAATCATTGCTAAATGGATGATGTAGAATATGTGTTTGAAAATATACAAACAATTGTTTTTCAACTGCTAGGTCATTTTATCAGTTTAACTGGTTCTTCCTTATTTTCTCATGTTAGCTCTCAAACACAATTTTTCTAAGATTAGTTTGTATTATAATATTTTATATCTGGAATATATTTTACAGTTCAGTTATACTGAATAAAGCTTAATAATTATTATTTATCCAAACTTATTATTTGCAAATATTGTAAAAGCCCAGAGTAAAACAGAAAACTGCATGCACATGGGATCTAATGTATCTGATTGTAAGAGATCATTTATGAAGCTAACATTGCTTTCTTATGGCTCTCTGAAATATGAACTTCTGTAAAATAGTGGCATTGAAGTTTTTCCAAGAGAAAAATATCAAGGCTGTTCTGCCACACTGAGTTTTGATTTTTTTTTTTTTTCATAATGAATAAAGGTTTAATGGGATCTTTCAACCTCCATATCTTTTTTTTTTTTTTTTTTTTTGTAGTTCTTAATTCTCCCAGTTTTAATAAAACACATCTTTGTAGTAATATCTGACAGATGTTCAGAAGATGCTGCTGTCCACTGGAATAGCAAGAAAAATCTATCTTCTTTTTCGTAAACAGTGGGAAAAGCTTGATACATTAATTTTTGAGTCTCTGAACTGTCTTCTTTTTCCCACAGCAGTTTTGAGGATTCCCCTCCTTACAACCTAAAGCTGTTAAGGCTAGTTGTTTTTCTTAATAAGTCAAAAGTGAGGTAAGTGTAAACTAGATGTCTAAGACCTCTCTTACAGTATGAGATAGACTATGAAACAGGTATTGACTCATATAGTAATTTTATAAATGACATATTTATTTCTGTATCTATTAGTGATAGGCAGTTTATTTGAAAAGCTTATTTTAAGAGGGATTTATTGTGGGAATTAAAAATAGTGAGGAAGATGAGGAAGCTAAGCAGATCTGATGGAAATATATTTTGATATTTCAGAGTCTGAGCAAGAAATACTGACTGGCTTGATATGGTTTGAAATGACTAACTTGAAAGAATTGTGGGTGCATAAGATGAGCTGGTCTCATATCAACGATCCTGCATCTGGTAAATTCAGCACCCCTGTAAGTGTGTTTTCAAAATAAAAATCTTATATTTCAAATGGTCTTACTCCAAATAAATAGTGCTTTGCTTTTTCAGTCTTAGATGATCAATGTGTAAGCCTGTCACTGCCATTTTATAAGCTCTGCGTCTGACCGTAAAGTGATCACAATTCTTTATAAGCAACTGTAAGGACACTGTTGCCGGAAGGAAAGAGAAGGTAGGATTTTCTCTAAAGAATGGCTAGAGGATGACTAAAGACCAAGACATAAATGAGGTGACTTTTTGAAAACTCAAGGGAGATTAAAATTCAGACTTAAGAATCCTGATTGTAGATGTTATTATTCTTCAGTAATTTTCAGTGCATTTTAATTTTCATCCTCTTTAAACTGATCATTCTGAAGAAGAGGTATGGTCACTCACTATGAATGTGACCTCAAAAAGTGGAATGTGTGACTCCTCTGAGTTTCCACTCCTCTCTTCTAGTCTTCAAATTTGCTTAGGTTCATCTTTGTGAACATGTGTGATAACATTGTATGAGACTTCTTCCCAAATTCCTCAGTTTGAAGTGTTTTCCTTATTTTTATTGATATTAGTATGGTGAATTTTAGAAGAGGGTTTCAGGATTTCTTTTGTGGGCCCTTTGTTTGTGTGAGCCTCCAAATATTCTTTTGTAACAGCATGGTTGACTGAAGAGAACTTGCTTTTTGAACCCTGGAGTTTACATATTAATGTCACCCCTGAGTCAATATAGATGACTTGTTATTAGGAGTTTTTCACCACTTCAAAGATCGTTATGGGTTATATGGTTATATTATTTGAAAACTAGAGTTTTCTGCATATTGTGAGTACTTTTCTTGGGGTAATGTTGACCTCTAAGCTCACCTATCAGAGAATTCTGTAAGTCATATTCATACTTGGTTGCTATTAAAGGATTAAAAAAGAAAAAAAAAAAAAAAAAGAAAAAAAAAAGGTCTAATACAGATCTTTCCTCTCCTGACAGGCTGATTTATTTGTGCAAAAGAGAGGTAATTACAGTGGTAAACGTGCTTTTGGTTTGTAGAAGTAATCTGAATGCTGAAACTAGGAGAAAGAACCTCTTTAGCTCTGAATCAACAAGGTATGTAACGGTTTCCATGCCATCTACTAATAAATTCCATACTGTTTCAGGGTGCAAAAAGAGACTTGTGAGTTTCCTTCTTTAATAAAGTAATCCAGTAGAACATTAGAAAACCACTAAAGAATTGCTTGGAAAAACTCTTGATGAATGCAAATGAAAAACAGGACAATAACGTATTTGGTTGTAACAGAAATCTTGCTTATTTCTATAAAATTTGAAAAGAGCTAGCAAAAAGCAGAAACTAGTAAAGGATCTAAAACAAGACTGGAGAGATGATAACAAAATCCAGGAGCAGGTGAATGAATAGGGGGCTGATTGGTTTTGAAATGAGAAGCTCAAATGGCATGGTTAGAAATTACAAGGTATATAAAATGTAGTGCAGCTTTAGTTAGGCTGAAGATAAACATGGCAATAGGATGGGGAAAGGAATTTTAAAAGAAATGGTAAGATTTAGCTTTCTTTGTTCTATTGTAAGAATATACAATAGCTATTTTCAGGTGCAATAGTATGGGCAGGAAGAGCTAAAGCTTCCCTCTCTTGTGACATTGTTCTACAAAACACAGGAAATAGATTTTTTTTCTTTTTTACTTCAAATAGGTGCAATTTCTAGTTTTTTTTTTCTTTTAAAAAATAAAGACAAAAGGTCACTGCTGATGTTACTAGATGTATTGTCTTCATTTTATAGACATTCTGCTTAACTTTGTAAACTTTCTGATCTTTTGTATAAAACCCATAAAAATATGAGTTTGGAGTGTAAGTCTGGAAATATCAATATCAATGTTTGTAGACTGAAACAGGAACAGCAGAAGTGTTATTGAAACCACACTTTCCAAGTAGCTATCAAAGAGTTTCTGGTAATGTGAAGAGAACTTTAAATAATAGCTATTTTTGGTATATCTGTTCAGTAGGATTAGGAAAATACCTTATTTTTAATAAAGATAATCTTGTAATTAATCAGGAAAATACACTACAAAATTTACTAGGGAAAACAAAACAAAACAAAGCAATATAACATTGTCCCTAACCTAAACCTCTTTTTCTTCTTGCTTTTGTCTGGCTGACTGACTGTCAGAGTAAAAGGCTGCCTGTATGGAAATTGTGGTAAACCTAAAACCAGAAAACAACGGAAATGATTGTTTTATTCTGATGAAGGGGTATATTTAATTAAATGAATTTATAAACCAATCTAAATTTATTCTGGTGACAAAACTTGTACTAAAATAGCAAGAGTGGTATATCATATGTATCTGTTTCTTGTTAATATTTTTACTAGCAAACAGTGGAATAAAAATATTAAACAGTAAATTGGTTTTCTGAGGAGTGAAGGAGAGTTCTGAGCACTAATACAGACAGCATGAGAATTAAACATATTCTGAAAAATTGACAGACTGTCCTGTTCAAGCATATATATGAAACTATATAAATATGTATATATATATACATGCACACTATGTGTATGTAAAAAGAGAAAAGAAAACCATGCAAATGCAGGATTGGAAACATCTGTCTAGGTAGCTGTTCTTCAATAAAGTATCTGGGGCTTTTCAATGGATAGCATTTGTTCAATCTGTGCAGTCTTAGCTTAGTAAGTTTTGCTGCTTTAAGGTGAGGAATTGCACTAGGTTAAACTCTGGGAAGAGCTGGAGCTCCTTCTTTCCCTGGAGGACAACTGAGCACCCTGGAGGTTTCTAGAGACTGCAGGATCAGAAATGCAAACCTGCCCTGCAAAGACTCGATGGCTAGGAGGATATTGCTTTACATATATTTTATTTATTTTTTTATTCTCTCTGACCTAGCCACTTTAGAAAGTTTTCTAATGTTTTCTCTAGGTAGTAAGCTCAACTCTAATAAATCACTGTTTTTTATTTGCCTTTTTTTTTTTTAATTATTTTTTAAAAGACTGTCCGTTCACTAGAAGGAAAAATTCTTCCACTTTGAAAGTCTTCCAAAACCTTAAATAAAAGAAAACACCAATTTGGAAATTTAGTTTGAATTTTTTTGTTTTTGTTGCTTACTGTGATCTCTTAATTTTGAGGGTATAGAATCTTATTTTTTGTTCTGCTTTACTGCAGAGCTAAGCGTAATTTATCCCTGGTCCATGTTTAGCACTAGAAGGTGCTGTACTGATACGACAGTTTCTTCTTTCTAAATTAGTATAATTTTGCTTTCATCTTCCCATGTCTTTTTCTTTTTCTTTTTCTTTTTCTTTTTCTTTTTCTTCTTCTTTTTCTTTTTCTTTTTCTTTTTCTTTTTCTTTTTCTTTTTCTTTTTCTTTTTCTTTTTCTTTTTCTTTTTCTTTTTCTTTTTCTTTTTCTTTTTCTTTTTCTTTTTCTTTTTCTTTTTCTTTTTCTTTTTCTTTTTCTTTTTCTTTTTCTTTTTCTTTTTCTTTTTCTTTTTCTTTTTCTTTTTCTTTTTCTTTTTCTTTTTCTTTTTCTTTTTCTTTTTCTTTTTCTTTTTCTTTTTCTTTTTCTTTTTCTTTTTCTTTTTCTTTTTCTTTTTCTTTTTCTTTTTCTTTTTCTTTTTCTTTTTCTTTTTCTTTTTCTTTTTCTTTTTCTTTTTCTTTTTCTTTTTCTTTTTCTTTTTCTTTTTCTTTTTCTTTTTCTTTTTCTTTTTCTTTTTCTTTTTCTTTTTCTTTTTCTTTTTCTTTTTCTTTTTCTTTTTCTTTTTCTTTTTCTTTTTCTTTTTCTTTTTCTTTTTCTTTTTCTTTTTCTTTTTCTTTTTCTTTTTCTTTTTCTTTTTCTTTTTCTTTTTCTTTTTCTTTTTCTTTTTCTTTTTCTTTTTCTTTTTCTTTTTCTTTTTCTTTTTCTTTTTCTTTTTCTTTTTCNTCTCTTTCTCTTTCTCTTTCTCTTTCTCTTTCTCTTTCTCTTTCTCTTTCTCTTTCTCTTTCTTTCTCTTTCTCTTTCTTTCTCTCTCCTTCTCTTTCCCTTTCTTTCTTTCTCTTTCTTTTCATTTTTTCCTTTTCCTTCCTCTTCCTCTTCCTCTTCCTCTTCCTCTTCTTCTTCTTCTTCTTCTTCTTCTTCTTCTTCTTCTTCTTCTTCTTCTTCTTCTTCTTCTTCTTCTTCTTCTTCTTCTTCTTTTCTTTTTTCTCTCTTGATATTGTTCCTCACCTGCTCTATTGCGCCTATTGCTTGACTATTTCCATCACAGCAGTGTGGTCCTTCGCAGTGCTCCAATGGTCATCTTCCATTCAGCTGGCAGCCAGGCAAATTTTGAGATGGTGATGTCTGCAAACATTTGTTTAAAATTGGAGTGAATCTTGTATTGGATCATGTCGACAACCCTTTTATTTGTCATCTCCATAAGCAGCTGTATATTCCCACAATTATTCAGAGCATTTCTTCCTTACATTTTCCCAATTTGTATAACTTTGGTTAAAACACCAATGACAGAGGGAATATTGTTTGTCTAACCTCAATAATCAGACATGTACAATATACCCAGAAACAACATAAGTAAATTTTAAGCTGAAAACTCTTCCTTTGCAAAATTGATGAAGAGAGGTAAATTTAGAGAGAGTCATGTTCACAAAAAATAAACAGAGAGGTACAACTTAAGGTGTTGAAATTCATACAATAGCTCAACATTGAAGCTGAGAGAACAATATAGATGATCCAATTGCTTATTATCTCTGAAATCTCAAACAGTTTACACTTGTAATGAGAAACATTTTAAATGTTGATACATGAATAGTCACTTTAGAACAGCTTTGGCATCTGATGTATGTGAATTATAAACCTTAGAGTCATTGAGTCAATCCCCTCACAGTCACAAGAAAGCATGAATTGATATCCCGCACGCTTCTGTGCATTGTACTACCTTATACTATGCTTTTTATTACCTTATAAATCCAAGTTACAGACCAATTCCCAACAAGCTATATTAAAGTCACTACCAACATGGAAAAAATACAGTGTACCTCAGGACAATACTAAGAAAAGAACAATGATATCACCAATATATAGATTCTTGTAACATCACACAGGAGACAAGGATGTAGGGGTGTTTTGTCTTTTTCAGATAAAGTTTTCTTGGATCATGCCATGGGTTGGGTGACACCTCATTCCAGAGAAGATCTCTGGCAATTAGATCTAAAGAAAATTCTTTCCCAATTCCAAATTCTGTGGTCAGTTTATAATCAAGAATATGAGGAAGACACAAATGCTACTACTAACTGTAGTAGCTCTGCCATTTGTTGTCTAATCATTTTTATAATTTATAAATTCCATCAACAGATAATTTAGGTCTCTTTAGTAATAGTAAAAGGCAAACCAAAAAATTGCTAATCTTGCAGACAACAGTATTTCATTCATCACTTGCTAGAAGATCATTTGAAATAATTTAAATTCTAATTCTAATTCTAAAAATAATTCCAAGTAGCAACATATACTATGGTCTAACCATTTGGACTATAGTTTTGCTTAGAAGGACATGGAGGTCCTGATGGACAGCAAGTTGGGCAAGTAGCAGTGCACGCTTGCAGCAAATAAATCTTTACTGTGAGAATAATAGATTTATTTTAATATGTTTCCCCATAGAAGTGGTGGAATCTCCCTCACTGGAAATATTCAAGACTTGGCTTGACAGGGACCTGGAAAAACTCATCTGAGGCCCTGATTTCAAAACCAGTGTTGTGGTTTAGCCCCAGCAGGCAGCTAAGTGCCACACAGCCGCTCTCTCACTCTCCCCAGGTGGGATGGGGGAGAGAATAAGAAAGGTAAAAGTGCAAGAACTCATGGGTTGAGATAAAGACAGTTTACTAGATAAAGCAAAAGCCACGCGTGCAAGCAAAGCAAAACAGGAATTCTTTCACTACTTCCCATGGGCAGGCAGGAGTTCAGCCACTTCCAGGAAAGCAGGGTTCATCACTCATAAGAGTTTCTTGGGAAAACAAATGCCATCACTCCAAATGTCCCCCCTTCCTCCTTCTTTCCCCCAGCTTTTATGGCTGAGCATGACGTCATATGGTACGGAATATCTCTTTGGTCAGTCTGGGTCACCTGCCCTGGCTATGTCACCTCCCAGCTCCTTGTGCACCCCCAGCCTCCTCGCTGGCAGGGCAGCATGAGAAGCAAAAAAATCCCTGGCTCTATGTAAGCACTGCTCTGCAACAACCAAAAACATCACCACTATTTTCATTAAAAATCCAAAACACAACATTATGTGAGCCTCTATAAAGAAACTTAACTCTGTCCCAGCTGGAACCATGACAACCAGGTTGCACCAGATGGTCTTCCAAAGTTCTGTTTAGTCTAGATTTTTCAATGAATCTATCATTTTAAAAATAGTAAGGGAATACAACTTTTTCTTCTGAAAATATTAAAATCAAATTCTAAAAGGGTAGTCTCTTCCTGGTAAATATATTTTTTCAATTTGCATTTAACTTCTACAGTAGTCAGTCATCCACTTAAAGATGCAAAGGACAAAGGATATCCTTTAGGATATTTACCTGCCATCAAACACTTCAGGCCATGTGCAAATTGGTTTATCCTTTCTTCTTAGGATGCTGTATCCTCTTAGTAATGAAATATTTTCAATTAATTTACTATCAAGTTTCACTGAAAGAAGCAAAAAGCTAGGTGAGATGCTCAGAAGGAAGTGATTTTTTTTACTACATGTGTGCACGTAAACAGTGTTATGATTGCCTACATCTTTTTTTGGATGGGAGGAAGGGAGAATTTTGCTCCTTCCTACTTCTAAACCCAGCTATCTTACAAGATACTTGTGGGGGATAGAAGGCAAGACAGAAAACATCCAGAAAGCTGCTCATTACACACTTGCTTAGGAGGAGGAGAGGTCTCACAGTGAATCTGTGATTGTCAGTACTAAAAAGTTCAACTAGTTCATTAGAGAGAAAGACCATATATCAAAGAGGAAGATATTTAATAATACTCTTTAACAGCAACAAATTAAACATGCAAATACAGAAACAATCTCATATTATTTTACCTACTGTACATTTTGAAATTGACTTCATGGATCACTAGGTTATTTAATGGCCTTTCACCCCTGAGGCCACATTTCAAATTAAAACTGTGTAAACTTTAAGAAGTAACCTACACCAAATTATGTTTTGAATTTGTATTGAATTTGTATAACCTTGGAGATCTCGATCTACGAGCTCAACACACAAAATGTTTAAACTAGACAACAAAATTTTCACACGAGACATTTTTGCCTAATTAATACAGATTATTTCCTTTAGCAAATAAAGGATTCTTCCAATAGTAATATAAGAAATACACCATACCATTACACTGCAAAGAATACTGGGGAAAGGGGATGGAGGGTGGGAAAAGGAGCTCTGTTTTGTTAATTAAGTCTACCTGAGAAGTCTTATTCCACTACCCTATTTGAAAGACAGACAATATTAATTTCTTTTGTTCTTTAGTAGGATTCTTCTATGTGCACAAGATGAGGTGGGGAAGAAAAACTCTGTTAACAGTTTTCAACAAAGCAGTGTTCAAATGCACAATATTTTTCTGAGATAGTTTGCTCATCTGGCAGAGTGGATCATTTCCTTTAACTTATTTTTCTTTGACAGTGATCTGAAAAGCATATTTCTTTATCTAAAGTGGGAGCTTTAGAATGAAAAATAATCACACACATACACTCCACCCTCTGTATTCTGTGGAGGGGTGTGTTCTTTTTTCTAGTTCAATTGTGCTTATTTACTGTGTCGTGTTGTTGTTTCTCTTCTTCAACCTTGCATGTGGGTGACCGAGAACAGCCCTATGCTAGAATAGCTTTTGCTTCCAGGAACAAAATGGCTAGGGCTCCCTCATTATGTTTTTATAACATGAGGACTCAGCATGAGATGCAATGCCTCATCTCTATGTCACATCATATTACTAAACAGAACCTCAATGGAGCTTGTAAGTATGCTCTTTCAGATAAATATTACTCTTGACAGCAATCCCACTTCTTATTGGAGAGTTGCACTAAACATAGATCCTTCTTTTGATTTTCCATACCATTTAGATATTGCTCCCATTGGTTTTCTAATCAAAACAGGATGAGACGACAACAGGCTGTGAGTACTGCCTGAAGAAAATGGTACAAATAAAGCAGTTGTCCCAGCTGGCCCCAGCACAAGGAGAATGATAGTGAATGCCCCATGCAGGATTTGTGAGATGGCGTGAACAGATCCTTCTCCACCATTCTCACTATGGCATGATCTCAACAAATAATACAAAACCTACTGATGGTAGTTATTATTAATGCTTCATGATTGACAGGTCCTTTGTCTTAGATAGTAACTGAGAGGTTTTTTGTTTTGTTTTGTTTTGTTTTGTTTGTTTGTTTTCTGATGGCTATCACTAAACTACATACCCTCCCTACAAAAAAAATAAAATGAAAACAGCATAATACTTACTCACCGCTTAATAATTCTGTCCTATAGTCCCAACCACATATCCAAAGAGAATAATAAAGCATAGGAGATGATAAAAACATGCAGAAAGAGATGATCTTGAACAAAAAGAGATGAGAAGGCTGGAGAAGAAGTCACAGAAACAGGAAAAAACATACCAGGCTACAATGTTAGCAGGTTTTATGTTGTGTTAGAAAAAGTATAGGCTTTCTTAATCAACTTTGAAGACTACTTTTTACCCTTCATTTTGAGAAGTCTTCTTTTCACTGGATACCTCCACTAGTTATTTTTGCCCACTACGTCCACAAACCTTACTGCTTTTTTATAGTACTTTCTTTGCAGTACAGTCTTATTGCTCAGGCTTTTGGGGCTGTGAAAGCAAACACAACTCATCAATGACTATAGATATTCAGTATATCATTTGCAGTTCTTTCCAAATTAGAGAGCAGTGCTTTCACAAGTGTATCCAAAACTAGGTTTTCTCACAGGTAAGCTGTGAGTGCATGGGCATTTTTCAAATCCAAAATATGACTCAAATTTAAAAGCCATTTCCATTTGTATTTCTCCCACAGCACAGACAAAAAAATTAACAACTAGCAATAATACAAATGACACAAAGGCATCAAACCAAATAAACAAATAAGGTAAAGGTAAAGAGGGTGTTATCTGAATCTAAGGATCTCTCCTATCCCTTAAAAAAAGCAAAATTGTGGGTGGACACTAGAGAGACTAAAGATTTTGATGTAGCCTGTGGGCAATCTGATTTCTTATTCCAGCTGCTATTGATATGTGTATGTTAAGCTAATTACCTATGTGAATTATTTCATGGTTATATTTACTTTGTGACTTCTTTTACTCTGAGCTTTGACTTTCAGTATGATAAGAAAACAACAAACTTAAAGGTCACTTCTTATTTAAAGGGCTTTGATCTTGAAAGTCTCAAACAACAGAAATGTTCTGGTCACGTATGTGGAAGTTCTGTGACAACTCCAATCTGTTCTGTGGATATAATGCAGAGATTACATTCACCCTGTATATTCTCGTTGCCTTTTATTCCAAAGTGCAATTTAAATACCTTAAAATTTCGAAGCATAATTCAAGGAGTACTTTCAGCAAATGTGATTTTCTTTGCCCCATTTTCTTTGGAGAAACTAAAGACTTGAATATTAACACCAACAAAGTAACAGCAAAGATGGCTGTGATGGGAAATCTTATTAGTAAACAAGAGCTGCATCTGAAAAATATTGTCATTAAAAGCTATGTAGTAGTTAATTGAGTCTGATATGAAATTTAGTGCTGGAAAGTTAATGACTAATGCAGCTATTTCACAGAGCTTGGTTACTGCAGGCTCAATAATGATCTCCTTTGCTTCATAGCAACAATGAAATTAACCTCTCTTTTGTCCTGCAGGTGTTGTGTTCTGATAATGCATATCCTTTACAAGTATGAGCAAATTATTTGCTTTGCATACAAATTGAACATAAGCTGAATCCATATGGAAAAAGAAATGAACACTTCTTATATTTTTGAACTAAAGAATACACACTTAAGTGTAAGTCAAAATTCAGTAAGTTGGCATCTTGGGTGACTTAACATAATAGGTAGGAATTTAGAGGATTATTCTTTTTCTGGGTTTCTATATATATTATTCTGTTGCCTTAAAATCTTACTGGACACAAACTCGCCTGCTCCTCTCTCATTTCAGCCTATGGAGAAAATCCCAAAGGACATCCAGTATTTTAAGTAGGGTGGCATAGAAAGCAGGATTAGGGGAACATTGTTAGCTTTTGATGATCAGGGTATCTACCGGGTTAAAGGAGGCAGAGTGCATTTATAATTTAGAGTGGAGGACCTAAAAAGGAGATGCAGAGACTCTTGGCATGGTGTCAGACTTCTTCTCCTTGCTGTCTATAAGGTAACTAAAAATAAGGTTAATAATCAAAACAGCAACGAAACAACAACAACAAAAAAAAAACAACAAAAAAAAAGGAAAACACAATGAGAGTAGTTGGAATGAAACAATAGGAAATAAAAAACAGTATGAGTTGAAAGAGTAAGGTAAGCACCTTCTTTATTCAAATAAAAGATATATACATTTTTTGGTTCTTATTAGTGATCAAACTGCTTGTGCAAGTCTTACTTATTGGCTGCATTACCGAGAAATATATTTGCAGTAGAGATGGAGATTAGATCATGGCTTCACTATGAGTATGAAAGGTCAAGAAAAGTTTGAGGATGCTCCTCTATTCTTCTCTTTTCCAAATTTCCAGGATTCTGAAGCAATGTGACAGGGAAGATGACTGTTTAACAGATTAATTGACAGGTTTTAATAGATTGTTGTAGCACTGTTCTTAACGTAGTGTATTTTAACTAGCTTCTTCCTCTAGTATGAGGAGCAGTCATGAGGACAAGGTGGGAAGAGCTTACTACCGTCTCTGGGACGATCATTCTGCAGCTGACTAACTCACACCACTGCTACCAGTGAGATCATGCAGACTGATTCCATTTGCACAATCAAAACCTACATCATGAAGTCAAAAGCGACCTAATAAAAATAATTTTTCAGAGACTGGCATGCTTGATTTATAATTGCAAGTTCAGTTTAAGAGCCCAGTTTCTACACATGCCATAAAAGTTATGCATAAACTTGGGCATAAACAAATATTGCTTTTTTTTTTTTTTTTGATGGGAGGTAATTACCCAGAAATGACGTTTTCAAAGACTAGCTTAGAGTCAGAAAATGAGTCGGAAACCATTCTTTTGTATAAGCCACCAGTTTAATAGCATGGTACTGTATATTTCTATATGTCAGAGTAAGTGATATATGAATGAAGAGGAAATTAGATGCTGGGTTAAGAAGCATGCAATAATGGGACTCTCAGTCAACTTTTCCTTGTTCTGAACATTGGTTTTCTGTTTCCGCCCCCACCCCCACCCCCTTCCCCGAAATTTAGTAGGAAAAACTCTTAAAAATAATTATTTATCACTTGTGGTAAAAGTGTTTGTGTTCATTTTAATTTCCCAATATAAAAGTAGTATAGAGAAAGTATTTGATAATAGACTTGGTGAGAATTTTACATTCCTTAGAAAAGACTGAAAATTGGTGGAGGAAGGAACTGAATAAAGGTAAGAAGTCTGAAAATTCCTGGAAAGGGAAACACTGGAAAACATTTATTTTACAATAATTACTTTTTTTTTTCTTTTTTTTTTTTTTTCTCTAAAACTTCAAATTCTCGTTTGGAGGAACGCCTGCCAGCTCTGATACATTGTTGGGCATACAGGAAATTGAGCCTTGAGACCTATGGTTTAGTGCATACCAGCTAGGCATCTCACAACTGTATCTATTTGTTACAAACAGGAGTCTTACCATGAAAACTTAAAAAGGAAAATATCACTGAAACTCACAGCAAATTTAAGAGTACCTCAGAATTTTCAGTTATTGTATGTTAAGTCTATTTGTATAAAGAGAGAAAGTAAAATATATTGGTCATATATATACCAAGGAGATGGAAAATGAAAGGGAAAGAAAGGGAAAGTTCATCAGTTGAACCCAGTGACAGGACGAGAGGCAATGGGCACAAACTGAAACACAGGAGGTTCCGGCTCAACATGAGGGGGCACTTCTTTACTGTGAGGGTGACAGAGCACTGGAACAGGTTGCCCAGAGAGGTTGTGGAGTCTCCTTCTCTGGAGATATTCAAAGCCCGCCTGGATGCCATCCTGCTCAACGTGCTCTAGGTGATCCTGCTCGGCAGGGGCGTAGGACTAGGTGATCTTCAGAGGTCTGTTCCAACCCTGCCCATTCTGTGATTCTGTGATTCTGTAAGTGTACATATTTTAACAAATCATAGGTAAACTTCAGCATGTATAAGTATTCAGTATCTAATAACAAAGAATTATGGGAAGTTTCATTTCAAACTTCTGGTCACAGTGCTGTTAATAAACGTCAGCAATGCAACAGTCTCCTCTTTTGGTCATGACACAAAGTTATTGTATCCTAGAACCGAGAATATTTAATGTTGGAGGGGACATCTAGAGGGCCATCTTGTCCAATCGCTCTGCTCAAAGTAAGATCAACCAGAACTTGTTATTCAGGAATGCGTCCAGTTGGGCTCTGACTGTCTCCAATGATGGAGACTCCACAACCTCTCCAGTGTTCAATCACCTTACAGTGATCACACTATTTCCTATGTTTAAATGGAATTCTCTGTATTTCAGTTTGTGCCCACTGTCTCTTTTCTTTTCACTAGGCACCACTGAGAAGAACCTATCTGTCTTCCTTATCCTCTCCCATTGGGTATTTACACATATTGATAAGATCCCCCCTGACCGTTCTCTTCCCCATGCTGAAAAGTCCCAGCTGTCTTAGCCTCTCCTAGTTTGACAGATGCCCCAAGCCTTGAATCATCTGGGGGCCTTTTGCTGGACTCACTTGTGTATGTTCATGTCTCTCATACTGGGGAGACCAGCACTGAACACAGCACTCCAGACATATCTCAGCAGTGATGAGTAGAGGGGAAGGATCACCTCCCATGACCTGTTTGCTAGTGATGCTCTTTCTAATGCTGCCTGTGATGCTATTGGCCTCCTTAGCTGTATGGGTTCATTGCTGGCTCTTCTTGCAGTTTAACTTGTGAGAATGAACGGGGCAGATTTAGTTTTGTAGTCTTTATATCTAGAGCCTCATCAAGTAGTCTGATCTCATTCTTGATTTTAAAGTCAACAAAATACATCAATGTCCTGATATTTAAAATGTATGCTTTCTTTCTTGTTCAAATCTATATATTTCACAACCAGACTTTGGAGACTTTATTACTACATTTTTGCACCTGAGACATTTCCTTTTCACCCTCTAGAACCTTACCAACTGAGTCCTATTGCTTGTTTGTTTGTATGTATGCTTTGTTTTGTTTTGTTTTGCCTTTAAATTTGTCATTGTGTGGCTTGAGTAGTGAAGTACAGAAGAGGACACGGTAGTCCAGTGCCATATGAAGATACTGTATTACCTCCCTTACCCCATGCAACATCCTTGTTCATACATTCAAGCATTCAAAGATAGCTCTATTTGCTATAAAGTTTTTAACTGTCACTAGTCACTTTAGCTTTCTTTAAACCTCTCCACTGAATCTTCCATCAGTATTTTTGCTATTTAATCTGTGAGAATGGACAGACTGAAAAATCTATAATTATTTGGGCCATTGTTTTTACTCTGTTAAACCAGATGTGCAGTGACAGTTTCTTATCAGTCTTTTGGAACCTTCAGAGTTGTTGAAATTGAATATTAATGATCCAGAGACTTCATCAGCTGAGCCTTTTCCAATTATTGTTTGCAAATTATCCGTATTTTCTGATTTTAAATGTGCAAGTTTGTTACTTGTTTAATATCCTGCTTAATAGCTGCTGGGATGAAAAGTATTTATTTTCCCTTCAATTATCACCTGATTATTTCCCAAACTTAGAACAGTATGTTCTGAAACACTCACATTTTCTATGTTAGAAGTTTTATTATCTACATCACTTAGGAACACCTAAAAAGAGACCAAATCTCCATTGACCCCTGAATTGTTAATATATATTTCAGGGCATTTCAAACAGATGACAAGGGAAGAATAACACTTGTCAGAGGAAAGAGGATACTTTTTACCCAAAAGATGCAGAGAAGGGCAGAATGTACCTATAAGAAAATTTTGCTATTGCTAGGGGGCTAAGAGAACTATTTTGGAAATTAGCCTTAAAAAGTCAGTTTAGAGAGGTGTTAGATTTGATCTTAGACAGGAATATATTAGTAACTGCTGTCCTCTCCTCATTCTCTGTCTGGCATAACAAGTCATTCTGGTCTGGAAGGCACAGCTTCTTGACCATGGGTAGTGATAATGACAGACAGGATGTCTCTTTCAGAGCCTTCCTCCCCTTTGCCGTCTCCGTTGAGGGAGGGAGGTTGCGCAGGAGCAGTGGCCATTATGGCAGGGACAGTCGGCAAGAAAATACCGGGAGGCAGGCAACAGTACTGGGATGAACAAATACTTTCTATCCCACTTTCTGTTGTAGAGGAAGCTGAGTCCTAGAGGCCAGACAAGGATTTCTGAATCAGTACTAAGTATAAGGCAGATGAAATAGGCAATAAAATTTTCCGGTAAGAAGAACCACACTGTTAACATTTCCAGTTACATCTATGAAGTTAAATCCAATCTCTCCAAGGAACAGAAAATTTGGAGTTGAAGGAGTAAGATAGAGAAAGAAAAACCTGGAGAAAGGTAGGGCTTAAATACAGCAGAATATGCATCCCATGGGATGGCAAGCAAGCAATGACATTGCCAATGTTCCTAGGCCTTGGGTTGTCAGCTGTCAGCTGAGGCTACCTAGTGTTGCCTTAGCATTTGTAAAACTATAACTGTTTTACAGAAGTAGAAAATTTCTTTGTCTGAGGAGATATAGCACTTGGTTGAATTCATAGCTTAAAATTAAGGAGGCTCTGATACACTAAATACATCTCTGCACTTCAGGTGTTATTATGTGCAGTGTTCCCTGCAGATCGTGTATTAGTTCTATGAAAGGCAATGTAAGCTGCCTTACTGTCCTATTCCTCACTGCAAGGTGATGAAGTTGTATATGTATGGATATCCAGCTGGGTGTCTTATTTAGAATATGCACTTTTCTGAGCTGAAGTTGTCTGCAACAAGCTGTACTTGTTACTTTCCCTGGTGACTAGGTTTTGGGACATTTTACAAAGGCATCAAAGAGATAGTCAGTCCTAGGCTCACTCTGTAATGGACAGCTATACAACTTAAGCAAAAACTAATTTTGTTTGTTTGTTTGTTTGTTGAAATTCACAATGAATGATGAAATTAGAAAAAGAGATTTACTGAATTACAAGATACATAGTTGGAGCCCTAAAATGTTACAATTAATTCAATCACGTACCTAAGATACGAAAGAATAATCAGATAAAAATGTGGGTCTAAATTAACAAGGGGGCAGTCTGTCAGTTTAATCTATTTTATTTATTCAAATTCAGGACTGTCCTCCTTGTTTGTGAAATTTGAAATCCAAACTTCCTGATATGTGAACAGATAATCCTGGGACAAAGAGAATTTGTAGAGCAGTGTAATAGCATACTTTTTTTTCCTATAAAAGAATCAGCTGCTCTGTAGTAACTAAATAATATATTTTAAATAGCTCCAGAAACTCTGAGAGTTTGTCTTCAATTTTGTATTCTCTGGGAGTTGGATAAGTATGTAAACTCATATCTTTAATTCACTTACATTCTGTCAAATCTGTGAAATGGCACATAAACAAAATCATTATGACACCTGCTAACTTTAAAAGCTATGTATCTGTGGAAATACAGATTTACTCAATCCATGTGAACTTGTATGGGAGACACTTCTCCATGGATGCAATTTGCCTGAAGTTTCTCAACAAAACAGTAGACTTTGTGTCAAGGAATGCTTTTCTAATGCTTTATACGCAAAGACTGCAGCACAGTGTAATGTTAGACCAACTTTATTATTTTAACCTGGCTACTCAAAGGCAAAGTTTGAAAATGACGCATTTGAAATATCTGATAGGAGGACAATAGATTAAAGAGAGCTTCTCACTTATCTCTACAAGATATCCTTAACTTTCATATTCAAGACAATAGCACTGGCAGAAAATGAAGCTATTAAACATTTACTACAAAGGAAAGGGAAAACAAAACAAAACAAAAGAAAAACAAAAAACACTGGAGAATACCATGAAAAGAAAAGCTGATAATGTTGTATGGTGTAATTCTTCCCTGAGTGAAAAAAAAAAAGGAATGTTCATTTTCACTACTGAGTTTCAGGTTTACATGTGAACCAAATGTAAGAGTTTTAGGGATCTTGTTAGAGAATGATATTCTGGTCAGCCCAATTCCTCCCAGCCCCCCGCTGTTAATAGCTGTATCTATTAGCTAAAGATCCCTGAGTTAAACACATTGAAATGTGCTGGAGCTATATAAGTAAGAAATTACTCCCGCAGTTCGAACAACAATTACATTTAAAATATAAACAGTATATTAACAGTATATTAACAGTATATTAACTTGCTGGGAATAACTAATCTCTACAACTACTAAATTCATCATAGGATCATTTAATGACTGATCATCAGAATCAATACCATTTTACTGATGAGAATCCATACATCATAGTACTGAAGAAAGACACGTTATTTTAGTAGCATCGTGTTGTACAGACTTTTTTTCATCCCTCCTCCTGCAAAATTTATTTCTGACTGTTTTCAAGACCTCTGTCCTGCAGCAAATGCTGCCAGCAATACTGAATACTTTCAATTAGTAGTTCTCTACTTCTCTGGTAGCTAAGCAACTGACCTGTGGTGAAGAATACATAATGATCTTCTGCATACCCACCTTAGAGTATCAGACAAAACATAGGCTTCAAAACATGGATTTTTTCACCCATATTGATGACTTTAGCTTAACATTTTGTGAATTATGAAGAAGCGTGTTTACCGTATGTTTGATGTAAATAAGTCAAAACTAGAAATAGCTGTCTGTATATGTATGTATCTTTCCATATTTATTAGTAATTGTCATGCAGTTATACAGGAAACATTCATAATTCTGTAAAATCATGGTAAATACAATAATGTGAAAATTTATAAGAGGCTACGGATTTGATGCCATCAAAATAAAAACAATCCTAATTAACTATGCAAGGGAATATTTTGTAGCTTTTATTTTTCTTATTTTTTATTTTTTAGTACTGTGAGTAATATGGTCTTGTTAATAAAGCAGAGTTTATGTAATGGAGATCTGAGAAAAAACAGCAGCTGGCACACACTTAATCCACATAAAATAGAGAGGCTGCTAGCTGTCATGGGGGCTGTAGCATGAAAAAAATAGCTGAAAGAACAACCTTATCCATTACAAGGACTTCCAACAGAATAAGTGTGTCCATACATCAGGGCTGGCCTGGAATTATTGTTATTATAAGAATTATAAGAATCCCAAAATCTAGAAAAAGCCTGGAAAGTTATCTCCTTTCAGCTTTGTTTGGTCAGAAGACTATGCTTATTCTGGTTCAGTGAAGCTTTCACAATCCTAATCCCTTTATGTATAACCTGTGGGAGACTTCAGTGTAGGGAGGACCAGGATGGTGTCGTGGATGAAGCAAATGAAACATAGATGAAGCTCCTTAAACACATTGCCCAATAAACTCAAAAGGAATCAACAAGGAACTTCATAAATCAACATTTAAATTGTTGGACTTACATTACAATGATCTGAATAGTTCAGATAGAAAACATAAGGGCACTTTGACCAACAGAGATAATCCATCTGCAAACACACAGAGGTTAAAGGTGAATCTAGTTGTCAAATATCAATCTTTGGTTTAGCAGTAGTTTTGCACAGCCCTAATTTAAAGAGTGTTTGGATTAAAGTGTAGATCAGCCCATTCTCCAAGATAAAGAACACATGGCTATCACTGAAATGATTGGGTAGTGTCTCTGAGATGCTTTTATCTGAGTAGTGAAAAGTATGTCTTGTACACAGTGCTTCAACAGCTCTCCTTTTTCAGTTAGCTCAAGTCCCCAGGGAATTTTTAGGCATTGTACTTTGCTGTTAAATTAATTTGAAAGGAAGAGAAAATGTGTGCAGCTAGAAAGACTGAAGAATTTACCTACTGGAAGTCTGTGGTTATCTAGGTAATAGTTCTTGGTTTATATCAGAAGAATTTATGTTTTAATCAGAATTTTTTTTTTAATTCACGATTATCCTTCTAGTCTTTGAAATGTCCTGCCAATGACAGCTAGAACCTAAACATTATTGAAAAAGATGTTGTAACCATGAAGACTTTTGTTATATGCCACAATTGCAGTTTCCTACTGGAAGTGTGACTTAACTTTTTTTTGACTCTTCAAAGTCAATACATCCAGAGCTCTCTTTATGTAAATTATTAGCTTTGTCTAAGTTTGTAAAAATATATGGCATATACTGAAATTAAAAGAAATATAAAAGTGATTATTAATAATATTGTCCTTTTACAAATAAAAGATCTTTGGCCTAATAGGTGGTCTAAATTTCCTGACTAACTACATGTTAATAATGTTTAAAGCCTTCATATAAAAGAAAAAATGCCAGTTGTTTCTACAGCTTGACTCTGAGTCAGTCTTCATAATCTTTTTTGCTTCACAGCTTCCTCATTGACTGACAGATTTCCAAGCACTACTCAGCTGAAATAAAATATTTGGCTTCAAGTCCTCTCTTTCATTCACTTTTGTAGATCTCAGGACCTACGTATGTGAAAAAAAACAGCAAAGAACATCAGTTCAGCCACTAAATAAATATGATATAAATTCAGAAGTCAGTCTAAAATTATTTGTTCTCCATAGTTAAATAAAAATACCTCAAATCACCCCCAGCCCCCCGTATAGTTGGGAGGTACATGGGGTTTTAAAACTAATGAATAATTAAAATAAATCATCTGAAAAATGACTTTCTAAAGTAAGGAATTTTCTTTCATTTAAAGGAGATGATTTCACCTGGGACCATAGCTATAAAATCTGGTAATAGATGAATAGACTCCAGACTGGGACAGAGAGTCCCTCTGTGGTGTGGGGAGGATAAATCACACGGCCTCCCTTAACAACTGTAGGTCACTGCATTTCTATCAGACATTTCCAGCAGTAAC